>JAWLRI010000031.1:5466344-5536972 GCA_034781795.1 Crypturellus tataupa
TTTCCTGTGAGGGTGCCAGAGCCCTGGAACAGGCTGCCCAGAGAGGCTGTGGAGTCTCCTTCTCTGGAGATCTTCAAAACCCCCCTGGATGCCACCCTGTGCCTTGTGTTCTAGGTGTCCCTGTTGGAGCAGGGGGGTTGGACTAGATGATCTCTAGAGGCCCCTTCCAACCTCAACCATTCTGTGATTCTGTGATTTTCATATAGTTCCACAGAGTTCAGCTGAAAAAGTCCTTATTTATAAAAAAAATGAGGTCAGAACTTCATCCAGTGATTATTTAAGTCTTAAACATTTTAATCAAAAATGAAAAGAGCTGAGAAATTCTTTCTCATGAAAGAGCTTCGTCCTTGTGAAATGTCAGTTCTTACAGCCATCTAAATGGAAATATTGAAGGCAGGGTCTTTGGAAGGATGGTATGATGCCATGGAATTTTAGTCGTTACTTTTTTTTTCCATTAAGAAGTCCAAACCAGAAAATGCTTTGCACGTTTCTCATGTAATCCAAAATTCAAGCACTTTCTATATACTTGGTTTAGATCTTCAGCTGGTGGAAGCTGTCATGATTTCATTGACTTAAAATGGATCTACTGAGGTTTAAGACACCTCAGGATTTTCTCAGCAAAGAACAAGGCCTGATTGTCTCAAATACTTGGTAGAAAGGCTCCAGGTTAGTATTAGGGAAAAAAAAAAACAGTTTTATTTGTAAAAGTGAAACACTGGGACAGATTGGCTAGAGAAAATATGGCAACTCTAACACTAAAAATCCTGAAGAACAGATTAGACAAATATCTGTCAGGAATGACAGAGATATAATTAAATATGTCTGGAGGATCGACATAAGCAAATACTTATGGGCTCTTCCTTCACCATGATTTTATGTTCTGGCTTACTAGTAAATGATAGCATGATACAAAGTGCATTGAAATCAATAAATATTTTAACTGCTCTTTGGTCTTGCGCTTTCTGTAGCAAAGCATGTAGCTCTACTGTGAAGGAGATTCATTTCATTATTTGCATGTTATTAACAGAGGGGACAGACAGAGAGCCAGATATTTGAGGTTAGACCCAAATAGAGATAATTTTCCATGTGTCTCCACACAGAGACATGTGGAGATTAGTGAAGCCCCTTGCTCACCAATTGCATCAGTAAAAATTTGATTTTTACATATTTTTTTAAAATGTAAAATAGATGTACAGAAAATACCACAGCTAACAGATTTGTGTTGCCTAACAGCTGTCAGGATAGAAGTGCTGGGAACAAGGCTGGGAGGCTGGGCTGGTTCTGCATGGGTGGTGGGGAGGCAGCAGAGGAGCTGCCCCTGCTCTGAGTCCAGGTCCTGGGGCTGCCGCTGCCACGAGGAGCTCAGCTGGTGGGACACTGCTTTGGGCAAAGGGCTGGTGGGCTCAGGTGGCTCGTCCCATCCATGCTGGACGGCTGCTCCTCCTGCCCAGCTGCTCCCAGTGCAGGCAGCTCAGGACTGCTCCAGGTTATGCAGATTTCAGTGCATTTCAATGCATTAGGCTGCTTGCAGCATCCCAAAATCTGTTACGAAGTACCTTAAAACTTCCCCTCACCATCTCATTATAGGAATTATATCCCATCCTCCCATCCTGTGCCTGGTTTGCCTGTTTGCATGACTACATTTGTGAGCAATGACCAATTTTACTGCAAATTACTGTAAAGTATCTCTAAAAAAAGAGGTTCACTTTCTTTTGATCTATTAAGTGTCACTCAGACAACAACTATTCTCTCCTTCCACATGTATGTACATGGATTTCCTCCATTCAACAAATAGTTTTGCCAGAGTTGTCATATTACCTCTTCTTATTGCCTTCCTTTAAAATTCTCTGCTAAGCACCAGCAGTTTTGTATGTGAAGAACATGACTTGGTTACTGAACACAAAGACAGTTCAAAAAGCTGTTAGCTATAACAACTACACCAGGATTTTTGGTACAATAGGAGATCAGCCTATTTTACCATGAAAGACTTGTAGGGCTATCTACATAAAAAAACTTGTAGAAACATCTGCATATATTTGTTCACGTATACATACATGTATACACATATACTCTCTTCAATATATGCTGGGTCCAAACTGATTTTGTAAGTAAGTTCACTGAGAATTTCTAAAGACTTTTTAATGATATGTGGACTCCGTCCACATATCATTATCACTCATATAGATAGGTGCTGACATGGCTTATTGTTTAAAACGTCTCTGCCTCAACTGTATTTTCAAAGTAGCTATTTTGTAGGTGCTTTTTTTGATTAGATCTTACAAATTACTACTGCTCAGAAGAGTTTCCTCACCAGTCCTTCCAACTTAGTCCCCACATTGTGGGAGGGAATCAAAGGGATGATGTTCACTGCTGTTTGATTTTGAATCACTGGCAAATGTTTTATGTAACTCATTTTCTTCTGCACAATTAGATTCTGAGGACACAGGGACTAGGCTTTTTTTTTTTTTTTTTTTTTTTTTTTTTTTTTAATTCAAAGGTCTCAGTAAGCAAAGCATAATGTATTCTGCCCAAACTGTGAGAACAGAGCAATACAGAATAATTTACTTCACTAATGCCAAATTAAAATTCATAACACAATTCTTTAATTACCATCTGAATTCAATTCTCAAAGAAGTTTGCCCTAATTGCATTGTTGATATGCATGGATGCAAATAAGATGTTGACTGTTTCCCTTGTAGCAAGTGACTCTGTTTCTAATATGCACACATCTAACAACATGGGGCCAAATTCATCCCCAGTAAAAACCCATTAGAGTCAGCAGAGTGATATCAGGGATGAATCTGAACCATTCTTCCTAGGAAAGCTGGTCTACTTATCAGCCACTAAAAATTGTCCCTCCAGTGCCTAGAGACAGACACACTGTCCCTGTTTTCTCTGAGCAAGACAGTGAAAAGCTCCCAGAAAAACCCCAGAAGGCTGGAAAGACAAAAGTGTGAAATGGGCATGTGTGGAACAACATTTGCCAGAAGGTAGCAGGGATGTATGAGCCCAGATGTTCTTCTTTGCTTTGTGACAGTACTGAATAGGGATCCTATTCTTAGCCCACAAGCACAGGTGTTTTGAAGGAAGAGAGTGAGAACATCAGATTGGTGACACAGGAAATTAAATAATATTCATCAAAGCAGAGAGAGAAGAGCATGGGCATCATTTGGGCGTTTTGCAACTGCTGCACACTTCTCTCAGGTGAGCTAATTAAACAGGAATGCTTTGAAACATTCTCCTAGTTCCAGAAATGAAAGAGGTTAAAAAGTCCTTTTCTGGAACAAAAGATAAATATCTGGGGATACAGAATATGTTACATTTTTGTGGAAAAAAAATGTTTTAAAAGATTTGGCTATGTTGGGCTTTATTTCTTTGTCATTTGAAAGTTTTTCTACTATACTTGTGTTAAATAAATACATTATTTTCTGAAGCAAAGGCCACCCATTCCACTCATAGTCTGGCAGTGAGCAATAGTCACACAGGCATCTGTCATGGTCCTGCGAGCACATACGGAAGATAATAGTGCACCTTTGTGGTATGGCAGGAGAAGGGAGAATGCCAAAGGAACATTGCTGAGCAACATTTTATTTCATTTTCGTCGTCTAAGCAGGATGAGCAGAAGTGTTCCCATTCACTTTTCATTAGAGGTTCTGGTCTAAGAGAACTAATATTCATAGTGTGTTAGTTCAGTTGCCTGACTAAGCCATGTTTTCTTAAAGGTGAAGAAATGGGCTTGTTGCCCTTCTTTCTTCTTTTATGATGTTTAAAAAAGACCTGAAATGTTTGCATTTTTTGTTTATTACATCACAAATTCAGCCTCAGTCTACTCTGTTCTTCCTGGAAAAGTCTATGTAGAGTATTAGTTGCTGGAGATATCAGAAATATCAACATAAATGCAACTCTACCAAAAGAGGGATTGCTTTTGTTCACAGTGTTTAAAATGTTGGGTCTGGTTAATATCTGTTTATCTCAAAGGCCTGAATTTGGTCATTAAAACTCTTGTAAGAACACAGAAGGATCTCTGCAGCGAGGGCACCCACACGGCCTGGGAGCAGGGAGCCAGGCCCCTTACAGCTCGTGTGGGTTTGGCTGGTACTTGACAGTCCCACAAAGCCGATGCTGCTGCAGGGGCATGTGCATCATCTGGGAAGTCTACCGGGGTGACGGCCCTCATCAGAGCGGTGACAGTGCTTTGCTAGAAGCACTGCTAGAAAGGACTAGAGAACAAGAGGAAATGGCCTCAAGTTGCACCAGGGGAGGTTCGGGTTGGACATTAGGAAAAATTTCTATGTGGAAAGAGTGGCGAAGCACTGGAACAGGCTGCCCAGGGAAGTGGTGGAGTCACTGCTCCTGGCACTGTTCAAGAAATGTACAGATGAGGCATTTAGGGACATGGTTTAGCAGGCATGGTGGTGATGGGTTTACATTTGAGCTTGATGATCTTGAAGGTCTTTTCCAACCATAATGATTCTATAAAAGGCACTATTGATAGGTAAAGCTCAGGTGATTCAGCCCAGATCTTTCCAGGTCCACGAGCCACTGCAAGGCAGAAAATGCCAAGGATGAGTTGATGATTGTGTAAATATTAGGTCTGGCCTTTCAACAGTGTTGCCTGCAAACGTCTTGTTGAAATTTGGTCCATCCAGCACGGGCTTGGGCTCCCGGTGGCAAGGGATCCCTCCCCCTTCTTATGTGGAACTGGTCGTAGCAACGAAAGGCAAGTTGAACTTGCAGGTTGGGGGGAGACCCAACACAGCCTGCTGAGAACAAACAGATCTGCTGTAAGAACAGAGAGATTTTTCCAGTTATTTAGAGGCCAACAGTAGGAATTCAGTAAAGGAAAGAAAAATCAAATACTGGTAGATGAGTTAAAATTGCACCCAGCTGTCATTGTTGGAGTCTCTGGGGTGAGTGGCGCAGAAGAGATCTTTAAATCACTATTAACAAATGCTAAAGTAGGGCAGAGGTATTTGTAACAAACACATTGGAGAACATCACAAAACAGATGCTATGGTTCTCGGCAAAAGCCGCTGGCTGCCCTCTGGGATGGTCTTGTCACCTCCCTGCCTGCTCCTGGCTGAACTGCTCAGGCTGGGGGCTGCAGTCTCAGTTTCTCCTCTTTCCCCAGCTCACACTGTGGACTCATCTCGGAAGAGAACTGTGGGAGACCGAGCGGACAAGGAGCAGTGCTTTAACCAGTGAGGTTAGGAGAACGGTGTCTGGGCTGCATCACAGGTTCAAAGTAGAAACTGAGACATAATATCTCAGAATTCAATTTATAGGAAGTAATATTTAGTTAGCAGGAACTTGCTAGAGATCGCACAAGGTATGGGTGATCATTTGTGAGCACAAAAGAATTGCTGGACTACAGCTAGGGGTGACTGATGTAGCAGATCACACATTCTCAGTATATCTAATATGGTAAAATGAACAATCACAGCCAATAATATATCTGACACTTCAAAAAGGCTTATTTTATAAAGTTATGGATAATAGTGCACGAAACTGACTGGACTGAAAGATATGTATGAAAACTGTGTCTTTCTTGAGAGGAACCTGTTAGATGACCTGAAAGCTTGCCACTTCCCAGCCAAGAACAACTCTGCATAAAATTTTAGCCCATCTGGCTCTGATGAAATGAAAGCAAGAATTAGAGATTAAAAAAAGATCAATACTTAATAAGCAGTAAAGGAGAAAATAATATAGATTAAAACATTTGAAATGTATAAATTTAATAAGGGACCCAAAGACAAGGATAATCTCTATTTAGCAGGGATAAGAGCATTGAGAAATAATTTTCTACTGTCTGGAAGTCATTATAACTTCATTGTCAACAAGCTGAAGCACAAGAATGCAAAAACTGATACAAGATTTAAATCAGAATTAGAGGATAGCAATTATTAGGCCCCATTAATGTGGTTTTGTGGCTGTGCAGAAACACTGTTGTTCATCACTACAGTTCTCCTTCTTTGAGATTGGAAGTTTAATTGACAATATATGTAGATTTTGCAGAGATTTTGTCTTAATATTGCAGAGTGTTTTAATTGAAAATGACAACTGTGAGAGAGCAATTACAAGTATTAAGATCTCAGAGATTTAAGAAGTCACACAAGGAGAACCTGTTATGACATAAGTTATTTTGATTCACCCTGTGTTGTTCAAATCTTTCATAAATAATCTGGGAGTAAATACAAAATAAATACAAAAACATATAAAATTCCTGTTAATCAGTTAATACTTCTTTGAAATTCAGTACTCATTTTATATTCATAAAATACTGCTGGTAATCCTTCTGAATTTTGGAAAAGAAGGCAGAAGTGTAGATACTAACAAGAGCAAAGAAATCATACAGATACAGTTATACATGCAACTTAGTAAACTGGTCAAGCCAGAGAAAATGAATTTCAGCACAGACAAATGCAACTATGTGAAAGGGGAATAAGGATGGTTGCAGACTTCACAGCAGCAGATCTGGCAAGCGATAGCTCCAAAAGCAGTAAAAACTTAGGGATAAATAGTTCAAAGTGAACTCCAATTCCTAAAATCTTAAAAAATAGCTAATATAATTACTGAATATATATGCAAAGTAGGAAGCAGATACAAAACTGACTTTATGATGGACGCGTATTTATATTTTAAAAAAGATGTTGAAAAAATCAAAAGGAATTTTAAAAACAAAACAAAATACTTCTCAAGTTAGAGAGAATGTTTTACGTTTGCTCGCTTTAAGAGATCCATCTTTTTACTCTATTAGGAGGGAGACTTAAAGCTTATGTGAGTGCTCGATATTCACCTTCAAGTGAGAAAATATCGGGTGCTAATGGACTATCTGGGAAGGAAACTAAGATCTGTAAGCTTCACAAATCAAAAATCAAGGTAAAATAGTCACTGGAATTGTGAATTTGCCATGTCTTGGCATATTTTTGATCAATATCACTTTCAGGGAAACATCATCTAAACAAAGCCTTTCTTTGCTGTAGTCCCGTGTAAATTATTGAACTTGGTGCAGAAGTAACTGGATGTGAGGCGGAGGAAGCAAAGGGAGATGAGCAGTGGTGACCTGGTGGCTTTGACAGTTCAGAATTTGTAGAGAAGGAAACAAGCTTGATGAGCTTACTGGATTCCTCTGAGGTAACGTGGCATACAGAGGAAGGAAAGGAAGTGCGAATGGGTAGATGTTAGATGCAGCATGTGCACTTTGAGTTACATGATACAGTTGGGAGTGCAGATCTTCCACCTCTGCTGCTGAATGTTGTCCCATTAATCTGTCTAAGAAAGAACTAAGAGTTCAAGAAAAGACAACGGTGATTCAGTTTAGGGAGAGCTGCAGACAGGAAAGTCCTTCTCTCATCTGTATTAAAGTGGTGAGACAGCCTTATAGCCACCTGCATAGGGGACAAAGGAGTAACTTGTTCTGATGCTCTCATTACGAGAATGAAAGTTACATCAAAAAAAAAAATCCTGGACGTGAGAGTGTTGTCTTTAAGTGACAGCAGTTCTGCACACAGATGAAAAGGAGGTAAAAGGAAGGTCCTGGAGGACTGGATCTAAATTCAAGTTTCAGATAGTGTATTCAAGGCAGCGTTGAGAGCAAAGTCTAGATACCTCCATAATAATGTAATGCATTCACAGAGGACTTTCCCATGTATGTTGGGACAGAGGAACAAAATCCAAAGAGAATGACAAACAGAAATCAACAAATTCTGTGCACATCTACTTCATTATATGGTAGATCCAATAGATTAGATCACCTTAAAAAAAAAAAAATTGTGAAACACAAAGAAAGTTGACTATGATTGACAAAAAAAAAAAAAAAAAAAATGGGGAGAAAGCTCACTTTTTGCTCCTAAATCTTGTGTTTCTCTGAAGTCATTGCAAAGTAGGATTCAATGAGAGAGAACAGAAATATCTAATGGTTGGGTGAAAACAAGAGCTTTAAATTAAAAATGTGACTTGGACTTTGTACAATTTGCCACTCACTTTACGCAGGCATTTTTAGATTACGAGTATCCATGTTCCTAGAAGGACTAGATTGCTTTCTTGTTATTTATGTTCCTAGAATATCAAAATGCATTTAATAGAGAAAATGAATGATGTTGTGTAAAACCTTCTTATAGCTGGGAGGAAAAAAATGTCAAAAGTTTTGTTTCAGTGTGGTTTATAATTGCATTGTAATAATTCCTATCAACACACGAAGGAGAACAAGATGTGAGATCTGAGGTATAGAATACAGATTAGAATATATACCGACAGTATTGCTGACTTTCTTTTAAACTGTTTCTGGCTATTTAATTACCTAAAAAATGGTTTGGAAATCAAGGACTGCAATGAAATGAGGTTCTTGAATTCTGTTTAAGCTTGCACTTGGAGAGTTGCATATAATTCTCCAGGATATATCATTTATTTTTTTTAAATTCATCTTATGCTCATTTAAGCGGAAGAATGCTCAGGACATTTCTAGCATGAGACTGTCTCACGTGTTTGTTCATAAGCTACAAAACACAAAGATTTTTAATGAAAGCATTTGAATGACAGCATTTAAAATTGTCAACTATTTTATATATTTTTGTATATAATATATATAATATATTATATATAATATTTTATTATGTATAATATTATGTATCATATATTTTATATAGGATATATACGTTAATTTATGCCTGTTGCATAAATTAATTTCCTTATTTTCTTTAATTTAGGAAGTTCAGATACTCAATTTCCCTTGGATGGGAATTATCATCACTTTTTGATTATAGCAAAACTAACTAAGTTTATCTTAAACTGTTAAACTCTAAGTTCTCAATAGCTAAAAGGTGGTCTTAGCATTGACTTACTTAATATTATTTCTGATGTATCTTCTTAGACTGAAAATTCACATATATTTTTATTTGATTATATATAGTTTACATCCAGATCTCTATAATTTTGCTCTTGACTCTGTTTGCAGAGAAAAAAATAAGTATCTTCTGTCACTCCAGAGCCTGTGTCAAAAGGGTAATAACCCATTACAACTATTAGTAGTTCAGAGGAGAGAGATCTGTGTTATAGAGCTGACCTCAGCGGGAGCACACAGGAATCCATCTGGAATTTGGTGGAAGGTTCCATTTTCTACTTTTAAAGGAAATTGCTCCTAAAGAAATCTACACTGCATAAAACCTCATTGCCAACAAAGGGAAATAGACTCACCAAAAGGCTGGCTTCATAGGTCTGTGATTGTGGTGGAACAACACAGTTACAATACATTCCCTAACCTGTGGTTATGTTTTGACTTGGGGTCCATAAAGCTTCAGGCTTAGCTGCGGACTACTGCATTAGGATGATGTTGGTTTGTGTCTGTGTGAGAGAGTTATTTTTGATTTTTTGTTTTGTTTTTGTGTCCTTAGAGATTGCATTTTTTCTAATATATCACCTTGTGCTCTTATAAAAAGGCCTTCATTGAGGTGCTGTGATCTGCTTGCCACTACATGCCCCAGACATAAACAAGGACACATATATTTAGGATTAAAAAGACAAATGGGAGGCATTTGCTACACAGAACTGGGAACAATAAGCGGTGCAGAGGATTAAAGCCACAGGGAAAAAGTGTTGTTGTTCCTAAGAGAAACACTTTGAAACTTCCAATAGATAATATTAGTAAGAGACAGACAGCAGACATTTGTTGGAAAAAACATACCTCTCAGGCTCCTTCCCAAGGAAGCTAGAGAAAGAAGTTAACAGTCACAGCAGTTTATATCTGCACTGCTGTGGACTACATCAATGAGAGAGCTCTTCATGGTGCAACAAGGGTTTTCAGAGAAGTCATTAAGTCATGTAGAGATAATGGCAACCTGTGCACAATGCAACCAACCTCACAGTGGACTAAAAACATGAGCTGTTTTGCAGATGTCTACTCACACTTCTCTGCTCAAATTCAAGGGAGTGCATGAAATTTGTCACGGGTTGTTCTGAGTCTAACTGCAGTAGACATCACACTTTCTGCAGTAGACATCTTAGTGCAGAAGACATCTTACTGCTTTAGACATCACATTTGCAGTGGTAGAAATCACCCTGCATTAGACATCTGTAGGAAGATGTCTACTTCCTCTGTAGACATCACAATGCACTGGTCATCTTACTGTGTTAAACATCACAGTTAGTGCAGTAGACATCACACTAGTAGACATCACACTCACTGCAGTGGAAATCACACTGCTGTAGGCATCATGCTGCAGGATGCATTTTAATGCAGAAGATATCTTTTTCCATTAGACATGACGATTACGGCATTAGAAATCATACTTACTGCAGTAGCCATCTTACAGAAGTGAATATAATACTTACTTCAATGGACATAGCAGTGCAGTAGATATCTTCCTGCAGTAGACTTCAGTGCAGTAGGAATCACACTGCGGTACACGTCACAGTTATTGCAATAGACATCTTCCGCTGTAGACATAGTGCACTGGAATCTCACTGCTTTAGACATCACATTTAGTGCAGGAGACATCACACTGCAGCAGGCATCACAGTTACCGCAGCGGAGATCACACTGCAATAGACGTTAAAATTACTGCAGTAGACATTTTACCACAGTAGGTATCTTATTGTAGTAGACGTCTCTCTGCAATAGACATCATACTGCAGTAGATGTTTTACTGACAAAGATATCTTACTTTGTTAGACATCACAATTAGTACATTTTCCTACAGCAGACATTTCACTTATTGTAGTAGAAATCACTCCACAGTACACATCACACTTACTGCCACAGACATCACACTTGGTGTCATAGACATCTTTTTGCATCACACTTCCTGCAGTAGCCATAAGAATGCACTGGACATCTTACTACATCGGACATCAGAATTAGTGCCGTAGTCATCACACCACGATAGGCATCACGCAGCAATAGACACTACACTTAGTAGACATCTTCCTGCAATAGACATCACACCACAGTATGATGCTGTCACACTGCAGTAGGCATCGTACTTTCTGCAGTAGACATCACAATGCACTAGACATCTTAGTGGATTAGACATCACAGTTAGTGCAGTACACCCAGACTCCTCTGAGAAGAGTTTGGAGAGCAAGGGGGTCCAATCTGAGCCCTGTGACTCATTATGTATAAACTTCTCTCTATGCTGTAAATAACTGTGACCTTGCTTCCACTGTCCACATCAATAACACATATTGCTATTTCTTTCATAAGAATGAAGTGCTTTGTATCCTTCATCCCCCCCAACTCATTCCATGGCGATTAGACATCACACTGCAGTAGACCTCTTACTGTAGTAGTCTTCTTACTGCGGTGGACATCATACCTACTGCAGTAAACATTGCAATAGACATCAGACTTAATGTGATGTTTTTCTTGTGATGCATTAGGAAGACCGTTACTACCAAGTCAAAGGAGGAGATCCTCCCCTTCTGCTCAGCCCTGATGTGTCCATGTTTGGAGTACTGTGTTCAGTTCTGGGCTCCCAACTGTAAGAGGGGCATGGAATTACTTTAGAGAATCTAGTATAGGGCTGCAGAGATGATTAGGGGAGCATCTCTCGTATGAAGAGAGGCTGAGAGAGTTGGACCTGTTTAGCCTAAAGAAAAGGATGAGGAGTCTTATCAGTGCATGCAAATATCTTAAGGGAGGAGCAGGAGTACTTTCAGTGGTGCTCAGCAAAGTGCTGTTATATTTGAAGGTCCTATAGCTGGCAGCATTGTACAAAGCTCACTATAGCAAAATGCATGTTAAGAAATAACTAAACCAAATACTGTAGCTAGGATATTGAAGAGAAATCATCCCAAGCTTGTTACTGATCTGAGAAACCAAAACAATCATCCTAATTCATGTTCACTAGGGAACAGATAGGGTAGCACCAAGAAATCAGGAGAATTCACTCAATTCTGAAGTATTGATAAGTTACTCCACTTGTTTTATATCTTTAAGCTAATGCTGTTAAGAATTCACTTTGAACCCTGCTATGACTCAGGCTGGGGGAGACTTACCCAGAAGTGAGAGGGTGATTTCATCAGATATGACATGTTATAGTTTTCATGTTTCAGACGGGTTCCACTTAGTTTGAGGAAAGGTGAGAACAAACTTCTTCCATAAAGACAAAATGAATGTGACTAAAAAGGCTGTTGCAGTGATTAAAACGCCTGTTACTCTGAGAACATCTGAGAGGTTCTCAGCCAGCAGGTGACACCAGAGCAGTGTGACTTCAGCTGGATGATACCATCATCGGGATGGAAAAACTGGAAATCCACAGGGAAAGCCCAGATGTGTCTAGCAGATCTTCTGAGCTTGGCAGGTTTCATAGGTTTGACGTACTGCCTTGCCAGATGAAGAAAACCCTTGTCTGCCAGTGGCGTGACGTCAGGTGCTTTCACAGCTTATGTTTCTCACCCTCTCTGTGGAAGGTGGGGACCAGCCCTCCTGTGGTTAACTGTAAGGCTGACTGTGCTGCTCTGCCTTGCCAAGACCGCCTTTGTAGCTGGTCCAGGCTTAGAGCTGACGCTGCCCTTTCCTTCACATTGTAGACTGCACAGAGCAGGGCACAGAGGAGATCTTTCCCAGGAGCTTTCACAGTCGCTCTTTTCCTCCTCCTTACTACTTTATAACAACACAGTTGCTTTTAACAAGGTGAATATTGTTTCATTTCCAACAACAGAGGTACTCGGAGAGTTTGAAAGCATCAGGGACTCTCGAGCACCACAGCAGTAAAATCTGAATCTGAGTAAGACCCATCTCTTCTTCTTATGCCTTCAGCCACAAATACTTTCATTCTGAAGACTCCCTTCAAACTCTATAATCAAGAGTTTTTTAACTCTTTGCTTTAGTAATTTGGAACACTAACAACATTTTACTGTGCAGAAATCAAGAGCAGTAGAGAAAGAATATGGTGAGCTGATCCTCAGGACCACCAGGAGGTACCTTTTCAGTCAAGCTACATTTTCGCAGCTCTCTCCTTTTTCTTCTGTAACTGGACTTTACAAAGGCTCAATCTCCTAATCAGATTCCTGGCTCAGCAGTCCTAGAAAGCATTTGAAATGCCTTAATTTTCCAGAAAGTAGGTCATTCCTTTTGGTAAAATATGTGATGAGTAATAGAAACCTTGGCCTTGGGGAATGGAAGTCAGCCTTGGGCACAGGGGATGCAGGGGATAAGGGTTGGAAAAAGACTCAAGGAGATTCAGTTAAAAATACTCTATAGGATAATATCATTAGTGCACAAATGAGAGAAAACTCGTGTGAAATTCTGCTATTGAAGCATCTTTTAATTAAAAAATAATAAAAGAGAAATGATGAAAGACTAAAGAAAGCCTGAAGATCTGCAGGGCTTTGAAATCCAGACTTGTTTTGCAGTCTGAATAGCTTTTGGGGGTTTTACATTGCTATTTACATACAGATATTTACATAAAGGCTGGGTACTGGGGGGTTCACTCCAAATCCCAGCACTGAGAAGTCCTTCAAGATGCCCTAGCTGTGACAGAAGACTCTTCTCTGAGCCACAGCATTTCTGCTTGTTTTTCTCAAGAGTAAACAAAGTCTCCTTGCAGGTTGTGATGCAAACAGAGACGGGCCTTCAAGGGCTAAGGCGAGGTGAATTGGTGATGGGAGGATGTATACTGTCCTTGGAGGATCTTAGGTGCAAACTATAATATAGCCCAAGGCGGTGTTATGTTTTTCATGTAGCCTCCCACTTTGGGGACTATGCAGGCTGCCATAGCTGGGGGGTGCCCCAGGAGTGTGTTTTGGTGGAGTTTTGCTGCCAAGGAAAAGTGTGAGGGCAGTATTAAAGGCTGGCTGCTGGGCATGAAGCCAGGCCAGAGACCTGGCTCCTTATACATCCTCTCACAGTGAGAAAAATCATATTATAAAGTAAGTGCTTTTCTGATCAAAGTACTTTGCTCTCTGAATTTGTTTTATAATGGCATGTTTCTGATTTTAAGACAGCATTTTGCCTAATTCAAATGATCGCATTGTCTGCTTGTGCTTCGCTATTCATAAAGGCCTTCAGTCACTAATTTGCTAGCAATTAAAACTGTAAAAGTATTTTGAACAAAGATGGGAGATAGCAGAAATGAATCTGTTTTAAACCTCTAGAGACCTAAACAACTTCCCAATTTTCCTTGTATCCTTTCTACCGCGAGCCCTGCGTGGACTCCACCAAACGTGGGGGTTGGTCCGTGTTGGAGCAAACCTCACCCTTTGAAGGGGTCCACGGAGGCCTCTCTGAGGGATCCTGGGATTTTCTGCCTCCCAGCCCCAGCTGTCACTTCTTCAGCAGAGATGAGGATCTGGGCTGAGTGGAGCTTTGCTTCTGCTGCTGGTTTCGTAGAGGAGATGTTCCAGAAACATGCTGAGGGTGGCTGTTTTGAAATCCCTCTCTCAGGGATGGAAAGGACTACTGAAACCAAGTACACACATTAGTGAAATCTTCCTTTCCTTCACGGAAGGAAGCCACTCACTGGACTAGAGTTCTCATTGTTGCCCTGATTATTTACTCAATATCCCGTTTTATTCTATTTTGTGCATTGTTTATGTTTGATAGTTCAGTACCTGGCATTTTGTTTCCTTCCTAAAATTGAAATCTTAACATTCACATGATTGCTGCACAAAGTCCTATTTCCTTTCCAAACAAAACAAAACGACTATATGTTTTTGAATGTCCTGCTTGAAATCCTCTCTACAGATTCAATGACTTTATTAATAGCAGAGAAGCAGAATTTTTACACTTCTCCGGTGAGGGAAAAATAAAAGCCTTTTGCTTTACAGTGCCTGTCCTCTAATTTAATGCATGTGGGATGTCCTCTGTGAAGTGAGTGAGAAGATGACTTTTTTTAAAGACTTTGCCGACATAAGCAATTTGCAGTGGCACAGACAATCTGCTCTGTTAAGAATCTGGCACCATTTACAGTGGCTGAAGCAAGAGGCTCGGCAGTAGATTAGTGCTAATTTCTCTTCACACAAATAATGGCACTGATGACTCTTGCCCATGTGACAGGTTTGTGAGTGATGAGCCTTGAGACTCCAGTAGTGACACTTTTCTTTCTCCACACTGGTAAATTATTCATTATCGGTGCAGCCCTGGGAAAACATAAAAAGAGAGAGCAGGAGAGAGGGGGGATTATGTTGCTAATGATAGAAACTGCTGACAAGTCCATAGGGGTTGGGGTTGGGGTTGGGGGTTGGAAAAAAACTTTCAGAATATGTGCCAGTTCAGGCATTGTGTTATACCCATTTTGGAATATAACATCCAAGGCTCATTTCACTAATCTGTCTCAGAAACTGAAGCAAGGTAAAGCAGAAGTGTAAAATAGGCATTTGTGTAGGGGCAATATAAAAATTCAGGTGCTACTGACTGGCAGTGACACTGATGCTCACTTTGGCTTTTTAAAATTCTATTTATGTGAAAATCTCACTGTACTTCCATTAGATTCTTTATTTCTAATGCTTCTGAACACTGTTAAACATGTTCTTCACTCCAGCTCTGGAGTGACTATATTTGAAGTTGGAGAAAGAATTTTTCTGATAGAGAGTTTGTAAGAAATTCTGTGGCAGAGTCTATTGGAACCTGTCTGAATGAAAGAGCAGCGAATGTGTGAGATCTCATTACTATTCTTGCCGGTGTCTGCTGTACTGCGTGTGAGTCACCACAGGTTCGGAGTCTGTGTCGCTCCTTCACAGCTGAAGCAGCGATTAAGTAATACTAGACTTATCCAAGTGAGATTAGAGTGGATTTTACCTGTCTTTCATTCCTAGTTATTAATTTTCCTTTTCTTTTGGAAAAGAAAAAGACAGCACCGCAGCGCTGGGTACCATTTTTCTTGCTAGCTTGCATCCAGTAGTGATTATTTTTAATGAGTCCCAATCTGAGACTCCTCTGTCACCTAAGGTTACCCTTTGCTTCTTCTTTGCCCCCATGGACTCACAAAACAAGCTGGGAGCACAAGGGCAGTGCTCCTAATACCTGAAGCTGCAAAATTTTGTGTCCAGAAAAAGAAAAACCAACCTAGCAAGTGGATTGGGATGATCTAATGGGTTCCTAATCCCCTTGTATGGTGCACCATGCGGTACAAGCCTGCAAAATTTTGGGAAAATGCAAACCTGGCATTTTGGGAAGGATACGACGTGGAAATCACCCATTGTGGTGGAAAGAGCCTGTCTGAGGAGCTCCTAGGGCTCCCAGCCCACCAGGCAAACCTGTCAGGAGAGGTGTCGCTTTTCAGAGGACGCTACAGACTTTTTCCAAGGAATCTGAGTTTCTTCCACCTTCCCCACCGGCCCTGCATTCAAGCACGGCGATTTCCACCCTGGTGTCTGTGAAGTGTCCATCTCTAGTGCAGCTCTCTGAATGTCAGGAGCTATTTCAGTCCTCTCAGAGGAAGAATGCCTACATCTCCCATCTGTGCCTGCACCTCGTGGCTGTCTGTCATGTTGAAGTCTAACCAAGAGAGCGCTTGAAGCCCGGAGTGCAGCCTCGCCAACCCTCCACGCTGCATATAAATGTACAGCTTCCCTTGCCTGCCTATGGGCCTGTTGCCTGGGCACAAGAGCTCCTTTCAGATTAATTTATTCTGTTCCTTCTCTGCATTCCATCCCCACAAGCTGACTCAATGCCAGATCCCATATTGGAGGTGAAATGGGCCCCCTCCTCTTCCGAGCTGCTGTATGGCAAGAGTTGCTCACGGGCAGATCGCAGGGGGAAAGGCTCCTTCAGCACATCTAGAGCCTCCGTCTCGATCCACACACCCCACAGGGATATTAAAGTCCCTCGGCATCCTGCAGGGCCAACACTGCTTCTGCCCAGTGATGCAGCAACATTCAAGGACAGCACAACTGCTCTGAAACCCGGTGGGGCTCTGAAGCACAAGCAGAGCAGGCAACAGGCAGAGGAAGGCCCAGGCAGAAGGAGAAAATCTCTATGAAAACAAATTGGAACAGGAAGGCAAAGAGTGACACACAAAACCTATCCCACCCAGGCATCGTCTGGGTGCCTCCCTCAGGTATTCCCATCCCCTGTTTCCTTTGCTGTTCTTCCTGTCTCACTGGCCTGCAAGCGAAGCGAGGAATTAGTTTCTCAATCTCAAATTTAACTCCTTGTTAACTACAGTACAGAAAATGTCTTAATGTTTGAACACGTTTTACTGCTTAAATAAAGTCATGGTATTTTCTCCTACTAGTACAATTAGTACAATTATTTTACATTCCCTCCTTTTTTTTGTTACAGAAATATAAAGTACAGACTGGTGTTTTTATTTGCCTGCTTATTTGTTTAAAGGTAGTCACTTCAAAATAGGAACAGGTCCCCCCTTCCCAAGCACTGTTCTTTTACTGCAAGCAACGTGATGGCAACGTAATGACTCAAAACCAAACCTCCTGCCGGACGACATCTGCAGTGTGGAAGAGATGGAGAGACTAGAGAGCTAGGGCTGGCTCCACGCTCAGGGCAGAAGATTTGGACTTGGGAGCCTCCTTTGCAGGCCAGTTTTAGTGGCACTGTGTGAGCCCTGTGAGCAGCCAGCAACGGCAGGGGGGCACAAAAGGGGAATTTAGTCCTCATCTGCTTTTCCCTGTTAATATGCTTCAGGTATAAATGTGAACTCATGTGAACATCTGATACCGGGGCAGTGTGAAGCAACAGGCCCTGCAGTGTATGTTGGGGTCCAGAGTGACAGGCAGCACAGCTCAAGGCAGTATTTTTTAATATACTTGAGTGATAAACATGGAAAACAGGCAGATAGAATGAGTGCTTGCAGCTCGCTTGCTACTGCATCACTGTAACTATGCAAATTAGCAAAATAATTGATTGCTAAGAGGAGCAAAGGACAAGTTATAAGCATGTTGTTCTATTAAATTGTGCAGGTGTTTCAGTATACAAATATTTGTCAGCCAGGCCTTGGCAAATGCTTATTCCTTAAATCTATAAAGCAAAAGAAGAAAAAAGATGACAGTTTGAGGCAGTGGAAGCCAGAAGGAACTCCATTTCTCTTTTTTAGTACATCTGTAAAGAATCTTTTTCTTTCTTTTTCTTTCTTTCTGTTTTAAGTTCTTCAAGGTGATTCATAGTGTCAGTACTTAAAGAAAAATAGGAGCTCAAGGCCACTTATTTAAAAATCTGAGAAACTAACTTCAGGGAGAGATCTCTGAGCAATCCATTTAAGCAGATAGATATTCTGTTGCATCTGAGTGGGTTTGTTTGTTTATTTATTTTATGGACAAAGTGTTATGATAATGCTGCAGGATTGGCTGAGCACTGCTTAAAGTTTGGGCTGATGTCAGAAAGTGCCCAGCAAAATGACAAGGAGAGAGCATCCCTTATTCATCTCATGCAATGATGGCTGTTTTGTTTGGATCCACTGAAATGATGCAAATAGAGCTATTTTTTTAATGTTTCACAGCAGTCTCTTCCCACGCTCTGATGCTTGAAAGGGCACCCCACAGACAAAATTTGATTTATACAATTTTTGATTTATACATGTTTTGTTTATTTAGGTTATAAAGCATTTTTTTTTAATTCTTTATGATTCGCTTATCCATGCAGTATCTTTGTACCATTAGCACATAGAACAGACAAACATTTGTCTATTAGATGAACAGGCATTTTGCTTAATTTCTTAAATGTTTAAAATATATCAAAGTTGTTGATACATAAAAATACATATATATAAAAAAAATTTAAGAAACAAGAATGAAACATCATTTGGATTTGTCTTTCTGTCAAAGAGATGCTTAAGTCACTAAATATCAGGGAAGAAGGAAGGATTGGGGTGCTCCCTTACCCCCTGCTATCCATGATGCTGCAGTTATAGCCCTTACTTAGGAGGAGAGTTGCTGTATGATGGACAGGACTCCGTCTTTCCATCTCCCAGCTGGCTTGGTCTGCCCAGCTGCCACGAAGATACTGAAGGTAAAAAATAAAAAATAAAAAGCAGAAACACTCACTAGCCTGGACTGTGAAATCTGTATGTCTCATCTCCATGTTGCATCTCAAACACCAGGTTTGAATGTCCTTTGCTTTCTTTAGCTCAATGTTTCTTTGCGGGTGAGGAGGCAGGATTAGCTATCTCACCTAATTCACCTAGGTTGGAATAGTGTCTACAGGTAGGTTTAGGAAAAGCTGTGCCATGGAGAACCCAAGTCACCTGCTGTTCCCTGGAGCAGACAGGCTCAGGTCCCTCCAAGGAGAGGGGGAAGTCATCCGTAGGCGCCTGCATCTCCCAGGCTGTAATCTCAGGCCTGTGAACCAAATGGAGAAGAGGAGAAGTAGCTCCAGTTCGGTGTTTCTTCGTCTTCTTTCCTTACCCTAGAGATGACCGGATAAAATGTGCACTTTTTATGGAGGTACACAAGACTAGAAAAGACTTAAATCTTAAAATCAGGTCAATCTGAACCAATTTGGTGGTCGCTGCTATATTCAGAATGACATGCAAGCCAAATGACCAGTCAGTCACCAGCTCCATCATATAACATTGGGTCATGAGAGAGAAAGCAGAAAAGCAAAGAAAAAACAACAACAAAAACCCAGCAGTGCAGTGTGTGTAATCTGCCTTCCTGGGGTAAGAGGTGTTCAAGGACGTACTTACAACAAGGGGACAAAGTCTGACCAGACTGACTCCCAGGCAAGTCTCAGGAAATGAGAAAGCAGAATGTGCCCACGGACACCTCAGGTTTAAAATGAATTTCCACCGAGTGTGAAACAAAAGGTATAATTTGTTTCTTCTCATACCTCATCTATAGTAGATTAATTATTCTATAGCCACAAGATTGCAAGAAACTTGGAGCGGTCGATAAAGAAAGCGTTTCAGTTATTGCTCCTTACAGGCTCCTGTAATTTTTCTCCTTTGCCAGCTCGAGGTAATATCTTGATTGCCGCCAGTTAGTTTGATGTCAGGGCCAGCACAGTGCTGGTTTGACATGTGCACTAAACACACTGACAGCAGCTCGGAAGTTCATTGACGCTGGTATGGCAAGAAATGAATGGACTCCAGAAGCAGGAAAATGCACTCAGAATATCAGGGTAGAGGCTTCACTTTCCCGTGAGATACTGGGCTATTACTTGTCTGCTAGACACACTTCAACACATCATGTCAAACAGCAGAATCATGAGAAAACTTGCAAAGTATTCCCATTAAGACTAATTGATTTTTAAATACTCTATTATCCAAACTTGACATCTAATTATTTCTTTCAGGATCCTGACACGGTCCTGATAGTGGCAAGAAGCTACGATTGTTCGGGACGCAGCACTGCGGTGGGCAGCAGAGCATCCATCTGAAAGGGAAAGACGAGACTTTTTATATTTTTTCCGACTGACATGTTTCGGGCTTCTGCAAGAGGAATTGTGATGCAGTAAAAGAAGTGTGAGATGAGCTGATGGGAAGCTTGGGGATGTAGTCAGACTCCAGCTGGAGTAAGACTTCTATACAGAGATCAAACTGTTCTGGCAGATAATTTATTACCTTTCTCAAACAAATCAGGTTGGCCTTAGGGTCATTAATGTTTATGGTGAAGCCCTAATTAAGCAAATATAAACCTTATGCTCAGCAGAGATCACATTAAAAAAGAAAATAATCACACAGTCTTCCTTGTACTTGCCTCTCCCCCTGATTTCGTGATGACAATATTAATGGACTAACAGCAACTGAAATGAGATCAAATGTTGGAGATACATCAGGGCCAAGCTGAGTTGTCATCTAGAGAAAGTGCAGATCAAGTACAGCAAGCCTCACATCCTGCCTCTCCTCTGGCTTGTGTTTTGTGCAGTCATTTTTGTCTGTACAAGAATGGTGTGAAATGCCATTAAATCAAGAGGATGCATTTCACGTATTCTGCAAATGACTTCCCGAGGTGTCTGTGCTGCGAGACTGGTGGCTGGGAACTGCTTCCTAAGTGCTGCTGTGCTCCTCAGCGCAGAAAAAGGAAGAAGCATTTACATGTCGAGCAGTTTGTCACTGGGAGTTCCTGTTAGTATTAAAAAAGAGATAAAGAAAGAAAAAAAGTAAGTAATCTGTGCCATGGTTTGGTCCCTATGGCTGTATACACGAATGCTACCCTAGAAATCACTCTGTGTGTGTCCTTTGTGGTGGGAAGGAGCACAAAATGGCAGCTGTGTAGCGAGGGGGGACTTCCGATCATTAAAGCGCGTAGGGAAATCAAAATATGCTACCTCCCTCGATCATCACTGTGAAATATTGTCATGTAGTTAATATCTAATCACAGGGAGAAAAAAGAAAAATTGAAATTGCTCATATTTTAGCAACTCTTCTTTGAGATGCAACAGTTTCTTCTCAGTATCCTGACTTGCCATACTAGTTGCCTCATACTTAATGTTCACTCATGCAGGCTGGCCAAAAATGAAGTATTTCCACAGATTAAAACTGCCTCAAACACATATGGATTTGGTTTAAAAGAAATAGATGGAGTTTGAAACTATAACTATTTCAGGAAATGAAATACAGTTTTGCATTTTTTTAAGGTCTTTAAATATTTTATGGAGTACCAATGTTTGCTTGTATTTTTAAAAAAATCCTCCAAGGTATTTTATTATGTACTTTAGTTGGAAAGACACCAAAAGGAGGAGGGGAGGAATCTTACACCTATGCATAGAACTGTGTTACCAACCTGTATTATTGTAGCAGAAATGTAAGGACAAAAGGACATAACAGGGCAAAAATTGCTAATTTCTTGGATTTATTTGTTACACACATTTCTTTGATTAAAAATATACTATTTGGTAAAAGAACATTGCCCTGGGTAAGATGAATTCGCTTCGCAGTCTGTGCATAAAGTAAATGTGTAAAAGTGTCCTTTAATCTAATTGCGTAATTCCTTTGCTCTTTATCTATCTGGAAAGGTTCATAAGAAGGTGTCCGGGGTAAGTGATTATGATGGCTTGGTAGGACTTGGGCTTGGATCACACAGAAATAGGTAAATGGGTAAGACCAGACCAGTTTTGGCATCCACATGCAGAGACATACACTGTAACTACAAAACAGCATGTTCCGAGTCTGTGTTTTCTCTGGGTAGTAGTAGCAGGAACACTGTGTTCATTTAAATTAAACCAGTTCCTTGGATAATAACAAAGTAATTAAAGAAGCCACCAAGGAAAAAGAGCCAATTTATTTGAATCATGTTCATAAAAACTAAAACAAGTGCCTGAAGGTACAAAATAATGTAGTTAAGATGGCAGATTGATGATTTTTAAAAATGCATCTTGATATTAATTTAAATTATTTTCCCTAGTCCGAGAATAATAATGGATGTGAATATTTAATTTTGGGACAAGGATGTTTTCTTCAGTAAAATTAAATTCAGAGACAAAACTGACATGTATGCTTAAAGTCCACATGGTCTCTAAAACCATTTATATGTTAGATACAATACATTAGAATCTGGTCATTTTAATGACTTCCTATTTCACAGCTCTCCCTGTAATTGGAAAAAAAATGTAGACCCTTTGCTGGATGACATGAGATTAACATTATTTGATCCTGAGCCGTGTCAAATACAGCTCAAGAAAAATTGCACTTGAAATCTATTTTGTATAAGGTCTCCTACATCGACGTAAAGATTCTGAGATCAGCCATAACTAACGGCTTAACAGAGGGAAAAAAAGAAAGACCTGACTTTTAATACCCCATCACTGTTTCACTTATGGTCCTTTGGTTTAATTTTTTGTTGTGTGCTCACAGAATTACAGAGAATAAAATAGTTTTGTCGGTCTGCTCTTAACAGCTTGCCTGAAGAATGGGCCATCTGCAATAAGCTAGCACAAAATTACAAACAAGTTGGCTTGTTTATATTGTCTGTCACCAGGAAAAGGTGGTTTTTCCTGTGTTACAGAGTTCTCCTATGTTCATGCACCTAAGCAGTAGTTCTCTGTGGAGACTCCCTGCTATTCCCAAACTTGGTGGCTCTGGTGCAAATAGAAATATTCCCAGGCTCTAGGAAATTAGTGAGCTTGCTTTAAGTATCATAACATTGCGCACTTGGGAGCCAAAGTACTCTGCTTTACCACCTAGCTAGAAATAACTAAAGTTTAATTTGGAGGGGAATCTCAAAGGATTGCTGGCACTACACAGTTTCATTTTTTTCTCCTGATAAATGCACAATCCTGACAACTGAATGCATCATTTCAGTTCATTCACCACCTACCATCAAACCTAATACTCGAAAGCAAGCTCACAGGGAAACCACGTACAAGTTTATCCATATTAATCCAGGGTCACAGACAGTACAAATACAGACTGGGACAGGGAGCTGAATCTGTCGTAGTGGCACTGATGGATGACTGGCACAGAAGGTCCATTGCTGTCAATAGATACAAGAGAGAAAACCATTCTTATTCTCCTTAATATCTTTGCAGTATTTGGCACTGTTGACCTTATGTCAAGTCTGACAGGTGGCATGAATCCAAAGTAACTCTTCAGTTAGACAAAGACCCATTCTTTTTTCTAGTCCTTTTCAACATCTACGTGCATCCAGCAACTAAGCAAACTGTATTTAAAAGCCAGTGAGATACAGATGGCACAGAACTGTACTTATCTTTCCCTGCGTATGACTTCCTTGTTATCACTGAGGTTTCTGAGTGCTTGGATATGGCCCAGTGCTTTGCTTTTCTAGAATAATGGCACTCTCTGCAGTAAGAATAACTTATATCTACACAGGAGACAAAGCTTATTCATGCAGTAGGAGTAAAGCACAAATAATCTTTTAGCTGTGGAAAAGGTTTTAGGGGGATCTGGTTATTAAACCAAAAGAAAAAAAGTTTAGTGTGAAATAGAACAAAGCAGGTATTAGAAGGAAACATGCAATAAATGTTAAGCATAAAATAGAACATAGCTCTATTGACTCGAATACTTAGAGCAGAAACAGATTCTCAACCATTGCATTTGGGTTTCATTATGGACAGTAGGCAGAAACATCACACACACTCAACCAGCGAAATCTGAATCTAAATACTTTCACCCTCTTACAAATCATACTCTGATGAGCTGCACTCCTCCACTGAGCGCTGCATACTGATTGATGACAGATAAAAGCCGGCACCAGAAACTCATCTGGCTGCCCACAAAAAAGGCAGCAAACGTTTCTTAATAAAGTGCTGCCTTGTATCATACAGGTTTTAGTCCAAAATAGCAAGCAAAGGGGAATCTGAAACCAAAGCAGGGGTCTGGGTCACTGCTACTCCAGGCCAACTTCTCCTTCTTTACCTTTGTGTACTTTAAAACACAAGTGTGGTTTAAAAGGGGACACAGAGCAAAATTCACTGTCAGATTTGCTGTCTAACCTCAAGCCAAGGATTTGTTTAACAGTTGATCTGAAGTGAAACAGATGAAATTCTTTGTCCTTAACCTCAGCACTCGCTAGGTATAAACCAGCATCTGCAGAACTTCTAGCCCAAGGCATAATCCGTACTTCGGCAAAGCTTTGCTCTTTGGCACAGAATTAATTCTGGGTTAATTTTGACCTGTAAGGCCCACTCTGCTTTGAATTCTGTATATATTAATAAGCTCATTGTATTTCAACTTGGCAGATACAGAATCTAAAGAGACAAGACTTGATGTGTACATCTGGCTGGGGGTGAATGCACATGGGATGGGTTTGCAACTGTGCAACTGCCAGCTAACCATCTGCCGTGAGCTGTACGCGAGGGTGGTGTCAAAGTGCTCCCTCCGTGCCGGCTCCTATGGAAATCCACACCTGCTTCCCGGTGCCGGACAACCTCAAGAAAAGTAGTTGCATTATCTAGAACTAGTTTTTCACTCTGTTTAACAGAGCTCAGATCCGTTAAGACAAGACTAGTTTTAAGGCTCATTTTCTTTCCCTCAGGTTTTATTTTCCCTTCTTTTCCCCCCTTCTTTCTTTTTTCAGTGGAGGGCATTGTGGTGGACAAAGGCTTTCCTGCTTTGATGAGGCAGGTTTGGACACACTGGCTGACACAGGATTAGCATCTGTCTAGCAACAGTGATGCACTGTGACATGTCTCAAGGACAGCTATAGAAAGAGTGCTTTGTACAGAGATTTTATACATCTCTGTTAAAGAGTGCAACCTTCTGTACATGCAGTCTCTATGCATACAGGGGGAATAGTGTCCCTTTGTAAAGTATTTATGTAGCTCTCTCTCTCTCACCTCTGCTACCTAATGGTTCTGCTGTTTTTCAGGCCGTGTATATCCATCAGAGTGAGACAGGATTTCCTGCAAAACTAACACCTTTGGAACTGTTCATTTTCTTGCTCTCTTTTTTTTTTAATTTAACATTTTTTAATTTTAACATTTCAATGGAACAATTTATTTACTTATTTTAAAATATCTTCTTTACGAAGCCCTTGCGCAGGAACTACCGAAAAAGCTCCTGCTCCCCTTGGCAGGAACTGGGCTTTATGAGTATTCAAGAAACCCATGAAATGCTTTTTTTTTTTTTCCCCAGAATTGCATTGGATTAGAGACTCCAAATTTTCTAGCTGCTTGGGGTGATGGAAATGGGAACCAACACTGTCACTACAGCTAGTTTACAGGTTACAGGCTACAATCTAGTGTCTAAACCTGTGCATTTGGATTATAAAACAGGCATTGACAAGAGGCAAAATAAAAAATATTTAATATATATTTATAAATTTATATATATATTTATAATAAGAAATGTGTTTATATGTATAAATATTATATATAATAGGATGCAATAAGCTAATTATTTACTTCGTCAGTGGCTGTAGTGAAAAAATCTGTAATTGCACTGCAGTGTGACTTGTCTCTGCCCATTAACCGCAGTTGACCCTGGGTGAACTGGAACTGGACATCACTCTGTGGGACAAAGTCAGGGAGCAAGATAAAAAGGAAAATCATTGACAGGGGACTAAATGCTATCAAGTCGTATCACACTCCAAAATGTTATCTCTTCTCTCTGAAAAGACAGAAAATAGAATGTTTTTCTCTATGCACAGTGTATCACAGAACTGACAACCATATTTAAAAATGTTTCACATAGTTAAGTGACAATGGTTCCTTTTCTGTGCCCTTCAGGAGTAAGTGCCTGGACCCAGGACCAACTGGTAACATCATGAATGCAGAACAGAGATTACACAGATTCTTTATAGATCCAAGAAATTTTCATCTTGAAGGTAATTCAGATACTTCAAAGATATTTCAGAACTAAACATTTAAATTCTGTTTTTCCTAGAGAAAGAGAAAGGAAACTCAATTTTTCCCCGAGGAAATTTTGGTTTTGCAGAAACTGCTTTTCTGTCACAAAATATTTTATTGGGAAACTCTTGAGCTGCTCTGGCTACTCACATAAAAGCCAAGGAAAGAAAATGTACCTGCTTATTTCATATGAATGGACACAGAATGTTCTTTTTTTTTCCAAGAACAAATTATTTAATTCACTTGCATGTGTATTTATTGCTTTATCTACAAAGTTTTGAAAATCTAATATGCTACAAATTTTAATATAAAAATTGATAGTTTATTTAAAAAAAATGAGATCACTGATCATAAACATTGTTCAGCACTTTGCAGTGTAGTGCTGTGGGAATAAGGAACTAACATGGGGATAGTTGACAAATTCTGTTGTTGACTTTTTTGCAGTAGGGAAAGTAATTAGATTTCCCTTCATAAGAGTTAACACTGTATATAAATGAATCCATAGGATAAAGTGTAGCTGATTTCACTTTATTGCAGCATGTTTCAACTTTTGTCGTTTGTTGATTTTTCCATTGACCATGTGCAGCAATTTGGGTAAGTTTTTTCAGCTGTTTCACCTCCTTCATCAGAATACAAGGACTTAAAATAGTGACTTTTCTCTGTGACAGTAAAAAACACATCTATTAACCTACAGCAACTAAATCACTCTTTCAAAAATGTGGCCAGAATTTAGTAACATGAAAAAACTTTGCCAAGAAAAATTCAGTGGAAATGTAATGGAAATCTCTAATGTTAGAAAATTTGGGCACTCTCACAGTACTATCTTATCTGTTTAGACAGCCATGTAAGGACTCTCCCTTACTGTCCTTTTTGCCCCATCTTTACTGCTGGTCCACTAAATGGCCTTGAACCAGGTGCCTTCACCTCTCTCCTCCTTGGTTTTCCCTGACAATCTTTGTTCATTTTCTTAAAATTATGACCAATTTGTGTCCTATGTGTTTGTACTGAAACTATTACAGTGCAGTGCTGCTTGTGGTTGGACCTACTTGTCGAAAATGAGCTATACATAATGATCACAATTATTCCAAAGAAATGTTAAAGACTCAGTATGTGCAATGCAAGTGAACCATACAAATGGCTGCTGTCATCCCTTAAGGCATTAGGTTCTCTTTTGGGTGGGAAACTATGCAGAGGAATAACTTCCTTGTGGGAACTGCACAAAGTCTACAGGCGTTATAGATTCTAGATGCATCCTGTGCTATCCATTTGGCACCAGTCTGAGTCTGATTTTGCCTCTGACTTCACCCACGCAGGTAAGCTCCCAAAGCCAGGTTCTAGCACTGTTAAGCTTGCAACTCTCTGGGTAAGAAGATTTAGAGGGGACGTGTAATCACTCCACTCTGATTAGTTTGGATGAAGTGTCAAGTCATAGCTGACTGGGTCAAGTCATAGGTGATTGTCTGCTTATGATGTTTCTTGTAATGCCCTGTTGGTTATTTTTGCCTATTCCAAGGGAGAAGCCTAGGAAAAAAGGAATGGTACCTTCCACCTTTCAGGAGCCCACAGACGGTTCAACACGTAGGCAGCAGGCTTCTATCTTAGGAAAATCTGCTCTTAGAAAATCTTGGGGAAGGCTGTTCACTGCCACCTCCCAGTGCTGAGACCAGCAGCTGTGGAAGATACTTCTTTCACTCCAGCTGTATCTACTGCCAGGTAGGTTACTTCAGCGCACTGGAAGAATGGAGCAATGTCAGGGAAGGGCCTCTTGACCAGATACGCCTAACAGGGGGGCAAGGACTGCCCCTTTTGCTTTATCTCGCCTTTGTGAGTGATTCTATATTTTAGACCAACTGCTTGGTGGATAATAGCAGGGTTGTAGGAGGGTCAGTGATTGCTAGAGCATCATGCCCTTGAAATGAGACCAATAAAGCACATCAGAACCGTTCAAACAGGACGACCCTGTACTCAGGTAAGCAGGGGTTGTTCTAGGTGGTTGCTGCTCTGGTAAGACCTATCTTTGAAAGTCTGGACAACCACAGCTTAGCATATGCAAAAGGTTGGAGTAGTCTGCTAGAGGCTCTAGCTCCTGCTGTGGCTATAGACCTGCGGAACATGATGCAAGATTTGCTAGGTTCCTGCTTACAGACCCAAACCAAACAGTTAAATATCACCTAATTTCTGCTACCTAGAAGTTTGACTTCAGTCTTTATTTTCTGTTTGATTAAAGGGGGTTTTAAGGTTCACCAGGACTTTGGGAATTACCATGCAATTATTTATCTACTGCTGTCACACCACATCTCAGTGTATTTTTAACTAAGTTAAAGAATCAGGATGAGTAACATCTCTTTGTAACACAACTTCTCTAGCATTTACATGAACTTTCATACTTCTTTCAAACTACCCATCTCCATAACCTTTAAAACTGTTGGCACAGGACCTGGACACAATGTATCACTCATCTTTCTACTAAGGGATATCACCTCTTTAGTACCAGTTATAGATGGCACTAGCCTCTTCCAAGCATTGTAGTAGCGGCTCCTATGGAGTTTCTTGTCCACTTCTCCTCTTGAATCCTGCTTGGAGCCACTGGTTTCCAAGGTGCCATCTCTCATTCTGTAGATATAACCTTCCTGATTCCTAAATTTATATATATGTGAAAGATTGCCTCAAAGCATTGCACTCAAATTAGTAAACAGTCCAGATCAGTTTAAATAAGTGATTGATTCTTATCATTAAATGAAGTAGGTAGGAAATGATTGATTTAACGGATCACAGAAAAGGAAATTAGTGCTTGAAGGCGTCAATCATCACAAATATTTGTGGATATACAAGGACCAGAATTAATTCTGTAGTTCTGTATTTAGTTCTGTATTTAGTCCTCTGCATGGAACTGCAAATCTAGTCCATAAGTATTTGGAACGATTCAAAATCTAAATAATTATAAGTGTAAAAGATCTTCTGTCTAAAAGCATAAAATCTTTTGTATGATTTTAATGCAGTTTATGTAAGAAAATAGATAATACATTGTTGATTCTCAAGCTATAGATTTTCTCCTTTCTTTCCCCCCTCCTTGATTTGATCGAATTTACTGAAGTGACACATGAACATTTCCCCATTGTGACTGCCATGGTTGAAATATGCAAATCCAAAGAGTTGTTACAGAGAAAGAGAAATGGAACATTACTTTTAAAAAATCCCAGACATCCCAGAAAGCAGTCAAATATTTATGCAAAATGAGTGTAGCATTATACACTGGCACTGAACAACACAATGCTCTGTCTCACACAATACTGTCATTCATGTGCGTACATACTGCCACAGGCAAAAGTCCCACACAATGTATTTTTATACAATTGCTAGTGTATTTCATTACAAGTTGTTTTTTTAATTCCCTTATGTAGTGGATTCTCTTGATAGAGACATGCTGTCTCCCTAGAGTTTCCTAAACGAGAAAGAGTTGCAATATAAAATCAACAGAAAATTATGGAATGAAAAATTACATTTAAATTGTAAATAACATTAGTAAAGAATATGGTCATAGCAATAACAAAGGAAATGGAAAGAAACTTATTCTTCCCTTAAGAGAATTCAGAGTACACTGAGTTATATTTTGTGTTCTCATAGCTATCATGTAAGCAATTAGAAACACAATTCAAAGTAGTTAGAATTGTTAGTATTAAATTTAAGATTCATAACACATTAGGATCTTCAAAATTTATTAAGAGCAAATAAGAACTGCCCCAGATCTATGATCTAAAGTACAGAGCAGAGAGACCACCAACCTCTGCATCTTGAGAAGAAAATTCAACTTGTATTTCACAGGCTTTTGTTAATCAAAGGATACTCAATATATGTACCCAATACACATATCTCTAAGTAACACGTAAAGGCAAATTTTCAGAGACTGATATTTTAGGCAAGGCTAAAGAAAAGCATATGAGGTGACGCACTTGGGTTATCTTGTATAGAGTGGTGACACAGAAACTATGGCTAAAAATATAGGAAAGGTACATGATTTGAATCCTGGACTGCTGTTTTTCTGTTCAACCTCCTTAGCACATGCAGGACAGGCTTTCGAGGGTGGAGATATAGCTCGGCCCGCAGTGCTCCTCGCTCCACCATTGGGAACACCTGTAACTGAGAAAGAACCCAGACAGGTGAAAAAACGACGTAGCTCTCCCTGCTCTATTCTGCCAAGCTAGTCTGACCCCTTTCAGTTAGCACGGCTAAGAACGAGGAAGTTTGGGAGCACTGCCTGGCTCCTTGCTGTACAAATATGTGGTGTTTTCCTGTACAAATAATAGAATAGAATAAATCCTCTATGGAGGCATCCAGTGAGGACCCAGCTGTTTGCTCTTCTTTGAGATACCAGAGACAATGAAATGATAAAATGTGCACACAAGATAGAGTCTGTATCATAAATGAATAAAACATTTTTTTAATTCCTCTGTGAGGGCTTTTCTGTGAAATCCAGGTGTCCTTTCCATTGAAACTCTCAGAAGAGGAAAAAATTACTCTTCATTATCCCCAGCACACCATTTGCATGGAACATTCTTCACACACGGGCTCCTGTTAAAATATCAGTCAGTCTCCAACTTGGTCTCTCTGACCACCCCTCACCCCTCGTTGCACCCCGACATGTGCTCCCTCCATCCCCTGCGCTCCAGCACGCTAAGCATCCTGCAGCCTGGTAGCCCTTCAGTTCTGCAGAATGGCCTCGATTTTTCTTCCTTTTTCTCACAGGCAGTACAGCCACCTTATTCTGCTTAGAAAATATAAATCTGTAGGAAAAATTCAAGCCTTTATTAGAATGGACACCCTTTGAATCCCTTGAAATTGAACTCATTTAATAGGTGACATTTTTCAGATCATTTTTCTGTGACATATTTTTCCCTGTGGTTCACAGATACTTGTTTTCTGGGGGAGGAAGTTTGTTTTATTAAATTACAGTGACTTCACATAAATTTTAGTTTCATTCTGAAGCATGAACTAGGTAGTGTTTAAACAGGTCTGTGCCTGTAAGTTCATTCCATTTAAATGCACTCCTCTGCTTTAATATCCTCTTAAATCATTTATGTATACATCACTACTGAACATACCATGCTTTACATTCCACATGTAGCGACACAAGACAGTTTCAACAATGCCAGCTAATTAAAGCTACAGGGTAAAACTCTGACCCTATTGAAGTCAAAGGGAGTTTTGCCTCTTACTTCAATAGAGTAAGCATTTCACCCCGAGGCCTTTTCTGTCCCCCTAAGTTTCCCTGGCTGCTTGTGCAAAGAGTTCTGGAGAATATCAGGTCTCAGAGAGCCAATTAACTTGAGACAGCAGCACAACAAAGCTTCCTCCTGCTGATGGGGCCTGGGCGGCCTTTTGCCTTCAGGAAATACTTCCAAGCTGGCTGGGACAGTGGTGCCAAGTGGCAGCCCCCATAGGTACCACGCGGAGGAGGAGGAGGCTCCCTGTGTGTGCAAAGATGTGGTGTGGGCAAAGCTACATGGAAGTAATTGAAGGTGAGGGGAAAGAGCCCGAAGCTGTGTTGCGAGGGCAAGTGATCTGAGCACTCGAAAGCCAAATGTTTTCCTAATTGCTGTTTAAGATGACTGCGCTCAGGCAGAGGTGCCCAGCCCTGCCCCCTGGGTGGGCCACACAGCTTCTTCCTTCTGCAGCTCAAGGGCCCTACTCTGTGCTTTCCCGCCGTGAAGGACCAGATGTCCCGCGTATGCAGAGCACAGATGACCTTTTGCTTTTATTTTCTGCTTTCCCAGGGGTTCCTCAACACGGGACAGAGAGCAGGTTGCTGCCCAAAGGAATTATTCCAGCAGTGGTAACCCATTCCTAGTCACCTGGCGTCCCTCAGCCTCTCCCATGGTATTTGAACAGATGTGCACTTCTCATGCAACTGCAAGCTGTCCCATCCAGCTGGACCATGTGGCTGACTCATCTCCACCACTGCCTGCCAGAGATGGGGCACAACATGAGGTCTCTAACAACTGACAACACTGGTTCAGAGTCTGTGGAAATTTGAAATATGACTTGAAAAGATATGTGCTCAAATGCTCAAATAGCCACGGTGATTGGTTCTCAGAGAGCTGTGGTGTGGTCTTAATAACCCAGCAAGATTAATTCGTTTTTGAACTCCAGTCTTGATCTGAAATATTGAAACAAAACCAAAATTTCCCTGGATAAGTTTTGGCCCAATGGTAAACACACCTTAGCATGACCTGGCCTTAATATTGGATATTACATTGCAGATCATGGAGATTGACACAATAGAAACATCATTAGATAATTTGAATCATTAGATCATTAGAAAATTAGATAAGTGCTTTCTGCGTGAAGATATTTGAGTATCTGAGGACTAGGTAGGGATCAATGAATTTGCAGTCATCATCATCAGTAAGTGGTTCAACTGAGCATTATACCACAATATATACCGCAATATACCACATGGAATATTTACTGTAATAACGAAGCATGATTTGCGGAACCGTATGATTATTTGCCAGTCTTGAGTTTTGTCTCTACTTGATGGATGACAGAGCCAGGCACCAACAGGCACCAGTTTCCACACGTGCATGGATCTGTTGGATGTAGGCTTGGTCAAACTGAGAATCTTCAGAATTTCTGGGACTGCTACAGTAACAAGCCAAAGAAATTAAGTGCAAGTGTAGACCATATTTTGGAACGTCTCCAAATCCAAAGAATGTGTAGGTGTTTACAGAATAAACATGGAACCAGCAAGAAGTATGTTGGAAGAAGAGAAGCTTGGCTCAAATGCTTATACTAGTAGTGTGATCTTCCTAAAACTTCTCCTACCGGCATGGTCCCAGGGCTTCCTTCACTTCATTTTGGCCAGAAGAACCAAAATGGAGCTGTGCCCCATGTAGCAAGCAGATTCCTCTCTTGCTGTCAGGTTTGTGGCAGCCACTTTCAATCTGGAGTCATTCTGTAGATTGTTATGCACTAGAGAGTGGGTGGAACTAGGTATAAGGATGGAGGTATGTACCCAAGGCAGAAGGGATGTTTGCACTTTATTATAGGAATTGATGAAGCAAATGTACTGGACTGGTCAAAACACAAATGCTTCTACAGAGTGGTCCCAAGTCTGTGGGTCTGCTGGAAGCAAATCATGAACATACAGGGCAGGAATGTACTGTTCATAGCCTGTGATTGCTCTGTCACTGCTTTCCACATGAAATCTGAATGAATTGGATGAAAGCCAGAAAAGAACTTGTTTGTTACGTGGAATGCAGTATTTTTATTTTCCTTGCTCTTGTGAAGGACAGACTTCTTAAATATGCTCATACCTCCTTCTCCATGACTACATTCTGTCTCTGCAAGTTAACAGTGATGCTAACATGCTTTTTTTGTTTTGTTTTATTTTTTTTAATTTTATTTTTTTTCAACCACCAGCTTTTCATTTTGCATAAATCATGGTTATTGTTTGACTGATTGAAGTACAATAAATAGATGCAGCATGTCCTATGTAAAATAATAGTTCTAACTCAGAAAATTTGCACTTTTCTGATGAACACCATACAAATCCTAGTCTCCTTGACTGCTGAAACAGTTTATTTGCATCTTTGGCTATGGATAGCTCTAATGTCCAGGCAACGAACTCCAAAAGGCTTGTACTTTCCACTCTTTCTAGGTATTATAATGAAGAGCTCTGAAGTAATCTAAATTATGCAAATACTTTCTCCTATCAAATATGCTTCTCACATATTCCCTTAGAGCAAGATTAAAACAGTGCAGGAAGTGAGCTTGATATTCCCTCTAAAATGCTATACACTTACTTAAACTGTACTTTTTCATGGCTTTTCTAGTGGAATGAATTAGGCAAAGCAGAATTAACCTTGTCAGTCACCAAGTCAGCTTCCATGACACAGAGTGCTGTAACTAAGAATACAGAAATAACAAGAGCCCCAAGGCAGTCACCCTCCATTGATTCCTGCACAGAGTTTGTAAAGTGCTTTGGGGTACTCTGAGAATATATACCCAATATAAATGTAAAGTAATAGTTAGCAAAGAAAAGCCTTTTTGCCTGAAAGTCAAGGGCAAGATAATGCAATTTCAGGCAAACAAAGGCTTTGTGCCAAAATAAAACATGGCTGCTAGGGAAGCTCTGCAAAGACCTCAGACACAGGGGCACTGAGCACCTAACTGGGGTGTGCAGGATGGGTTGGAAGTTCAGAAGGAGGAAAGAGGTTGCTTCAGCATGAGGGGAGATAAAAAATAAAAAAAAAAAGAATGTGAACAGAGTGAAGTAGTAAATTAAAAGGGAGAGAACATCACAGGATGTGCAGGGTGGTGCAGCAATTGAGTCTGTGCAGGGGTTGAATGGGAATTAACCCTCGAGAAGTGTTGACATTTTCTCCTCTTCTGTCTGGTTTAATCCACTAAGGACAAACGTTAACTGGGAGCGAGGCCAATGGAGGCTTCTGAAAACCTCATATCTCTGCTTCTATATGGTGCCAGGAGCCTCCAGTTTAGAAAAGGAAACCATCCTACCCTTGTATGCACATCTCCTCCTTGCTCGATAGTCTTAAATCTTCAGAATGTATCTGTCCCACAGCCCCAAGCATTACTTCAGTGGGCTGTTTGCAGGCTGAAGGAAGGACGAATGTAGAGCACAGCACTTGGTGCAGCTCCTACCAATGCAGGGGCAGATGGGAGAAAGAAGTAATTTCTTCTCAGTGTGAGAAAATCAGAAGGCGGAGAAGAAACAGATAGAAGAACCTTGCCTGAAAGTTTTAGCTTATGTCTGTTCTGATAAATGCTGCCTGATCACTTTAGTTGCATTTTGTTTTGCTAGTTAATGAACTACTTGCAATCAATAGAAACAGCTCTTTCAAGTGACCATGCTCTCCTCTCTGTGACCTTTATATGAGCCAGGCCACAGTACCTGTTCATGGTCTGTACAGGACATATTCCAAAATAAGAACCAATACCAGGATGACAATGTCACGCGTAAACTATCAAACAATATACTTAGATATGGGTATGTCACAGTGTGCGATATGCACTGCATTACAGATACCTGAGCAATTGGGTCTATTAATTGGGTCTATTTTTGTGAGTAACAGCAATTGGGTAACAAATTGTCTGTACAACCACAAGCTCACACTCTATGGATCAGAATAACCGTCCCATGGTTTGGCTATGGTGCCATGCCTATCCTTACCTCGGCAGCCTGCTTTGCTGGCACCACTTCAGAAGTCTCTGCATCACACTCCGTGGCCCAGTACAGAAAGGAGAGCAGCCCATGGATTAGCAGTAGCTCTAATGGGCAGTTCGGACCTGCAGATGCTTTAAAAAACTCATTTGAGTTCCTCACTAGGCTGTACTCAGAGTAACTTGGTGAAAACTAATCCTGAAGCATACTTAAAACAAGAGAAGATTTGCTAAAACTAGAGTTAAGATTTTTGCATTTGTAAAAGCAAAGCAACAGCAATCTCCTAAATTGCAGGGGCTTAAACTTTGCTAACAATTTTTGTCCATTCTAGAGCTGGTGTTTTCACCAACTCAGACTATGTTCTGGTTTGGTACCTCTGAAAAATCAAGCCTCTTAGCTTTGCAAAATTCATAGTTTCTTGCCACTGAAAATAGAAGTCTGCAGTGACACAAGTCCCCCAGACTGGAGCTAATATGTGAGATGCTATTTCCATTAAGTTATTAGGAACTACGCATTTCAGTTTTGGAATGTCATTTCCTTACTACATTCTTTAATTAAGAAAGGAAGGCCAGAAGGCAGTGAATGGGAGGTATGGGGCCAAGATCTTTTCTTTAGGCGCTTTATTTTGCAAGAACTTCAGTGCAAATCAGATGAACGTCTCATTGTTAATACACTGGGTTGACTGGCAGAAAAAAAGAAGTGTCTTTAGTGAGATGGAGGGACCAAGGCTCCAGGTATGGTCTCTTCCAAAGAAACAACAGATGATCATGAGATGCACCCGACAAAATTTAGAAAGTAGATATAACTTTTGTAACATAAACCAGTTCCTATCCACTAATACTAGAGCCCTTGATGCTCCAAATGCTTTTGAAAAGATATACTTAATTCTGTCTTTGTAATAATGATGGAAGAAATGTGAGTTTCGTCTATGTGGAAAGGGAGGATACAAATTTCAGGAAGGCTAAAACTTTGAGAGGAATGTGTCATTTCAAACGGGTTTGCTTTCCTGAGCTTCAGTACAGTAGTTTAATTTACTTAATATAATGTTGCCAAATAAGAATAAAAACATTCCTCAAAATACCCTTTGTTCTGTGTATGCCTGTTTGTAACAGCAGCACCACTGTTATTCTGTGTCATCCCTTGGTGACAAGCCTGCTTGTATTCCAATAATGGAAAACTATCATGTTGATTTGCTTCAAATTAACCTCATCTTCTTGTCATATTACAAGTATTTTCTATCACAAGTAACAAATATATGGTGATAGGTAAATGATTTTAATAAAGTCTGACAAAGATTTTAAAACAGCGGCATAGATGCTTATTTTATTTTAGTAAAAAACAGTAGCATCAGAAAACTGGCATCAGTCAGATGTCTGTTAATTGTACCATGTTGCCATGACTTTCTACCTATGGCTATAGGGAAGAAAAAGTGTTTTTTTCTGCATTATAAATGTTATTTTGAATAACTCAGAATTTCTTATAAACCCATCCATAAAAAGATCTGCAAACAGTGAAATCACCAGGAAAACTATTTAATGGCAAAGACTGTAAATAAGCACTCTAAAGAGTTCTGATACATTAGCTTCAGGTTACCATGTTGTATCCCAGGCACAGAGTCTCTCATTGTTCCTTTTATATTTTTGCTTTTAGGAAAGAATTGGGAAAAAAGGGAATTATGCTGATCTTATAATGACAGTGCTAGTATTCTAATGCAGAAAGTATCAATGTGTACAGAGATGTTCATGCTGTATACAGAGAATAGTACTTATTTTATTGTTAGCAATTACCAGAAGTGACTCAAAGTCAGAATTATTTCCAGGTAGAATAAGGCTTACTGTTTCAGTTCCTTTTGTGCAATTGAAATGTTAAGACTGTACTTTGGAAAGTAAGCTCTGTGCCCTCTACTTAAAAATGTGTGGTTGCTGCAAGCCTGTATTTAACCACATAGGTAGTGTAGTGTGCATTGTAACTGCCTGTTAGGCAAATAAAATACAAACCGCTTGTGTTAATGCTACCAAAACAGGGCTGCAATTTCAAATGGCTCTTTGCTCTTCTCTTTCTAAAAATGTCCTCTTATAATTCCCTTTGTTCATCAAAGATGCAGCGTATTGCACAATGTTGTGTTGTATTTGTCAATTTACAGAGATGACAGCTTGAACTAAAATGTGCCAATGATGAAAAAAACTGAGATGGCTTCTAGTAATAAAGGCTTCAGGGGTGATTCTGAAGTACTAGGGAAACTTCTTCTGGGCACATGCAGATCTTAATCTGGTATGAAAAAAACATGTGCTCAAATCATATTATGACCATTCTGTTTGCTGAAATTAATGTATAAAATATAAATTGAAAAACCGCCTTCTTAAAGGGAGCTGGTGTTTTAAATCAGAGTCTTGCTGAGCTTGCTCATTCAGTTCCTCAGTGCCCTCCTGTGATTCAGTACTGTCTCCCAGTCTGCCTGTCCTACCTGGATGAGGGAAGCACCTGGAACCAAACACGATCCTGTCATATCCTCCTAAGAATATTTAATACATTTTTAGTGGCAGCAGCTAACAGTCCAGGCATGAATGTAAGGTCAAATCTATTCCTAGGGCCCTGCTGGCATCCATGTTTTTACTCTAACAGTATGTGACACCCACTGAGTGAATTTATTGTAGTAATCACTTTCAGCATATCTCAGGGATTTCAACATGATATTTTGCTGCTTACAGTATCAGACAGAGACCAACAGCATGAAATAAAATGCACAGAAATTCCTTTCATCTGAAAGAGGAATGGAAGAGCAGAAAACAGGCTGAATTTCTCCAGGGTAATTTTATGTAAAAGAAAGACCAGCAACATCCTTTAAGGCCTGAAATGTCAAGCTTGTAAAAATAGTATTCTTGGGAGTTGTATTTGATCATTTGTTAAATAGTGTGATATAAAATGTAGAAATCCATGTGTAATGCTTCAAATCCCTAATCTGGTTTAAAAGGTCAGTTGAAGCCTAAAAGGACTTGGCATTTTCCCTTTAAAAATCTGACTTTTTGACTCAGAGCTAACAACATTTGAGCCTGAATGACCTGAAGGATAAATACAAAAGCTGATTTCAATTGAACTATTTAGAAAGCAGGGGATCTTCTAATTTGTAAGATAGCATTCAGGGAGGTTTTTCCATTAAGAACTCAATCGACTGAAAAATGATTTCCTTGGGTATTCCACAATCTTTCAATGCTTGTGTAAATTTTACGCAGGAGGGGGCAGTGAGTGAGGCTGAAGATGTATAACACAACGCCAGGAGAGCAGAAAGGCCGTTTATGAATCAGAGGGAACTGGTATGCGCCTCAAAAATTGTTACCATTTCTACCTCTTCCTGCACCGCCTGGGAGACACATCTCTTTCAAGCTCTTTAGAATTAGATGTGGTGTAGGCCTGCTTGCTTCCACTGCCATCTCTGTAAGCACCATTACGGCCCTTTGCTGCAAGCCCCCTTCCCGCTCTCTGCACGTCACTTGGCTGTGTCGGTGAGGCACGTCAGGCGGGTGCCCCGCACCGTTTTCGTGGAGGGGAGCACCGAACGCTTGCCTCGCGTTAAGGCAGCCCTGTGGCTAGGGAAGCAGCACAGGCACCGTGAACCACGTCTTCCCTATCCCTAGTCAAACCCATGAGGGCTTCCAAGTGGACCACTCCAGATCTTTATGATTCTGCTTGCCAAGGAAGGGAGTAAAAGGGTGAATGAGACAGATTTTCAATTAGCAATTAGGGTGAAAATGGAGCTGCCTCACTGAGAGGAAGCCTCACCGTTCCGGCCCCTGGTAAGCACAGCTCTCCAGGTTTTACTGGATGGGGGTCATCCGCTTTGACATGAGCTCGAGCCAACACGTGAGTCGCGGTTGCCTCCCTGACGGGCTCCATCTCGCGCCAGGCTGTGCCCAACCCTCCGGCGCCAACACCCCGCGGGCGGGCGGCAGCCGGGCTCCTCGGGACAGTGCTCATGTGGCGGGGAACGTTCTGGTCGCGCTGTCCTGGCGCCCATGAGGCGGGCAGCGTCGCCCGCGTCAGGCCCGCGCTGCGGCAGAAATAAAGTCATCTCAGCGGCGCCTTATCACAGGATCAATGTCTCCCAGCCTCCCTTCGATGTTTATTTTTGATAAATGCCTCAGCTTCAGCTCAGCATTTATCTAGCAGCTGGGGACTATTATACTGTGACAACCTTCTATTCCATTGTCATGGTGTCAGATGCTTGAAAAGGATAATAGGTAGATATTTTTGCTTTTCGAATGTTAAGAAATAAGTGGCATTCCTATTCCTTATTTAGTTACTTCTTAATTTTAATGAATAGCTTCAGTGATAATTACCAGATTCCTATATTGATAAAAGCTGGCACATACTGTATGTTAATAATAGCACAAATTTGGTATTTATGAACTGCTGTTCTTTTGCAAATATAGACATTTGGTAATCATCATTATGATGATAAAATTCATTAAAATTTGAGAAACAACCTATTATCCCTTCTGCCCATTATCTTTTAATTAAATAACACAGAAAGATTTTATAAGACTTTCCTAGTCACACTGCAAAGTATTATTTCTCTAACAGAGCCTTTATATATCAAAATACTTCCATTTCTGTTCTGAAAGGCTTATTATAAAAGACTGAGAGAAGATTGTCAGTGGACTTACTCCAAAATACATGTCAGACCTCAGAATTCTTAACCTCACTTATCTCAGCATGCACCTGAATCCTGCTTAGGTGCAGACTAGAGTCCTGGCTTTGGGCTGGAAGCTATATTAATGTCAGCGTTTGTATTAGGATTTGATAGTCTGCAATAGGAAAGAAGAAAAAAAACCTTTTGTGATAATTTATTCTTATGGGGTTTGAGCAGTGTGAATACTAGAAAATGCATGAGCTTAGTCGCTCCCATGACAAGTTTACTTGTATCGAAATGATAAATAAGTCCCTTTTTGAATTTGATTTTGGCCAAGAATCAAAAATGCATGTGAGGGGAGGCTGGATTCAAACACTTTCAAACAGGTCAGACGTTTGAATAGCTTCAATCTAAACGTCCAAGTATTAGTCTCCTCCTAGTCTGCATTACATTCTTAAACTTTAATATGTATTTTGAATGATATAGAAGTTTCTTTATTACAAACATTACCTTTGACACTCCATTCACAATAGGCACAGTTTGTATTGTTTGATAAGTATCCTAAATTTAAGCATGATCTTATCCCAAAATACCTAATATTTCATTTTTATTGCATAGATGGGTTACAAGCAAAATTGTGGGTGTTTTTCAAGCAAACTTTATAATGTTTCCTTTGGTGCTACTTTTTTTTTAACTCCGCAATACTGTCAAAAATACAATTTGAGAACCTGTTTTGTTATAACTATCTTTAGGTATTTCCGTTCTTATTCCTGAACAGTTGGATGCTCGATAATACTCCTGCAGTAACAAATCACTAGCGAATGTTTCAGGGAATGATGCAGCCCGCACATATCCTATCTCTGCCTTGTAGTCTTAAATAGGGAGTAATAAACTAACAAGTTGGGGCAGATTCTCGTGTGTGCTCTGATACCCCATCACTGAGACCAGCCAAGAGTGAAGGAAGCAATATTGAGGCCACAGGATGGTCAGTGATCTTTTATTGGCGTTTTTCTTGAGTTCATGCAGACAATTTTCTTCCCAAAAGGCTATTCACCTTTACATATTTAATTGCTTCCTCTTTAAATCTGACATAACTCATTTGAAGGCATAGGAGTTTCTTCCTCTGGACACAGTCTGGTGTCATGCAGAGGCTGCAATGATATGAACACAGGGAAATTCATTCTTTTAAAAAAAAAAAACTCATGAAATGGGGAATGAGGTTATTTTTTTTTTACTTACCCTGGATCTTACTTTCATGCTTATTTTAAATTGGAGTTAGCTGGGCAAATAAAATTCCCATTAAAAACAACAACAACAAAAACTTAACCTCCTCTCCCCCCCAAACCAAAAAACTCAAGAATTTAAATACTTTTCCTAAATGCTATACTTTTATAGTGGAACATGGTACTACACTGGTACCTGGGAATTGTAGCTTAATTACCTCTATTCCTGTAGTCATCTTAGGGTTGAATTTCTCTGACAAACTAAAGTCTCCATCACTTCTCTACACAAAGGGAGATGTTACTGCATGGAAAATACTGTCATGCACCCACACAGAAGAATGAAGCAACTGGACTATAACACCCAAAATGTACAATTGTGTAACAGGGAGGGGTTAAAAAATACACAAAACAGGTTGTTCTCCAAACGGAAATCTTGTTTGTTCTGGAATATTTGCTTTAGAAATAAAATGAAATAAAATAAAAATAAATAAAATAAAAGCGCAGTAAGAAATTTCTTTACCTTCCCCTCACAAGCATGTAGAGTCACACATTTTAGATTAATTCTATGATAATCTGCTAATCTGATTTTTATAAATCATAAATGTGTTGTGTATGGGGAAAAGGGGGAACATAGTCCCCGTTAGTTTAAGAATCTAAATTGAAGTTACTTGAAATAATGCAGAATTTCTTTGCAAAGATTTTACACAGCTCTTGCTAAATACACCATTCTGTTACTTTGAAATTATAGATAAGACAAACTATTTAAACACAAACAGTCTGCCAGTCCTCTGCTTAAGTACTGTCTTTTCATAATAATGTGAAAAGAAAGTGCTGGAAATATGATTTATATCTCCAGAAATTTCCAAGGGAATGCCAAATGTTGCCTTGAAGCACCCTGCTCTTAGGCAGCCACAACACTGAAAATGTTCCCAACATCTTTCCAACGTGGCAGGCAGGAATAATGTAATACTCTTCCTCCAGATGCATTACATTGTTAAGCACTTAATCTCAAGGACCTTTTTGAAGTTCAGATAGTCCTACTTTATTCATCATCTAGTGTTTAGATTAAAGTAACAAATGATCGAGCTGAAAGTCTTTCAGGAACAAAATTCTTTTTTTTCCCCATACATAAACAGAGTTGCAGCCTTTGCATTTTTCGCCATCTGGCCTGCAGTGTGAAATGACATTAGCAGCATGTCAGGTTTATTCCCTTTTCAAAAAAAAATAAAGAAAGAAAAAGAAAGAAAAAACATAATCCTAATCTATAGTATGAAGAGTATTAAAATGAAACATCTGCCTCACAGAAATGAGTGGATGAACTCTGAAGTCTACAAGCTGCTGGAGTTTGTCAAGCACATGTTTACATTGCTGACTGCTGTAAATTTGCAGGATGATGACAAGAAGTCTACAAACTAAAATATCTTATTCAAATGTTTTTAAACATCTGCTTCAAACAGAAAAGACCAGAACAATGAAGTGGCACTGTGATCACAGGCAGACTGAGGACAAGAGTAATATTATAACTTGAGTTACGTAATATAAGATGATGGCAGCGGAGGCTTGTAACCGCAGTTACGGGCTTGTTTGCTGAAGTAAATAGGATATGTGGTGAGAGAATTGTCCATCACGTACCTATGTGATTCCATCTCAAGGAAGGACCAAATACTGTCAAATGCCCCTTAATATTTTTGTTTTTACTGCAGCACCTGTTGATTAAGAAGCCAAATAAACTCCTGGAAATCAAAGATGGAAGATTTCTCAAGAGCTTTCTGAAACCAAGAATGACTCAACCAATGAGACTGAATTGTTCAGCACTTTATCCTTACCTGATGCTGATCCTTATCAAAAGGTTTTGTTGCTTTGCAGATCTTTAAAGTTTAAGCATACAGACCTCTTCTTAATCATAAGCTTTGTCTAGAGATATCGCCATGTACCAAACAGAAATTGTTATTCTTGTCCTAAAATAAATACAGAAATGTTAAAAAATGAAACGGTAGATTTGAACAGTAGCCAAGAGCAGACATACGAAACCGTCGCTTCCTGGTCACTTTTGATATAAGCAGGGGAATTCTGGTATTTATGTATGAAGTCCTTAGCTCTAGCAAAATTAAGATGCTCCATTACCTTCAAAATCAAGGGCTGATTTGGGACCAATCAAGCCCTGCACTACGAAGCTCAGGACAGTGGCTAGAACGTAGATAGGGCATGTGGCCATCCCTGCTACTGAAGCCCCAGCCCAGGAGTACCAGAGCTTACCTATACCTGTACCTGAACCGCACTATTCCCAGTTTTATCTGCACAGTGTAGGATAAATAGTCTACCTGTAAAGGAGGTGCCTATCCCAAGAGGACCCTCTCAACAGCTGGGTCAGCAACGTCCAGTCTAGGTGTGAATGGGTGAAGATGTGCAAAAGTTGCCAGAGTGCTCACACAGCACCACAACCTAAATTAATGTTGAGCCTTCAAGGCAAGGAAGCAAGAAGTCAGGCCTATATCAGGCCTAATGTATAAATACATTATATGGAAATACCAGCTCATAGAGGAAAGGAGTCTTCCGAGAGACCATTTCAGATAAAATTTTAAACAATTCAAATAAAGAGATATACCGCCACCACCACTACCCACCACCACTACCACTACTACCTTTTGTAAAGCACTTTCTTGTTAGAGAAGGTATTATATAGGTCTTATACCATTTCATGGCCCTATAAATAACTTTTCCTCTGGAAGAGCAGAGAGAAGTGATGGTCATGTATCTTAGAAGGGATTTTTTGTGGAAATAAAGTAATTGCCGGACCTAGAATTTGGCTGCAATATTTGGAACTGGTTGTTCCAAAGATGTCATAGTACCGAAACCATTTAGCCAACCTGCTTTAAGAAGTCTGTAGCAGAGCTAAGAAACACAGGTCAGTAGTTACTGAAATAAAGGGGTGCCATTTTCAACACTTCTGGTTAGTTGTCCTGGGCTCAGTCAGACCTATTTCTCTTGTAATGTCTGATAAGATCATACCTCTTTATAACAGGTACCAAGTTAATGTGTAAATAAATTTTCTCTGTCCATGTCTCATTTTAATTAATGTTTTGAATTTCAATTCAAAGTAATGTCTTCTTTACTCTAATTTTCCATTTACTAGGAAACAAAGATCGTTATCACACACACATGTATTAGGTCTTCTAACTTCTTGATTGTCAGTGTTCCTAATGTAGCCTAGGGTTCAGGAGAGCTAAAAGCACCAGAGTGAGAGATTTTCAACCTGAAAATTTCAGAGCGTAGGGGGTACGTGGATTCTTCATTCACTCACTAAATCCACTCTTCCTGAAACCATGGAGCAATCACTAAATGTGTGCACATGCCTGATGGTAGAAGCATGTCCCTTAAACCTAGAAACAAATAATCATGCCACAGTTAAAGCTTCAAATACCATTTAGATGGGAAAGGGAAGCAAAATACTCACCAAGAATTTTCATTTCTTAACAGCTCCTTGCAGATGATGAAGCCATATAAATATAAAACACCTGGATACACATGGAGCACAACTTTCTTTAAAATGGTTTGGATTCCAAACTCACCAAAATGAAGTTCAAACTTGGTCAAAGCAATTCAGAAAATACAGCAAATGTACAAATGCAAAATTATTTTTGTGATCATAATTCCAGTCAGCAGTAACACACTGCCTGATTTTAGATAAAGTACCTATATGTAAGTACATTTTGTCAAGAAATTTGAACATGTGCCATGTGCTGAAGAGGGATAAGGGTCCAATTAAATATTGGACTGTATTTATACCGAGGGGCAATTCCAAAGGAAAGGAACTAACAACTCACCTCCCTAGAAACAGGGCTTTCAGTCACATCAGGACACAACAAGGCCCCATGGTGCTGGCACACAGAAATGCATCTTGTTGGAGGCCTTTCCACAGAGCTGCAGGGATACGTAAAGCCTGGTGCTACCCAACGGAGAATCAAGATGAAGTAAGTGGAGAATGAGGATCAGGAAGAATTAGGTGGAAAAATCTTTCTTTGCTATTAGTTTTCCTATTAGTCTGGTTTGGAAAAGAGAGGGCTGAGGAAGGTGTTTAGCAACCTTCATATTATAGTTTGAAATTCATTGACTCTTCATTTCTTCTATTTCATCTATTGAATTTTGACTGAATGAAAGCAAGCTGGTGACAGGACACTCTTTCAAACACAAAATATTTTCAAAGAACTGGTAGAGTGCTCACTTACAAAGGATCTTATAAATTGTATAGTTTTCTGCATGAGCTAGAATTTCAGACAATGGAAAAGTTAAAATGTGTATAATAAAGTTAAAAAAAAAAGGATAATTGTCTTAAGGCTAAATATTTTGGCAAAGACTTCATTCTATATGAAAGTATGCCAAAAGTTTAGTAATATAGTGTTCCTCGGAATCTTTTGTACTGTTAAAGAAAATACCAAATTTGCCAAGCATCTTTTACTGATCACGGGATACTTTGCCTTGACTGTAACTTGATAAAATCCTCTGAGTTATCCTATATACTGCTTACTTGTTCCTCAGTGACTTCCATAGGTCTTCGCAAATGCTAAATATTTAACTAAGGGGCAGGATCTCCTAAGCAGCCTCTAATCAGACTGCTGCTGCTTTTCACTTTATCTAAATGACGCATTATTGAGAACGTTTTCCTTGTACAGGAATTTTGTCCATTGTTTATATAGGTATCACAGAGAGATATGTTTGATACAAATTGTTTCAGTTGGAAAGAGTGCTGCCAAAGAAAACAGACAGGCAGCTGTTTGCATTGCATATAAAAATTTTGTTAAATATGGCTGCACCTGTGTAAACACAAATTTATTTCCAAGAAGTACCCCTGCAGCTGCAAAAGCTTTCAGACACTGCCAGACAAGTTATTTTTATTAAACCATGTAACATACTAAATAGCTTTTTCGATGGTTGTCATGCCTTAAAAACATATAATATAAAAAATCATGTCCATTTTTAGAAGAGATATTTTTTCTTTTTCCTTTTCAAAAGCTAACAGGGCAACAGCCTAGTCTGTATTTTTAGCTGTATGCTGTATTAGTATGAGGATTCAAAGCAGCGTGTGGATGTTCATGTTGTGCAAGCACTATGTGTGTGTGCACACACGTGTAGTTTTAGGTTTTGTTAACATCTCAGTATGTGCCTGACCCAAAGTCTATCAAAGCCGATGGATTTTTTATCACCCGCAGCGAATTATGAATCAGAGTTTAAAAGTTAACGTAAAGTCCCGGCTCTGGCGTGGTGTTGTATTTTCCTTGCTTCCCCTGCAGGAAGCACAAACAAGCAGGGCTGTTCAAAGCCTGGGAGGTGCCGGGAGACACCGGGGCAGGACACGGCTCCTCTGCAGCGCAGCAGCCCTGTGTCCACTCGTGCTGCAGAGCCTGGCGAGCCCGGCGGCGGCCGCAGCCTTTGCCTCCCTCCTGCCAGCGAAGCGCAGCCGGAGGGGCGGAAAGGGAGGCTGTGGAAGGTGCCGGCCTCCTCCTTCCCTGCGCCCACTGGGCTCCTGCCTCAGGGAGAAAGAGTGCAGGGGTGAAGTCTGTTGGGTGCACTCACCCACCTCAATTGTAGCAATTTATAGGCCCAAACTGGAAGAAAAGCAAGCAGTCTAATAATACCATTTATGAAATAGTGAGCCCCATGGACAGACGCAGATTGGAGCATTCCCACCAAAAGCGAGGCAGAAATTGTTCCCCTTGCTCTGGTCACCCTCCAACACAGGAAAACACCTTGCCAGGCTGGTGTGAACAGCTCTGTAGGGCCCCGCTCTGTGACCAGGGGATGAAGGCCACAGTTCTGAGCAAGTGTTCTCCAACCTTTAGGAGTCTCTGGAGGAGGATTAATCCACAGGGTGCGTCTGTGCTCTGTGTTTCTCTATGCGGATGCACATTATGTAACTTGTCCAGTGTATTTGCACTCACTCTGAAGTCCGTTCTGTTGCTGTGCCCAGCTTGGCCTGAAAATACATATATCATTATTTAAATCTATATGAATACACATTTAGTCTATGTGCAACACATCAAGAGATCTACCTCTTCTTAATAAGTTCACAGATCTCCCACTGACATTTCTTTTAGTTATTTATATTAAACCATTTTTGAGGAGAATAGAAGCTCTTTCATACACTGTAGGCTCTATGAATGGCTTCTCTAGAAAGCCGAAATCAATAGTGCTTAGTGATTGAATCAGTGTTAGGTACAACACCGATCCAAAGGTTAGAGAGTCCACTTGTGCTGGTTGATACGGTGCCAGTGTGAGTGCAGGTTTCCTTCCTGTCTCTGCAAGAGTTCAGAATTCAGGGTGTGAGGGGCATTGCACAAATTACAAGTATAAGCTGAGCTCATAGCTTGTATTTTCATTTAGAAAGAGATTCGGGCATACATAATTCTTTGTAAGGAATATTTGTATGTAGTATTAAAGTGTCAATACACACGCATAAACCTGCATTAATATAAATATATATGGGTGTTTTTTAAAGATATTTCACAACCATTCCTCTCTGTTCAGTTTCTATGTGCACCCAAACCAAGCTCCATGGCATCACTCTTTCAGTAAATGTGCCAATACCCTTTACTCAGTGGCCTCACTCCCACTTTCCTGTGAAGGCAACACTAACGTATGGAGCTGCCACAGCAGGACTCTGTGAGAAATGTAAGCATCAGAGCAGGCTCTTACTCACTTTAACAGGAACGCAACTTGCATCAGCAGCACTATTTTTCATCTTTTCAAGAGGAACGAGCCAGAAATCCTGAGAGAAGCAATCTAGATATAGCTGGCATGTACCTGCCTGAGATAAAGCAGGTTTGCCACATTTCACACAGCCCTCCAGTTCTGACCCGATCATCTAGCAAGACTACAGCTGTGAAAGGATGGGGATGACAGGGAGCCTAACTGGAACAGGGAAAAAACAAAACCAAAAGAAAAACAAAAACAAGTAAACATAGGAAAACATGTAGGAAAGAAAACAAAGTAAAGGAAAAGGAAAAAAAAAAAAAAAGTGATCACAAATACTTGTCTGGATACCAAAGGGCTACTTCTTCCATTCTTCATAAGCAAATTGTCTTTGGTTCCTTTAAAACTTTGGGGAGTGATTTCTTTGAACATGACTGCAGTCAGAGATACTTGGATCTGCCATGCTACATCAGATGCCTATTCCAGTATGTAGTTAGCAAAAAAATACATCGGAATACATGTATATGGAGCTACAGAAAGCAAATCTAGACATAACTTGATCTTCAGAAGGTATCAGCCAAGTCCCTCAATAGATATTCCCATAAATTTTGTGGCATGAGGTTTCATATGCTGCAAAAATGTTAAAAGCAACTTTGGTTTAAGAGAATTCTAGAGGATCTAGAGAATGATTTGCATATATTTATAAGAATCAGTGAAATTTATTTTTCACTATTCAGCAATTATTTTACTACTGTTCCATAATTTTGTCAGTTGGTGAAAGAGTAGAAATTGCATGGAATAGGTAATGAGAACAATTTTCAAAAAAATAACTATTGAAATGTGTTTATGAATTCAGACACTATAGGGAACTGAATATTTAAAAATGGTGAATCACAAAAAAAAATAGGGGAGGGAGGAAGGAAGCATGAAAACCTTATCTAAAGAACTACTCTCCCACACTCACATTTTGCTGCTGGAAAAAAAATGTGATTCTCAGAATGTATGTGCAGGTCTCCTACTTCTAATAGATGAGTTTAGGCCATGAAAGTCCACCCTAGAATCAGATTCTAAATAAACAAGAACAAGACTGAACTATGTTGTGTCCCAGTCTTGTGAGTAGGATGAGTAATGCTGTCACTTGTCTGTTAGTGATACTTTGACCTATAGTCTGGAAAAGGTTTACTCTGTTTTAAGTAAAAATCATATAATCTGTAATATGTGGATTTGACTTTCATGAACAGCATATTATTAGTGTACGACAGCTGCCTAGTTAAAAACAAAAAATAGAGAGAGACAAAGTCTATGTGTCTCCAGCACTGTCCATGAGCAATAAAGCAATACTTTCATATTCACAAGGAGAGAGCCTTGCCTGCATTTGGTGGCAAAACCCTCTCCTTAGGCAATGCAGCTGCAGCCCCATGGCCATATGGGGAAGCGATGGGGAAGGCACAACAGTTTGTGCAGTGGGAGGTTTGCTGGCACATACAGTGGAAAAGAACATGGTCATCAGTCTTCCAGCTGAAAGAGAGCTGATGACAGCAATCAGTCTGTGTTTTTCCATGAAGATGAGAAAGGCCATTTTCCTAAGTGTCCACTGTGTCTGGAACGTACAATAGTCATTTGGGGTTCCTTAGTCCTAGGAGAAAGCACAGTGTGACAGGAAGCAGTGTTCAGAGAAGTCATGAAATGCCTTGTCCTTGTGGTAATTCATGTTTTATTGAACATAGCCCTAAAATATAAAGTGTTGGTTGATTAAGAGTAGATGTCCATGAGCAATTATAATAAAATATTAAAAGAGTTTTATAGCCTAGTGAAAAAAGATAAAAATATACAGTCACATACTTTTGATTTAGTTGCTTCAATTCCCTTTTTGTACATTAAAAATGTATATGGGAGCTGCCATCTCAGTTGCATAGGATATGAGGCCACTTTATTTTTTGAGAAATGCCAACTTAAGAACAGCTGATTTGCCAAGTCACAAACAATTGCCCCCACTAAGCTGCACATGACTGAGTCACACTCATGATCCCTCCTTAAATAATAAATTTCAAATCCTTATTAGAAAAAGTGTTTGCTGTCGAGCACTTGGAGATAAACTGTGTTGCAGAAGTCTCTCGAAAAAGATAGAAATAAGTTGCTTAATAAAGTCTAAATCATTCCTTAGGTTAGCTAATAGAAGCACCCGTGGTTATAAAATTAATCAGTCTCTGCTATTACAGCAAATTGGTGAAGATTGTATTGACACATCTTCATCTGCATGTCTCATCAGAGGTGTCCGTGCCATTTAGCTACAAAACCCTGGAGGCTTTACTCTGCACAGAATCTTATAATACTTCAATTAAGGGACACCAAGCTGCCAGCCAGACAGCAGAGCATTTATTTCTTGATGACTCCTTAAGTTGTGCCACAGGCCTATCATTAAGAGAATATTTTTCACAGCATGTTGCAAAGATCCTCATGCCATTAAAAGGAATTGAAAAAGCATCAATTTGTTGTTTCCACCTAACACAGATATTTTTCATTGCTGGAACAGCCATTAAAAACAATCTGTTTTATTGTGTTCTGAAAAGATCACAGGAAGTACACATTGTGATTTATTTTAAGTATGACATTAGTATTAAAAGCATAGTGAATCTGAACTATTTGAAATAAATATTTAGGAAAACAAGGTATTAAATAAGCTTTCTTAAAATATTTCTGCAAAAGTCCTTGCCCTATTTTTTTGAGACCTTAAAACAGAGTTTCTTAAATGCCCTTGAGGGGATACTTGCTTCTGAGAGGAAAAAAAGGCCCTTTTGGGCCTTGTGATGTTCAGAACTAATAGTCAACTCCTTTAATGAATGCGGAATAGAGACTGAGACATGAATGTTTTGGCCTCATACTCCTCATTTAGCTATAGACTTTCTTTAAAGGTGCAGCAGTACAAGCTCTAGGTCAGGGTATAGGAGGCATTTAATATAATATAACATAACATAATATATTGAATTGAATTTCTTTAATAGTGTAGGACTCATCTGCAAAGGGACTTGGACATCTCTCAGCCACTTCAGGTAATTAATTTCAGGGATGTGCAAAACTAAGGTCCTCAAGAGCAGCCAGATCCCCAAGGTACTTACATTTCTTTAGACACCCAGATCTCTGCCAATATGACACTATTTATAAGCCAGACTTACTGGCCCATTCCGTACTGAACCAACAGCATAATGGAGAGATAGGTAAATCCACACTGACAACTTCTGCAAACCCTAAGCCTGGAGTCATTCCCAGATGTGCCTTCTCACTGAACACGGCCCAAAAGAGCCCTGAGATTAAGATTTTAGGGTCTAGTGGTGTGAAACACTCAGATTTACCAACTGAGCAGGTGAACAGGCTTTTCTGCGACGCCGGATTCTGAATCTTCAGTCTGTCTGTCACAGAGCACAAATATAAGCCCTGGTCTTGTACAGGAGCCCCCACTGCTGTGATGTGATGAACACTGAGAGTAGGTCTCTTATAGGGCCCCTGTGGGATGACTTTTGCTTAGAAGGAAACATTACACTATGCGGCAAAGAGGAAAAGCAAGAAGTTGGCTCTGTGAGCCAGTGTGCAGGGAGTGCACAGGAGACAGAAGAATGAGGATCGCCACTCCAAATGAGCCAGTAGGGGTTGACCTGCTGGAAAACAGGTCCATGGAGAGGGATTTGGGAGATCTGGTGGCCAAGTTAACCATGAGTCAGCAATGTGCCCTCGTGGCCAAGAAGGCCCAGGGGATCCTGGCTGCATGAGGAGGAGCGTTGCCAGCAGGTCGAGGTGGGGGATCCTGCCCCTCTGCCCAGCTCTGGTGAGGCCACACCTGGAGTATTGGGTGCAGTTCTGGGCTCCCCAGGACAAGCATGACATTGAGCTTTAGAGAGGGTCCATCGGAGAGCAACAAAGATGACAAAGGCACAGGAGAATCTATGATATGAGGAAAGACTAAGTGAGCTGAGCCTGCTTAGCCTGTAGAAGACAAGACTAAAAGGGGATCTGATCAATATGTATAAATACCTAAGGGAAGAATGTAAAGAAGATGTGGCCAAACTCTTCTTGGTGGTGGCCAGTGACAGGGCAAGGGGTAATGGGTACAAATTGAAACAGAGGCAGTTCCATCTCCATGTGAGGAAGAACTTCTTTCCTGTGAGGGTGACAGAGCCCTGGAACAGGCTGCACAGAGAGGCTGGGGAGTCTCCTTGTGTGGAGATCTTCAAACCCCCTTGGATGCCACCCTGTGCCCCGTGCTCTAGGTGTCCCTGCTGGAGCAGGAGGGTTGGACTAGATGGTCTCTAGAGGTGCCTTCCAACCTCAACCATTCTGGGATTCTGTGTGATTCTACAATTCTGTATTGGGAGGAAAGGTGGTATCACATTTCCAAGGACTCCTTTAGCCTTTGGGCTATCTATTACTGCACTTCTTTTTTGATCTTTCCACTTTAGCAGGCAATTTTTGCTGCCTAGTTTAAGAGGAGTGTAACTCCTGACTGTCCCACATACACAGATACAGATAATGTATCAGATAATGCTCCCTTAAGAGCCCCCTTAACATCTTCTTTGGTATTTTTGACCGAACACTACCAATGCTGTCTCCCTGTGCTCAGAAATCTTTTTAGGGCATCTCGTTCTTCTGCCTGAAGGGAAATACCTTCAGATGTCACTAAATGTTAGGTCTTTCCAGTGTTTCACCCTGGCAGGACCCCAATCCTTAGCATTAAATGCCCTAGTTATATGATCAGTTTTGAAGGAACCGGTTGCTTCTGTTCTGTAGGTTAAGACAAGCATCAACATTTCCATTGTGCTGGCCAAGCTATTGGAACAGTCAGGGACTCCAGTTGGGTAAGGGTTAAAGCTAGATTAGTCAAAACTAGTTCATGAGTTTTCAGCTAGACCGTCCCTTGACCTGGTCACTGGATAGCAGCAAAACTGCATGGCTGGACATAGGCTAGGGTGTGCTGAGAAGGCAGACAAAAAATGAAAGAGACTGAAATAAAAACATTTTGGAAATAATAGTGTCAAATTAAATGTAGCTATCACATAACTAACTGCTGGTACTTTCTCAAGTTAGAGATGGTAATGTAATAACAAGTCCCTGAATCTTGGAAGAACTTGCATCTCTTGAGCATCTCTGACACTCAGAAATGAAAAGTAATATTAAAACCAAAGTTTTTGTCACCCATATCTGATTCCTCAGTTGCCTGTTTCAGTTTAAAGTGTTTATTTAATACAGATCAAAAAACAATCACTTGTATTGGTCATTGGCTTATCTGGCCTTAATTTTGATCCTGGAATTGCAACTCATGTGAGTAATTCCACTGAATTAAATGAGATTCTTGACATGATTAAAAACTCCTTAAGTAAAATTTTCTAAGGTTAAGCCCCTTATTTGTAGTAAGTTGTTTTGGGAGGTACCATTAACAAGAGACATCCCCACTTTAAATCAGCACTAAAATATCGTGTTAATATACTCCTTAGAGAGAGAGAGAGAGAAAGAGAGAGAGAGAGAGATTAAATTATTTGGCCTCCTACTCGTATTCATAAATGTGAATTTCTGCAAATATATTGAAAGGAGCAGCATTTGCAATTTCATCTCCTCTCCAATTAATTTATTTTAAACTAACACAGAGTGAGTGTCAATTTTATGGAGAAAAAATATATTATAGACTGAGAGCCAGACTCTATAGCTCTAATACACCTTAATAGTCTTGCTTGTGTGAGTAGCCCCATTGGTTTCAATGAACTATTCATGCAAGTTCAATGGGATTATTCATGTACATAAAACCCTATGGTATTTGGGATAAAAGACGTGGTATAAATACAAACTATTATAAAAAATATTAATAATATGCATTTTTAGTTACAGCAAAATATGCATTTAGCCTGGCAGTCATTATAGCCGATAAGGTAAATCATGCTTGAGCTAAGAAACTACTACTACTACTATACATCCAAAACACTTATTTAACTATGTTTCTAATAAGTACTTTTCTTGTAAAGATACAAATACACATTTACATGAACAGAAATATGGTGTGTACTTATGAAAAAGCTTTTGAGGGCTTTCAGGTAAATACTATGTATGTTTTCTTATAAATGCCTTATAAAGGCAATTTATTTTCTTTATTCTTCTTAAGAATAAACAAAACACAAAGGTCCAAATTCATCTCTGCAGCAGTTCTATTGACTTCAGATGGATTTTACCAAAACCTGGAAAGGCAATTTCACACAAAGGGTAGGACAAAAAACTCCACTGCCAACCATTCAGAGGACCAATTTGCAATGTGTTGTATGCAAGCAGTCCCTGCAAACCCGCATGAACCCTTCAACAGCTTCTGAGGAGCTGAATTGAACATTAGGCAATAGTTAGGTTTCCAGTGCCAAAAACTAAAGATCCACAGTCATCACAGATCTACAGAATTTCATAGATATCATTCAGAAATTACATAATAATAATAGATCACAATAATAATAATAATTAGAGTAAAATTGACAGACAAGCTACATCTGAAGAACCTTTCCCCAGGAAAATAATGTATTTAAAAAACTCTGTGGGGGCACATCCATAGTCACCATGACTGCCGTTTTCAATTCAAAGTCAGCCAACTCTAGAATAAAAAAACATGCAAGCAAAGCACACTTTTGTGCCTCTCAAGTCTTTAGCAGAGTAGAGAATTAACAGCACATAGTGCAGCCTTCAGCTTTGGTTCCAGTAATAGGGAAAGAGTTGGACTTGATGATCTTGAAGATCTTTTCCAACCATAATGACTCTATGAAACCTCCTTAAGAGCACTGGTGGTGTGTCTGAGCACTACCTGTGCACAGGCATAAGGCAGATTTGCACCAAAAAGAACCCAGCCTATCTGCTAAATCATTCACATAGACATACAGTATGGAGACCTTAGCCTTCTCCTTCCATTCCTGATGTTCTAGGCTCATGTGATGACAGGACTGTTGACCAGTGATCAACCTACTGAAAAGAAATAAGCTCAACAGGAGGATCAGGGCCTGTCACTGAAGTGAACGGAGTCGGAGACACTCATCTAAGAGAAGAGAAAGCAGATATTCTCTATTGCTCTCGATCTCACACAGTGTCAGCTCTTATCTTTGACACTTAGTCATTAGGGAAGTGCAGCTGGATCTCTGATCCCATGAGGTCTTTGGGAGATATGAGAAGTTAAAAGGGAACTGGGATTAGTAGTGTCAGGTCCAGGTCAGAGTCAGGCCTCACGCTCCTCAGAAACTTCAAGCAGATCTATTTCAGTGCCCTGAAATGGGCCATGAAAGTCTGGTATTTTTATCATCATCATATCAATTCTGATATGCTGCTTAGGACTTACAATTCTGCACCTCAGTGCCTCATATCTGAACACACAGTGACAAATAGGTGGTAAGGGAAAGTAAATAAAACCCATCATTACTCAGTGACTTCCTAGCCAAAGCTTGCTTCCAGACATAAATGTGCATAAATGTGTCTGAACAACGTTTTGAAAAAAAAAAATACACCTTTTATCTCCACAGCATCTTGCAGCAATATGTTTCACAGTTCAAACATGTATTTTAAGTCTGCTGTGTGATGTCTCTTGAATCCACTCAAGAGTGTGGCTTGAGAGTCCCTTTTATGCTCTGCTTTCCGTTGTCTTGCCCCTTCTCTCTCACAGTCAGAGTCTCTTTTTGCCTTAAAAGAAGGTAGTCCTTCAACTGTCATCTGATTTTTTTCCTTCTCTCTTTCATTTCCAAAGCCCAGATGTTTATATTATATACATATATTTTTTGTTCAAAACTAATTTTAGAACTTCTCCGTCCTGACTTCCAAACTAGTGTGTCTGGCAAATTGTATTCAAGTGTCCTGAGAAGAGAAGGCTGAGGGGGGACCTGATCAGTGTCTATAAATACCTCAAGGGTGGGAGTGAGGAGGATGGGGCCAGCCTCTTTTCAGCGGTGGCCACCAACAGGACAAGATGAAACAGCCATAAAATGAAACACCAAAAGTTCCACAGGAACTTAAGGAAAAATTTATTGACAGTGAGAGTGACAGAGCACTGGAACAGGCTGCCCAGAGAGGTTGTGGAAGGTCCTTCTCTGGAGATCTTCAATAGCTGCCTGGATGCCACCCTGTGTGAAGTGCTCTAGGTGGCCCTGCGTGTGCAGGGGGCTGGACTAGATGATCTCTAGAGGTCCCTTCCAACCTTAATGATTCTATGATTCTATGAGATTACTTGAACCACTGGAGGGACTGCATAACAGGGCAAAAGTTCCTTTTGCAGGCGTGTTTGCTCTGGGAACAGCAAATTTCTACAAAGCCGAGACTTATTATTCTTCTGCAGAGCCTCCTTAGAATGCTCCTTCTCTGTAAAACCTACATCAAGCAGTGCTGAGGATGTTGCTCATTTCAAGGCTTCTTTTAACATCCCTATACCCAACTGCCATATTTTGTTTTATTCTCTGAAATTTATTGAAGCATGTCTTGTGTCCCATTTGTGCATCTCCACACACAGAACTTTGCTAGCCGGCTGAGATTTCCAAATATTGCAGAATTGCAAACAATGCTAATCACTCCACATTCTGCAGTAGATTTTTTGAACACGGAACATGTACAAATTTCCATTCCATATGCCATGTGAATAAAATGCTGTCATGAAGAGAATGGCACATTTGAAAAAAAAAAAAGAAAAAGAAACAGGTATCTCTTGGTAGGATCAGCACTCTATGTCATCCCATAAGTTGTTTTTGTGGTATTTTATCACACTATTTATAAAGAGGAAGACAGAAGCTGAGATTTTTTTCCTATAATAACAGTTTTGTGAGAACTAAACCCATTTTACTTTCTTGCTGCAAGTTAATGACATGGTAATTGTGATTATCTGGCTGGAGCTCCCACCAAACAAGGAATGGAAGAGAACTGGTGCATGTTGAGATGCTCATTATTTCATATATATCATATATATATATGCTCAGCTATTTGTTACCTCTCTATCACAGAGATGTTGCCCTATGCCATGTCTACTCCAGTGTGAAGAAAAATGTGTGTCTCTTTTTCACTGTTCGGTGGGCAAATAATTTAGTCTCTAAAATGTCTCTGCTTCATTTTTTATGTCTGATGTAGAGTTTCAGACAGATATGTGACTACATATCTTTTTCATCTGTGATTATGAAAGACTTTCCTATTTTTAATGCCTTTTTTATTTTTCTGTGAATTTGGGAAAGATCTAAATAGAGCAGGAATGATCAAATTTATCCCCAAACCTAGAAACAAATTTGTAAGATAATAAAATCATACAATACATAAACTGGAGGAAGAAAGTGAGAGAGGAAAATGCAGATGAGTGTGAGGGAATTTGCGACACCAAAAAAAAAATCACCAAACAGACATTGATAGGCATAACTTAGGTTCTCTGTGCACAGATTTGTTTCAGCATTGAGGTTGTGAAAGCAGAAGTGTGTGAATTTTAAGTTGATTTTTCTTCTTTAAGAAGACACCATAATTGAAGCATGAAAACTCTTTAATCTCTGCAGAAATGTGCTTCTAACCAGAGTAATACCATAAACATAGATGAATGCTCATTCATGCTGGACCTTTAGTAATAGACTTACAAGTCATTGTCAGGTGATTTGTTCCCGTAAAAGGTCTCATTTTTCTTATATAATTTAGATAGCTCAAGCCACATGCATAATCTTGACTTAAAGGAAAAAAAAATGTCTATATACTGAGTTTTGTCTTATTCTGACAAAACTCCCCCCATGAAAGAACTGATGTGCTTCAAACACCCCACTAATGGTAGAGTAAATTACATTTTCTCATTTGGAACATTGTAATAGATTTCTCTACAGAGTGATTTATCATGCAACAATTAGGAACCCCAGGGAATTAGATGACCATTTTAAATTTTATCAGCTTGTTTCAATAAACTGTTAATGTGACCCTAATGTTTGGGAAGCACTTTAATATAATCAGATTTCAGTTGTTCAATCTACTGACATTAATGGCTACCTCATTAATCATAGGATTCTCACTGAGACCTCAGAGGCTGTGCTAAGTTCAGTGGACCAATTCTTACAATAATAAAAACAACAGGCATTTTCAACAGGGAAAAATCCTCACTTTAACTGCAAAACGTTATTTTGTTATTCTCCAGGAGTTGACAAGGTCATTTAACAATTCCCCAAAGCTTGGAAAAAAACATTTGTGTATAGTTCAGCTCTATTCTTAAATTGGGCAATTAAAAATGATACAGTTAGAAGAACTGCAATCTTGCTGCAAGCAAACGTGTGGCAGCCTGAGAAGATGTAAAATATGGGAGGAAAATTGTGAAATAGCATCTGTAAGAGCAGAGTTGTAGTTCAGAATATCTGTTCCAGGTATCCAGGGACCATGATGTTTCAAGCCTCCCTGAAAGGTAATGTTTACTACTCTGTAAAGCGTTACACAGGCATATTGCCATGGCATCATCAAAAATGTGCTACCATTCTTTCAAAATAGCTTGTTTTCCTGAGTAAAGATTCATTAATTTAATGGAAGAAATTAGAAATAATGCTTTGTAGCCATTTTCATTGATAAATTAATGGCAATGCTACTGCCTCATGCCTGTATAGAGAGTGAATAGATCTGGTCTCAGAATGCCTGTCTTAAGCTTCATGGAAATTTTAATGACTACCTTGACCTCAGACATCCTTTCAGACTATGCATTAGGAAGCACAAGGTTGTATTTCAGATGGCTACAACAGCCAAACAGCAACATCGTTGGAACAGTTAATTTTAAAGGTTTATTTTAATAGATTCTTGCCTTCTTTATTGATATTTCAATCTAAGTTATGTATATATAAGTGGTAAGTTAGTCTCCTGGCAGTCGATACGGTTCATACGTACTCATCTTATTTGCTGAGTTAATCTGTTTTTTCAAAACAGGAAAACGGAAGCAAGCAATTGGTTGCTGGGTCTTCAATAAAATTAGGTCTACCAAGTCAGAGAGTTAACTCTTTAAGACATTAGCAAGGATTCATTTATTTTGATTTCCTCTTTGGTTTAGTTATGTGGATAACAATGACCCCTGAATTAAGTTTCTTTTTTCTAAAGCATGTGGCACTACAAAAAGATGCTTTTGGTCTTATCAGATAGATACGTTTAGAGTAGGAGATGTTAGCAATATTTTAGATGGGCTAGAAAGTGGCAATATAAAGCCACATGTAAGAGTGGAAATTACTTATGTAACACCTGAGAAAAGGATGAAGCATTCCCAAGTGCTTTCAAATGCTTTCAAAAAGTGGAGTAGCAAAGGCCACTTAGTCACTGAGTCCATATCCCTGTTGTCACAAGCAGCGCACCAGGCACTCTCCTTCAAATAATGCACAACTATTTTAAAAGGGTGTTTTTTTTTTTTTTCTTTTTTTTCTTTTTTTTCTTTTTTTTTTTGCTGCAGGCACACTGAAAAGCTACACCCAGTCCTTTTGCTCTCAAATGATTAGAAATCTTCTCAATAGCTGGGTAAAATTTGTTCACAGTCAGTTTTCATATTGTATTACTCTTGTATTATAGTAACAGTACTACCATGCTGTTTTTGCTAGTGTTTCAGTATTATCCCCTAACTTAAATATTTTGCTTCCAAGCACTCCTATTCTTTTGTCATATATCCCATTAAACTCATCTGATATGCTGCCATAGGAAAGATTTTCCATTAATCCAAGCATCCAAAGCTTTGCAATGTCTGTTCTAGCCTCATCTGTTTCTACTGGAACATGGGTTATAAGTCTTCTTGAAGTGGTCTCATCAGGAGAGGACTGAAAACTGTAGGTGCATGGAATTTGGGCAAAAGATAGTGGAATGGAGAAGTTATAATTAGTATAGCAAATCGGAACACAATACGGATCCTGAAAGTCTGAGAGTTGTCGTTCTAAACTAATCAGATGTACTTCTGTGTGGCACAGCACACATTGTATGGGGATGGCAATTATGGAAAGTACACTCTCAAGATAAGTATTTTATGACAAGTTCTCAATACCTTATCTTTCAGGTATGTATAGACTTTTTAGCTACCAGGAAGATTCCTGTGTAAAAACATCAGATGCTTGACAGCATAATTTTAAGGAGATAATTTGAAGGAGTTAGGATTAGCAAAAGGGCAAAAGCATTTCAGTAGTGGCTGTCACTAAAGGCAAGCAAAAGCTTAGAGAAAAGTTGCAAAGTTTCTATAATAGAGAACCTTTCTATAATGTGCAAGTGCAGAAGCCAAAAGAAGGAGAAAGAGCTGTACAGGAGCGATCAAGGCCGACAGCGAAAAAAAATTAGCAGAAGATGCAGTGCAATTGGGAGCACAGGAGATCAGAAGGCATATAAAGCAAAATGAAGAGCAGTACAAGATTTGAGGAGACTGAGATGTTTTAATTTTGGCTAAAATCTTTAATGCTTTCTTTCAAATCATAATTTGTTAGTGTTTATACCTGTGGCCTTCGTTGATAGTCCAGTGCAGGAGTTACCTGATGAACGGCTTCAATGGGATATGTGATGTTATGTACAGGGGCCCAGCACAGCATCATATGTAAGATTATAAAGGAACCCAGTCTTTTTGCTGCAGGTGATTTTATTTATAGTTCGTGCAGGTGCGGATGAGGCAGTGAGTCTAGGCTATTGTATGAAGAGTCGAACGAATAAAGCACATTTCTCCTAGAGCTTTGTGACGGAGGGGACCTGGCAGCTGCACATCCCACATTTGGAGAGCTTGGAGCGCTACCACAAGCTTTAAAGAGCCATTTAGCTCCAGGATGCAGGTTTGTTTGCTCTAGTTTCTGGGAGGGAGGCAGAATAATGTGTTGATGTTTTAAGGGATAATGCTAGTGCTATTCCTTTTTTTTTTTTTAATCATTCAAATTATTTTTGAGGAAAAGATGACTTTTAACTCTTAATTATGTATTTTGTTTTTACCAGAGCACAGATCTTCTCTTTCCTCAGGCATCCTTTTGTCCTGCAATTCTCACTTTATTAGTTTCTTCTTTATCTCCATCCTTTCATCTGTTAATAAATAGCGCAGTGGTGTATATCCAGGGAGCAAGAAGGGTTCTGATTCCCTTCTCAGCCAATATAGATCTCAATGAAACTTAAAAATGGCATCCAGAGCTCAGCTGCATGTTACTGGAGATATCGAAAGCATCACAGCCTTGTCAGTCAAGAGGGAGAAGCCTTATACACTAACTGTATTAGAATGAATGTTTTAGTACTAGGAAATAGGCACTAGGAGAGGAAGAGTAGCATTTTGGGAAGAGGAGGAGCCTGTGTCACAAGGATGATGAAGATGCTAAAGATTGCTTCTTGCACCAAATGCACCAAATATTTATGTCCATATTTCTCCTTAGGTTTAATGTGAGAAAGTCACAAATCCCCTGTGGGTTGAGCAAAGAGCTGATTCCTTAATGTTTCCTTGAGGAATACTTTCAAGTCTTCATAAAACATTCATATTTGATGGAGAGGAAAATCTACTTTAATAAAACATGTTTACTATTATTATCCTATAGAGAAGTAGGCGTTTTATGTATCTGAGTATCATGTAAAACACACTTGCATCACTAGTATATATTGTAAGTCTAAGATCACTTCACTTCATATTACTGGCTTGTTTATCTAGCATTAACAGTTCATTTTACTGTAACCTCAAAATGAGGTACATTAACTAAGTAACCATTCGAATGAACTCATGTTTAAAGAACAGTTTCTTTTTACTTTCTACAAGATCCTATTTCTGAATGTGGCTTCAACAGCAGACAGCTGTACCAGAAGCCTGCTGAGTTCAGAGAGATTGTTATTTAAGGCTTATCTTGCTGCTATGAGAGCCGGTCCCAGGTAGGCTGGATTCCCCAGGGCTCCTCACCGAATGAATATATCGGACATTCAAAGGGGTAGGTGGTTACCTAAAAAAAAAGGATGCTACTAGGCAGCCAGTGTGCCCTACGGTATTTCACCTGGTTGCTCCAGAATGTAGGTTCAGTGCCCTATATGCCAGGGGCAACTTCAGTGTGTCATGGTAAGCAAAATGGCACCGGATACCTATGTTAAGGCAACTGAATCCCATCTTTAAAGTGTTCCAGGTTGCTTCCAGACTACAGTTAGAGGCATTTTGCTTGCTACAACTTGCCTATAATGTCCTTTGGCTACAGAGTGTCACAGGCCATTCATAAAACAAGGCACACAGCTATTGAAAATACCCAGAGTTGCAGATATGGCAGTACTGAAATGGATACAGAGGACAGCAAGCAGAATAAGCTCTGCTTCATATAAGCCTTTCTCTGTCCTTGTATAATTATCTTCATGTAATATAAATATTCCATGTCAAACAAATAAGTATCTATTGTTGATGAAATTTTACTTCTTGTAGATTATTTTTAATTAATGTGTATGCATTTCAGAAATAGAGGATAAAATATGTCAAATACTGAGTTCAGATGGGTGGGTACATACATGCAATTTTCAGTGTTTTTTTATACCTTGTAATGGTTGCTGGCATTTCAACCATCAAGAAACTAAGGGTAGTACATACTTAAAGCTCACATATCATAAGTAAAATCTGCCACACTTCTTGAGGAAATGTTAAAATGTTCAACATTCGTGTTCTCAACAAATAAATAACACATTATAGGGCTACATTATGACCAGATTATATCTATTAGTTACTGCTGTGCACCATGTAAATCTCCAGATTCCCCTGGGAAATGAGAAAATCATTTCAGACTTCAATAACTAACAATCAGTTATTGCTCTGGGCAATAATAAAGCTGAATGCAATTACCTAAAGTGAAGTTAGCAGTGTAACAAATGAAATACAGATTTCTTTCTCTCCTAAAATAAATGTAGCATCTCCTCATCACACACTACCGCATGATATAATAGGGTCTTCTAAACAGTGTATTGTCTGAACGGCCTATTTGAGATTTGAAATATATGTGATTAAAACTTATAAAAGTTACTTTTTATGACATCACTTGCATGATTAGTGCTGGAAAAAGACTAACGGCTATGAAACTGCAGTAGTAAAAGGCTCATTCGAGGAAAATAGATTTCAGAGCAAGATTCCCTGCTCCCAGTGGTACTCCTCTTCACAGAGTAAAGACAATATCTACCCCAAAACGGAAATAGAAAACTTCTGTTCATAAGTCTTTTGGTCAGATTTACTCAAATCAGGTTAGAGCTGTAAGTGCAACCTTTGTATTTATCCTATTGCCTCTCACATTAATTTATTATTTATTCTGCTAACATGTGTTAGCAGAATAAACACACTCCTAACACACTCCTAACGTGTGTTAAGGAGTTAAAATATTTTTATTTTAGCTGGATTTTTATAATTAAGATGTGAAGTCCCTAGCATCCGTAACTTGTCTTTACTTAGAACTAAACTGTATAAAATAAAGCATATGCATAATTTTTTGCAGAATCGTGATTTTTGCATGTAACTCTGGAATGAATAATATCTAGAGCAAGAATGAAGAGACTATATATTGGATGAAAGATATATACAAAAATATGCAGAAGTAAATAATGTTTTTTAGTTCTAATACATTTTTTTCCTTGTTATGCAGGGTAGGTATTAATTCTCCATGATAAATTATTTCTAATTAATTATTTGCATGTATTTCCTCTTTGTCACTACAGAATTTTATTATACTGGAACAGATATCCCAGCAGAAAGTTAATCCAAGTTCTTAATGTTTTGGAAAAACATTTTTTATTTATAAATTCAGGTGTGTTTGAGGGAATGTTACAAAAAGGTACCTATTTCTGGCTATTCAAGGCTTGGTTTACAGACACCATTAAGGAAATATTTTATTGTTGTATTGGGTATGTTTTTATACCTCATCCTAAACTGTATTTTTAACAAGTCCTTGGAAGCTAATGACCCCCCTCTTCACAGTGTCCACTATTATAATGTGTCTCATTAGTGTTACACAAAGCTCAGTTTTAGAATTCTTTATTAAAGAGTAATTTTTTGCTGTATAATTGTATGTTGCATAGTGCAACAGTAATATTACCAGCATTAATAATAATATATTTACAAAATGTATTGAGGCATTTACTGTCAGATCCATATGTCTTTCAGTGAGGTGGATGTTTCACCTGAATAAAGACACTGAGTCAGCTCTAAGGAGATGAAAATGAAAAGATCCTGCACTTAGCACTAACTCTGAGAATATCCTTTTTTTAGACAACTTTAGTTTCTATTTAGATCATTCTGATAGCAATCTAATTAAAAAATAAAATCCGCACAGCCATTAAAACATCAAGAAACAGCATCAAGAGAAAGCACACTATGCAGCAGTTAGGATAAAACATTACAGTGAGAAGAGGCGTCCTTTTGGCTGGCTATTTTCTGAGCTAAATGGAGCAGTGCTTGGCAATTACTTGCAAGGCTGGAGGAGTTCTGGGTTGTTACCGCTTCGTGCTTGTTCCACTCGGTAAAGTGAGCAGGAGAATATGAGTGCTCCCTGTGAATGCTGCCCACCAGCGAGAGCTCGCACGTAAGAGGCAAGCACCCAAATTCCTGATTTGGATAACATTTAGTATATATTTTTCATAGGGGAGTATGAAAGTCACAAAGCCATGTCACAGTCAAGCGGCATTAAAGAACTGATTACTTCAAGCATTTGGGCTCATGGCTAGCCAGGAAATCCAGGTTAGATCTGTACTTTAGGTGATTTGAAGTGCTGACACAGAAAGCACCCACATTATCCCTGAATTCAGGCTGTGTAAAAATCCCATCTGCTTTGCTAGCAGGTGATGCCAGGATCTTTCTAGGAAGGCTCCTTCTGCCTTGTGTCAATCACTTGACATTACCGAAGGGAAAGGTGTTTGTGGATGCGGCGCAGCGAGGCCCGGCGCCATCTGCACGGCAAGGCAGCGCGCTGGCGCTCGCGCAGACGCGCAGGGGGACCAGCCCGAGCGGCCTCCAGCACAGCCCTCGGGTTGCTCCTGCGCCTCCACGCTGCGGAGCTGCTACGAATCCTGTCAACTGAAAGATGCGCTTCCTAATTCTGTTATTTGTTATTCAGCTACTTATTACTGAAGATACACTTCTACCGAAGCTGTGACATTTTGCGAGGAATGATACTAGGCCGTGCACTCGGTAAGATCCTTGTCAGCGCTCCAGCTAGAAATGCAGCATGCCAGGTGAGGAGAATACAAAGTTTGGTAGAGAGCAAATAACATCCGGGACAGGATTAATACGTGGAGTGACACAAATACGTTAGCAAATGGGGATCATTAGACAATTTTTATAATGAGGCCAAACAGAAGTGGCGGGCTTTCTCCTGCAGACAATTTTTAAAAACTGCTATAGGGTCATTTTGTCCAAACAACTTCCCAAAGCAAAACTTTGATAAAGAATACATATTCTGCCCTTGGATAGAAACTCATGAAATGGAGCAATGATCAGGGTTAAGGAAGTGCTTTGATCCTGAATTCTTCATTGATGAGATGATTTTTGAAGTATTTCATCAACTTGTAACATGCATTTTAAAATGCATCTCAAAAAAAATGGAGAGATTGCAAGAGAGAGCAACAGACATTATGTAAGAACTGCAAGAAATTATTAAGAGATCTCAGCAACCCCCCAAAATCTCAATAAGGTTAATCTCAGATGGTTACATTGGGGCCCAATTGCAGAGTGTAAGCACCTTCACAGTGAGGAGATGCTACAGACCTCTTCAAAGACATAACAAGAATCCATAATGACTGTAAGGGGAATTCAGACAATTTCAAATGAGAAATAAGGCACATTTCTTGGCTATCTGCTTGCTTATAGCCATGAAGGTGATTCAACTTGGGAGAAAACCACCAAAAAAAATGACTGATTTTCCATCTCCGGATTTCCTTACCTCCACATGGGATGCTCTTGCAGAGCACAGCACGTGTCTCATTCTGACTCATGTCACTGTTCTCAATAAGCTCCGGTACAGCAAGTGTGCAGGTTTTAATAACACATGATATACAGAATATGAGAGTCTATGATCTAATCTTCTCCTCTGACTGCAGTCTGTGGATCTAGAGAACATAGGCATGGCTGCACAGGTGTCTGTGTCTGCGTCTAGCTGTGCTTCCTCTGAAAGTAACCTGCCATGAGGAGTGAGACGAAAGCCCACAGGAACCACCTTTACCTTGGGCTGCATCATACAATCTTTTAATTTATGTCCATATGAAAGATATAAATATCTAACATTGTACACATAAAAGAAACACACTGAGAAGAAAGCAGTCTTATCACTAACTGTAAAGTAGATGCTACTCTTGCAACAGTTACCTGGAAATAACACCAAATATTCTTAAAGAAAGAGATGGATGTCATATTTACCCACTTCACATGCAAATCTTTACACGTTGATTTTTTCCATGGAATTTCTGGTTAAATTAGGAATATAGAGTAAGCAGCAGGAAAAGCTGAAGGCTGAGCCAGAAGCTGAGGAGAACATCAACTCAGGCACTTATCTCCAGGGTCCCTTCAGGCAGCCTTCCAAGAACTGGTGCTCTCGGGGTCAGCAAACTACTGCGTTGCCCAGGTAGGTTATGCTGAAGCTGAGTGGAGGTTTTCTCAATGCAACTGGGACCCAAAATGTCAGATTTAGGTCCTGAAGACGCAGTCAGAGTCTCAAAATTTCTTTTAGAAGAACACTAATTAGGAGCTAGACAACAGATTCATATAGCTCAGTACTCTTTCCCTGGAAAGGGACCATTGTCAAATTTTTAGGAATTTAGTGTAAAAAACAGACAAAAACAGAACAACCTTTTCCCTAGCAAAATGTCCTCAGCTTTGGCAGGCTCCAGTTTAGGGACCTTCAAATTCCCTTGCAACTATACTCTTTTTTTTTTTTTTTTCCCTTTATTTCTCTTTACTAGATCTTTCTTTCTTTATTGTTTTTTAGCACACAACCAAAACATCCTTTGGCAAGGACTCCCACTATATGATTTTGCAGTTTAAAAAACAAAATCCTTCTATTTGTTTTAAACCAGCTGCCTGATTATTTCATTTTGTGCCCTCTGTTTTTTGATTTTTTGGAGGAAACAGCAAATAATTGATCCTTCCCGACACTCTTTTTGCAAGTAATGACTTTGTGTCCCCCTCTCATGTTATCTCTTTTCCAAGATGAAGAATTTTAATCTGTTTAATCTCCTCTTGCACAGTAACCAAGTCCAATCATCCTTACTATCCACCTCTGTGGTACTTTTCAATTTTAGGTATATTCCTGAGATGAGATGACAAGGCACAGTACTCCAGATGCAAACACCCTGTTGTTTTTATGTGGTGGTATAATCAGAACTTCTGCTTTTATCTCTGTTATTTTCCAAACAATTCTGAAGAGACTATTTTTATTTTATTTTATTTTGACCTCTGCCAAGCATTGAGCTGGTATTTTCAAGAAAATATCTGCAGTGACTCTAGGATCTCCTTGAATGCTAAGTGCTCACCAAGGCTATGCTTAGAGCAGTACACTAAACCCTGCCACAGGGTGACCCTGGGCATTTGCATTTGAATATCCATATTAGTAAATAGTTTTAACAGTCCCTGATACAGTATTTGCCTCTGCCATCTAGCACTCTCCCAAACAGTTCCCAAGAATGCTTCAAAGGGGTGTCTTCTTCTACATGTAACATCCATCCAAGTCTATTGCTACTGCAGTTTCAAACATTTTCCTGGCATAGAAGCCAGATATATTGGTCTGTAGTTCCCTAGCTCCTCCCAGTTGATCTTTGTGCCTCCCTACCCCATCTGTAAAACTGTGATGCTCCACTTATATACTATGCGTATACATCTTATAAATGTGCATATTTATATGCACGTATTTTAGAGGTAGAATGTCCAGACTCCATTAATAAAAAACATATAGAGCAGACATATAAAAAATATGCTAATATAGCAGAATATAAAACACTTGTGTTCATTCTACAAGGTCCCCAAACAAACCACAACCTGCCTCTGTCTTGTAGATTGGCCAGTTCCAGCGATCTTTGAAGTCAGTGGAAAAAATCTAATGGACTCAACAGGCTTTGGATATGGCCCGCAAGTAGTAAAACCTTTGTTGAATGCTTACAGATTACCACTTAGTCAATGTTGGTTTAAGAAAAGAAAAAGGAAATAAATTAAATACATCTTCCAGTGACATAAGCCTCATGAAGAATTAACTAAGATAAGCACTTATTCTAGCTGGTGCACTGTCGATCTGAACAATGCAGACAAAAATAATAATTAAAACATAACTTCATGCTGAGATGAAACTTCCAAGAGTCTCTACTGTGTTAAGCTTATGATTTTTCTGTTTTTGTATTTGCAAGCATAATTATGTCCCAGAGGCAACAGGAGCTAGTGCCTGTCAGTCCCCATTTCCCCCTCCGATAGGAGATTAATTTCTTTACACAGAAATCCAAAAGTTGATGCCAGAGCAATAATAATAATGTAAACAAATCTTTTATTCTTTTAATCTGGAATGCATAATTTAATGCCATAGCTGTATAAATAATGAAAATACCACATCTACTTTAGGCAATTAAGGATAAACTGAAGGTAACATTTAATGTAGTATTGATTGACTGTATCAACAAAATGACGGCAGACATCTGTATGGATGATAGCAGTTAGGAAAATGCTACCAAGTATATCAATACAGATTAAGTAAGGGTGGGACGGAGTAGACTTGATGGCTCAGAGTTCTGGTAATGGAATATGAAGCCTTTCACCTCTAACACACAGACTCAAACCGGCCTAGGTCAATTTGTGACTGAAAGTCATTACCATTTGATGGCTCTCCAGTGAAATGAGTTTGTCTTAATGGCAGGCTGTCTGTGTCACAAAATGCACCATCCATCTTGGCTGACACTGTTGAGATTTTCAGCGGGGCGGCTGAAATGGGAGAGCATTGGCTCCACATTCCCGCTACCCGGCAGGTGAGGATCATTATCCAGGGGGATATCCCGGCACAGGGGTTTAGGAATGTATCAGCTGAGGGACCACGCAGGTAAACGCTAACTGAGCAAAGAGCAGTAGGAAGAACCCTGATTTCAAGAGATTATGACTGAACTGTAAGACAAGAGACATGAGCTCTCAGATGGACAGATGCGGTTAACAGAGAACCACTTAGGTGGCACTGGGTAGGATGACTGGTACTAGGATCACCACTCCAGTGGCTTAAGTAGTTTTAAGTTTTCAAGTTTTAGTAGATACCCTGCTAAACTTCTGGGTTTGGATGGTCTCAGTGAAGACATAATTACAAGCAAAAAAACACAAAAGGTTTAAAAAAAAAATAGAAGGGTAATGGGAGCCAGGACCCTAGGTTAGTTAGAGGCAAGAAGCAAAATATTAACACTAAGTGTGGAACAATACTGCATGTGAACAAAACATGAAAGGCCTTGAAAATGAAAGCACAGTGCTTACAGAGATGGGAACACTGGAGAGATGCATGGACAAAGCAATGAGCTAAGGGGATTATTTTATACAACAACAATTCTGGTTGCATATGAGCAGAGCAAGACTGTATCTGCCAAAGCCACCAAAAATGACATTGTTGTAACTGAAATACAAAGTGACAGGAGCATAAAAGAGAGCTTTAGCTACGTAGCTGAATGAAGAATGCCTTCTCTGAAGAATCCCTGGCAATGGGATTTTACTGTAGGATAAGGACTAGGAAAGAAGAAATTAAAGATAGTAAAACTGAAAATGGTGAAAATTTCTTAGGGAGTTCTTTTTCATGGAGTCATAATTCTTTATAACTTATTGTTTAGGGATCCTTTAAAAAGCCTGTTGGGCATACACAGGATTATTACTGAACAAAACCAAGCCAAAACAAAGCAAATATGACAATTACATAAAACTGTCCTAGGATTAAATGTACTGTGCTACAAAGTAGTGCAAGAACAACCTCTGTAACAAATCTTAAGATAATGCAAAAATCATACAGCCAGATGCTGATATTCCTTCATTTTTGTGTGCGAGGGTGATTATGAAGTCAAAACACATGTCTATCAGTTATTTGAATCTGACTGCTGTTTTGCACATACTACTATACTTAAATATCCGTGAGCATAACCATGAATTGGGTTCAACTGAATCATCCCGAAACAATCAAGGAATCAAAACACAGGACTGAAATACTTTTGAGGTATCTGTTTTTTAACTTATCTTTTAGAGTTTTCAGGAAACATTTTTTGAAAGTTCTGAGCATGCAAAAGTAGAAAAAAATCAGATTTTGACAGACTCTGTCCCGTGCTTAGGGTACAGTTCCCCTAAGAATAAATCTCAGTATTGTGGGATTAACAAGTGTTTCTCTTTGTGCTAAACGGAGACAAGACCCTTCCGTGCAGCTGGCTCGCAGGGGGTGGTTAGTGCCCGATCAGGACGGCCAAGGCTCACTCATCAGCGGCTGCTTCGCAGGTGGCAACGCGCGTTGGTCGGTACTGACCCCCAAGCCGCTCCGAGAGCCAGCGGTTTGGATCTGCATCAAATTAACAAACCACCTGCTGCAAAGGACCTCCCACCATCCCGAGGTGACCAAAAATCACCTGGCAAAGTAGGCTGGTACGTTCCTATGTGTTAACTTTGAGCATCTCAAAGGTCATGCCCCACTGGAAAGGGCTTTTTTGAACTGACGGTGCCGATCGCTTTTAATCCCCTGGGTTCGGGGCAACATTAACTGCAGCCACCCCAGCAGGAAAACGAAAACAACCGCACCACATCGGCACTACAACCGAGCCACAGCAAGGGAGGGGGGAGCCCTGCGGCCGGCACGCGGGCTGCCAGGCCCCGCCGCGGCC
>JAWLRI010000031.1:5539755-5592274 GCA_034781795.1 Crypturellus tataupa
TGACAGTGAGGGTGACAGAGCCCTGGAACAGGCTGCCCAGAGAGGTTGTGGAGTCTCCTTCTCTGGAGATCTTCAAAGCCGCCTGGATGCCACCCTGTGCCCCATGCTCTAGGTGACCCTGCGTGTGCAGGGGGGTTGGACAAGATGACCTCTAGAGGTCCCTTCCAACCTTAAGCGTTCTAGGATTCTATGATTCTATGACGTGGGCTCAGTGTGCAGCCCATGATAGTACCTCCAAGAAACGTGCAATTTTTTAGACTCAACAGAGGAAACAAGCTGAGATCTTTTACAGTGCAATGAAGATATTTTCCATAACTTATTCTGTGTATCTTATTTCTTCCTATCATGAATTCGTTTTATAGCTTACGTAGTTTTTAAAATGTTTTGAAGGAAAACAGATCACTAATAACAAGCTTACAATTGCAATAGTAGTTTTTGCCTTTCCTTGAGATTTTTCTCAGAACTAGAAAATTCCTGGTTTTCCTTCAGTATCTCTCTCTATTAATCACCCTGAACTTTTCACCAGGCATTACAAGCAGTGTGATAAGTACAGATAGAACAAAAATACAAATGATATTTTGGAAAGTCTTTATAAATCTCTAAAGCAGGTTTGAGTTACAAAAAGGAGTTAAAAATAAACTGTTATGCCGATGAGACATGTAAGGAAGAGGAAATATAGATGGTTGTAAGGTGGGGACAAACAAACCAGCAGTTTTCCTTTACAGCATTTATAACATAGTTACTCCTGGTTGAAAAAATAAAGGACTGTGGAAGTACATATTTTCTCATACAAACTCTATTTAATTTTTTTTCTTTGTAGATTTGCTTGCAGGTTTACATTTTGCGCAGGAAAAAAATGTGAAGAGAATTACAGAGTACCTAGAAGCTGATAATTTTTTAAAATAAAAAATGAAGTACTTTTCAATGCAATGGCTATCCTCATTTCAAATGAAGTCTGCAATGATTAAATATTAAAATGATAGATGGTTTAAATTAATATAAAAACTTTTCAGGAGGTTATTGCAAAGATTAACATTCTTAATGTTTTAATACTTCCGTAGTTTATCAATCACAGGCCCAATGAAACTGTTTTTAGTTACCTAGCTGATGATCCCATATATCATTGCAGTGTTATACACAACATAAACGTCACAGTGTTGTTGGCAGAAGAGATGAAGAAACACAATTTATGTTACATCTCTTTAATAATCAGTTTTGGTGTTGAAATATTTTTTGTCATCCTGAATGAGCAAGTAGATTTTTTTCCCTTTTAGAAAGGAGACGAAAAGGAAAGACATCTTCAAGAATGAAATTAAGCTAAGTTGGTGTTTGCCATTTAGAAACGAACCCTGTTTCATGGAATGACAAACATAGACTGGTACTCCTGGTACTTCTACAGGAGAAGAAGCAGTGTTTGCATGTGTGTTTCCAAGTAGGACTTGCATTGATTCAGCTTTAATGCCCCCAAATCGTTTGTGACAGCCTGTGATTCCTGATACATTTTTACTCTTTGCTAGAATTATATTTGAAGGTCATGGGAAAATGTCATGGCACCCCAGGTGCTTTTGTATCTGCACATAAGATACCCCTGTAATTCAATGTACTGAGCAAACACTTACTCCAAGCATTGTTAAAAATGCACAGTGCTAATTTCTTTGTTTTCTACTTTTTCAATCGTTTTTTAAGCAACGAAAATTAGTGTTTGCATGTTTTTTTTTTTTTTGCCTCTCTCACCATGGATTGCAATGAAACATTGTAGCTTTGTGTTATTATTTATATACTTACTGTACGGTATCCCGGGGCTTTCTGCAGAGTTAGCTGTTATCCTTTCTTCATATGTTGTAATTTTTCTTGGCATCATCCTTCATCCTGTGTGTTTACCATCAAAACCAACACAGCGTTGGTAAGGCACAGTTGATTCAAGGCAAGGCATTGAATTCACACACGTAAGCCCAATAACGGGTGAAGAAGGAAAAGGTACAGTCAGGAGAGGAAAGATGGAATGGAAACCTGGAAATAGATGTTGAGCTGATGAATAAATGGGGGAAGACTGTTCTGACAGCAGAAGCTGGCAGCATTGAAGGTGCTTACACCCAAAGGGAAGTGTTCGAAAGAGAAGAGGTTGGCATTAGGCTAATGCGAGTTGGGTAGAGGGAAGTTAAAACCCAGAAGGTAGACTCGAGAATACCATTTCTTTTTTTTTTTTTTTATACAGGTCAACTTGTTCTTGGCTACTAATACTGCTATTTCTATCCTTAAAATAATGAGAGAATGATTAGGATACATTGCTTGTAGTTTGCTGCCGCTAGACAGTAAGCCAAAATTATTCATGTATTTCCATTGAAATAAATAATGAAACATAATAACCTTTTATGTTATCAACTTTTATTTATAGAGGGGAAACAGATTGGGTTAGAAATGTGGTAGATTTTAGAGTTTGAATTGTTTTCTCTCCGACTGTGCTGTGTGGTGCAAGTAAAGGAAAGGTTAAGTTTACCCATGATAATTCCCTCTCACATTTACATTATCAATCAGCCTGTGTAGCTTTTTGTGCTTTTATCTATTGTGTTTTTATTGTAATCTTTACATACGAAGTTCTCAATTCTACAAATTCTTAGGCTCACGTTTATTCACAAATGGCTCTGACAGACGCGTGCTGAAGACTTAGATGCTTTCAGGTATCGCCAGCTGTTGGGTTTCTCGCTTCCCTCAGATCCTGGTCCGTGCGGAAGAGCAGCTGCACCTGCTCCCGGTTGCTGCAGTCGCTCTCTGCTCCCCAGCACAGACCTGCTGTTTCGGTGGCTGACGCTGAGGAGTGGGTCTCCGAGTGGGATTCCCAGGAACAGACTATTCCCTTTGCTGCCCTTCCTTCCAGGCCAGTGACCTGCAGCAGAGAGGTGGCTGAACAGCTGGGGGCAGCAACATCTTAAAGCCTCTCATTTTGATACCCCCACTTATTTATGAGTCTCCAGAGTGGTTTCAGATGGACATGCTTTAAAGTTTCTATTTTAAATGACCTGCGCTTTGCACCTGTTCCTGCATCAGCAGAGGGCATGTCAGTCCTCAGATGTGCCATATCACCGTATCTCTGTACAAACTCACCTCACCTGCTTTACCCTTAAAACCAATTGCACCTGAAAGGTCTTGTTTATGTACCATAGATCTTTCTTTTATGTGGAGTTGTCTAGTAGGCAGATTGAGTGTTGGATTCATTGTGCTGAGATGATGAAGCTGCCTTCAGGTAAAATTACATCACTCATTTTTTTTGCAAGACCGGTTCTCTGTTAGTTATATCTTTGCCAAAAGAAAACAGTTAACCTGAAGCAGTGTATTATTTGTTTTGTTTTTGTGTGTTGGCTGTCAAGCCCAAGTGCGGTATTTGTATAGCCAACATTAAGCTTGATTACGTCCTTGATTTACTACTGCCTGGTTAAAATGAATTTTAAAATTAGGCCTGTACAGCAATAAAAACCTGGATAAAGAGCTGGCCCATTGCCAAAGCTGAGAATGGTGTCTGGGGGCATGGTAGTGGCGTGCGGGGACTGGCAGCAGAACTGGGACTGAGTGCGATGCTTCTCGCTATCCTGGTAGCCTAGGACAAAGCATAAAACCAGCAGTGACCACCTGCGTGGGTGCTACAGTGAGTGCGTGTCTCATGAGGGAAGGATTACGTATAAATATGGCTCAGGTCGTCGTAACGTGAGCAAGCCCGTTTGTTAAAATGCAGGTGTCCGCAGAAGTCTTGTGTCTGGGAAGAAGGAATTCTGGCTCTTCCTGCAGAATGGAAGACTTTTGTCCAGGGAAGACTTGGGCTTTGTAAGGAGACTCCAGTAGCCAAGGATGCCTCTGATACAGGGCAGTGCTTTCTGTGCCTTCATTTGTCCCAGAAGGAGTTGAAGTCCTCCCTAGAAGACACCAATTTCTGTGTATTAACCATGTCCCCGCTGGGCGCTGAGAGCAGGTCTGGGCTTGCGGGGTGTTCTGAGCACCCCTGTGTCCGTGCGCTGTAGCACAGCCTGGTGACTGGGTGTCCCACGGCTGTAGCCGCGCGCAGGCCCTCCCGCAGCTGCCGCGTGCGGCGCCGGGGTCCTCGGCCAGGCACCCCCGTCATGTCGCCTCCTTCCATTGCGCGGGCTGTGGGAATCGGTTTCTTTTCTGTTATATGGACATATCCTGGAAAGCTTTTTCAGCCTTAGACTTTGGTGTGATTAGTATGTTTTTAAAGCCACAAAGAATTACAACAGCTGAGGATTTTTTAAATTTTATTTTATTTTTTTCATCCTGAATTCATAAAATGGTCAGATCAGGGATGCATGTTGCTTTCTTTGGAATTTTTGACATATACTAGTTAATTTATGAATGACAGTTTCTGTAATTTGGAGAGAAAAGGTTAACAGAGCTTTCTTAGACTACTGTTTGTTTTTTTTATCATGAAAGATGATATAATTTTGAAAGTCTGGATTATTTCAATATCTTTCAGGGAATACAAAGCAACAGACTGAAAGGCTATATAGGAAGGAGGTATTCTGGAAAAATGATTATTAGAGACACAAATTCTATTTAAAAAACTTCAAACTATTTTCATTTTAAATGCACCAGTGGGGTTAAATAATATTACTAACTTCTGTTAAAGTAACAGATCATAATGATTTAAAACAAAAGGTCCCAGTGCACTTGCTATTATCCTTTATGGCTTTAGCAAAATACATCTGAATTGATTTACAAAGCAAAGCTTCTGGATGAATTCTTCCAGTTCTACATGGCCTGTTTGTCTTCATGGATGTTTATATATACCCATGGAAATTATGATCCAAATGTGGGTACAGTACTAAAACATAGCCATATATGCAGAGTAAAGAATTCAAAGCACTTGCATTCTGTCATTTATTGCGCACAAGTAATGTATATTGTATAGGGTCTGTTCAATTCTGTATTGTGACCATAGAAGGACTCTATAGAATTTGTACTGTACCTTGAAGAGTCTTTCATGGGCTGGGGACTGGTACTATAAAACAGAACCATCAGTGCAATGAGTGACCCAATTTTCCAGGCTGGTTTTGAGCATTCTCACCCAGGCACTGACAGTGCTGGAGACAGAGGAGGACTGGAAGATGTTTCCACTGTACAATGTTAGTATAGATTTGCATCAGCTTACCCTGTATGTGGGGTTAGGATATTTCAGAAGTTAAAAGCAACTTAACCAAACTCTTTGTTTCAAAGTCGATCCATCCCTCCTTAACCTTCCGAAGCTTGGTAGAACTGAGCAATTATCCTGGGAAGGGAATAGCAAATTGCCCTGTGGTTCCCTGTTATACTGGTGATAACTTTCTTTATGAAAGCCAGTCTGAACTTACTTTAGTGAATGCTCTAGCAGTTTTTATTTGTTTGTGTTAGGCAATCTGCAAAGCTATATGTCCCTTTCCTCCCAATTAAAACTTAAGGCAGCACTGAAGCTTACATTCTCCTTTGCCTAGGGCCAAGGGCATGTGCAAACCCTTAGTGCTTGGAGATGGGCTCCCAGGAAATTAGAGTGAATGGATAGAGTGGATTTTCATCTGCCATTGTATCTCAGGCTATGGTTTCTGAATAGAAGCTCACAACCTGAGAGCTCTTTATTAAATGCTCTTGCAAGGGCAAAGTCTCCCTTTCAGAAGCCTCGTAACTGTTAAGTTCTTAATTAGTTTGAAGTGTAGAAATTTCTCATCAGAGGTATCTTCTAGGTGAGGGAAGGCCAACTTTCATGCCCTAGAACACTTTTTTTTTTTTTTTTTAAAGTTTAAGCTCCAAAAGCAGCAAGTAATAAATAAGTGCTCAATTTTGTATTTCACTACTATTTTTACAATAAATCCAATTTCATATATACTGCATAACTTCAGACATCCAAATAAATCCTTTTTTTCAGCGTGTCAGTCCCAGCTGGTGCCATCGTTTCCTCTGGTGTTCTGCAGAATGAGCCCTGCAGTGAAATGTCTTTTTGCTGGTGCCACACACACATGCTGGTCAGCAGGACTGGGAATTGATGGGGACAACTCTTCTTCTGGTCCTGTGACTCTGCAGGGAAACCCGTGAGAAGGAATCAGTCAGACATTTGCACAAATGGTCACATCAGGGACCTTCAAACATTCACCCAACTCTGCTATTTCAACTGAAATTCTGCTGTTGGGTGATTTATTTGTTAATTTTCCTGCCTGCACATTATGGTCTTTCCTTCTCCTGGCTGCACTCCAGTCTCTTCTGCCTTTAAATGTGGCAAGTTTATTATATTTTCTGATGTGAACCAAGGCGTATTTTTGTCATTTGGTATTTTTTGCATATAAAGGCTTTAGAGTGACTATGATGCATTTCTTCAGTTTTTGTACTAGTTTAGGAGTTTTCATGCCTATCAATAATTTTATATTCACTTTTGCCCAAACAAAATATGCTTTTCTTCAAGTTCTTGCATTATGTACACTATTACTTTATTCTTTGGCCTAAAAATCATTGCCTTTAATGGACTCTCTAGTTTGATTTCAAGAGAAACAAGTTGTGAGCGATTTAGATATAATCTGCAGCGAGTGAGCTTGGCCTACTGGTCTCTGCTGTTGTCTTGAGCTACTTTGGAAACTACTGAACCAGGGCTATTTAAGCCATATTAAACTCCTCACCCAACTGTGGCCTAATCCTTCAAAACCAATGGAGTAGGGACTTGTTTTTGGAAATGCTGCTGTTAACATCTGTGGGTCTGCTCACTAAGCCTGCGTATCATGCTTGTTATTAGCTGGTATAGGGCTCAACTTTACATTTGATATGTTAGTACTGGATCCTATAGGTTTATCTGCTGCTTTTTTTTTTTTTTTTTTTTTTTTTTTTTTTTTTTCTGCACACAACTTTAAAAGCAAAAATACAAAAATGGCATGTTACATTAATGTTAAGAAAATACATGCTGGTTTTATCTACTGATCTTTATGAGGAATATTAACAGCTTATTCTGTCTTTTATCACGTTTGGAAAAAAGGTTTGGAAAAACCTGATAAAAGATTTTTTTTTTTTTTGGCAAACAGAAAAAAAAATAGATTCCAGGCCTACCAATTCTGAACATTGGATGGAAAGATTACCTTTTAAGTCCTTCCAAATACCAGGTTTTGCAATGGAGCTAATAATTCAGTTTTGCTGAAGTGTTGCAGTTATGTCTACCTGTACTGAAATGATATTTGCTGCTGTCATTCGTTGCCTACTTTCAAATTTTGTGGGTTTGTTCTAGGTAGCAAGCGAGAAAATCATTAAGACTATGAGAAAAGTGTGGTGACGAGTTTTATCAGTTATTATGACTTGGAGTCAAGTGTGATGGGGCATTGTATGACAGTACAGTGAAATACATGCCAGAAGGACACATTTTTCTGTCTTGCATCTTTCTAACTGTGTGGTGGACTTGTGGCTGTTCTCTGTCGTGGTTTGCAGCTCTGGGCTGGTTGTCAAGCAGGGATGGACTGTGCTGAGAGCTCTATTTCTGCTTTAGCAATGGACAAAATCAAGGCAAATGGATGCGAAATAGATAGGATATCAATAATAGAAGTAATGGGAAAAATAAGCAGAGACAGACTGACATACTTTATAAAATTGTTTTGGAAAAACAGGGTAGGAGAGAAAATACAAGCAGCTTCCAAATATCTCGTTTTGATATATTGCTTTAGAGGAACTATTCAAATTTTCAATTTTGAAAACATTCAGATATGCAAATTAAGCAAAAAAGGCACAACATAAAACATCAGCAGACTGTGGGATTAGTTATTGTTTCTGAATTTTTCTTTGCAAATAAGTTTTACGAGTTTCAACTATTATTCCCACTTTGAGTCATATAACAGATTACAGTTGCTCAGTTTGTCCTCTGAATGGTTGTTTAAGATGGATATGCTAAAAGGATGTATAATTATTTCCCAAACATTTCTTCTTATTTCAGGAAGTTCATGAAAATGAACCTTAGCTTAAAAGCCACAAATGATGAATTAATAAGTATATATAGTTAAAGCAGCCAGACCTGTGGCAAACTGTCACTCGTGGAAATCCCAGGAAAGGAGCAACATCTGGAAAAAATTGAATTTTCGGCATGTCCCCAAACCAAAGAAAGTGAGATTCAAAGCTTTATTTTCTGGTTTAAAGAAAGGAAAGATAAATTGCTCTCTCCTCTACCTTAAAAGCTAGCAGAACAAAGAAAAAGTTTCTGAGATCTTGAAGTAGGATCTCAGTAAAAAAAAATGATGCTCTATTAAATTCAAGAAGTACAACTTCATAACATATTAGGAATGCTCAGACAGACTTACTTGACTTTGAAATTTAAGGTCTATGACCTCTAGCTTCGTGCCATTTATTTAAATTATTACCTACTTCATCAAAGGAAATGAACACCAAAGGTGTAAATGTTGAGGATCAAGGAGAATAAAACTACCTATATTTACTGTGTGCTGCTGCCACTTTGGTTGCAGAGATGGAACAAATAACTGTCTGTTGTTTTTCTTCTTGACCCAAGAAGCTTTCAGCTTGTGAGCCAGGAAATGCATGCTTTCATCTTATGTGGTGTGAGGCTCCACATTTACTCCCAAATTATGAGCACCATTGTACAATTCCTGCATTTACTCCTGTATGTTCATCCTTTCAGAGCAGCGGAACTTGCTTTGACTGAGATCATTACATTAGGAATATTCTTCTTCAAAATGCCATGATCTTCATAATTTACTGTAGGGGTATCTCCTGTATAAGTGATGTTTTTATAAGTGAGTTTTGGCCAAGTACATTTTGAACCTAGTTCTGCTTCCTGTGTAAGCTATGACAGACCATTCTTTACTTCTTTAATAGCCTCCTTTTTTTTTTTTTGCTTAAAATTCAAATTTACTTGATAGGATTTTTTTAAAAAATCCTCCTGAGGATTAATAGTCCTTAAAATCTTCACTTTCTTGCTCTCTCTCATAAATAAAATTAATCACCATTTTTTGCCCTCTTATCCTATGGTATCAGATATGTCCTACACCTAGCAAAAACAAGTGAATTGCTTTTGCTGAAAGACAAAAAGTAAATATTTAGACCTAACTAATCCCACCTAATCTGAGGTACCTATGTGAAGTTAAGGGCATAGCCTTCTCAATGCAAAATTTCCAGAGGTGATTTGGATTTGGATTCCTTATCCTTTGAGAAACAATTTCCAGAGGAGTGATGATGACTGCTGTTTTTTTTAAGACTTAAGAATATGATGTGTATAGCTCAGCCAATGAATGTATAAGCAATTTTTTTTTCTTTTTTTTTCTTTTTTTTTTTTTCTTTTTAAAGTAGTAGTAAAGGTTTATACATTCTTCTTCATTATTCTTGCAATTTTGTCTGCTGGTTACTTTCACTACCTTTCTTCAACTTCTTCCTTAGCATTTCAGCAGTACACACAAAAAAAAAACCCAATCCAAACAATTGAGAACAATATTTTCCACTTTAAATGGAATAACTTGGTGTTCACAGACAATCTGATATGTTCCTTGGATTTTACCATAGGGGATAAAAGGTTATTTTTGTCCCTGTAATATTATTAATCAATCATTTATTATTAATAATAATTAATTATATTAAACATTATATTAAAGTCCATTATTTATTAAACTAATGAGATTGACTGGTAAAGACCCATTCTTTCATTTTCATCAGTAACCTCTGAATCAGATTCAAAATTAATTGGATTATGAGTTGAAATTATTAACCTGCATTGTAACCACAAAAAAAAACAGATGAATTTTTAAGTATTATATCCATTTGCAATATTTCTAAACAAAAGGTATGTATATATATACACATATCACTATACAATCATCCTCCTTTACTTATGAACTTTTTCAATTATGGTGGAGGATTTGACCTAGTAGTTTTATACTCCATGGTGTTTTTTTTTCTATCACAAAATCTTAATTTCCTTTCTCCCAGCTGACTAGCCGTATTTCAGCTGCAAAAATAATAATTTAATTGATTATTTTTATCACTCTAAGATGCCCTGTATTAATATTCAGGCAGCTTGCTGTTGAAGAATAAAAGCATTGGAGGCTGTCAGATATTATCACTGCTATGAACGTGTGCACATGAGCACGTGTTTAGATGTTCCTGTGTTCAGTGCCACACACTTTAGACTTCATTACTACTATCAATAATTTATATTGTGCCATAAATGTACAACGTGCATTCTTTATGCTATATAGTGCTTGTACTTATTTCTGACACAATTTTTGTAATTATTAACAGTATGTTTTTATTTCATTAAAAGAATTCCTTTAAATATTTTGTGATTGATTGAAACTATATATTTCAAGAATAGTCAGTTGGGATTTAAAACAAACACTGTTATGATCAGATCTTGTGTAGACATTCAAACATGCTTTATAACTCAAAAATGCTATTAACAGTAGGAGGTGATAATAGGCAATTTATCATGTGTATTAATTATTATCAGTCACTGCTTCAGAATAAAACAGGAGGAAGGAAAAAATATATCACATATTCTTCTGGGGATGTAAACCTTGCAGGGTGAATTCTAGAGGGGAAGAGAAAGAGGGTACAAAAAAGAAATTAAAGGAACCACAGAAATGAAGAAATCCTTTGACCTTGTAATATGCAATAAAAAGGCAAAAAAATAATGCAAGGGAGTCTTGCTTCATCTTCTTAAAGTTGTATTTTATAAAAAGTTGAAAGGTGAGGAGGGCTCAGGTTGACTTTAAATGACCTGAAATTGCTCTTAAAGTATTTTTAATAGCATGTAAAAAGAGCAGAGCTCCTTCACGTGCTTTTTAGTTGTTATATTGCAGGGACCTGAAGGCCGCCCAGAGTGTACGTAACACGTTCGGCTGCAGATGACTTGTGTGCTCTAAAGAAACAGAGAAAAGGCTACTTCCTGCTGAGACAGCTGAAAAAGACTGAATGCATTTTCCCTTCCTTAGAGTTAAGAGCAATGGTTACTGCAGGATGACCACCTTTGTTTTACATAGGGAACTAGCAGTTTTCTCCACAACCGGTGTCGTGATTCATAAAGGCTGAAGGTTTTTCCCTTACGGAAATATGATCAGAAAGTTACATTTGAAACCATTCCTACAGCGAGATTCATAAATAATAAATATTATCTCTTATTAATCCATATTTTAGTTTAACTCTGGCTCATTGCAAGTTACCTCCTCAGGGAATGGAGGATTCTTTACAAGAGAAGGTGATGAGCCACCATCCCCGGGGAATTAAATTGTGAAAACAATCTTGGTTTCGTACATGCTAATATAGATCTGTTATTCCCTTTCCACATCTATCACAACACATTTTAAATTGTGGCTGATCTTTTATGCAAATAGCTGTCTTATTAGGCACTGCGGCTGTATGTGCTAATGTCTCCACGGGTTTCTCGGGAGTTCACTATCCAGCCATCAGAAAACAGAAAGGAGCAGGGATGTCTGCAGAACAAAGAGAAGCAGCAGCGTTTTCGGGTTCTAGGTGCCAGAGAAAGGGACCCCACGCTCACCCGGCCAACAGCCGCAGTCCCAGTGCTCCTATTCACTCAGCCGACCCCTGTTTTAAGTAATGGGGAATAATTGTCTCCCGGTGTTTTACTAGTGCTCCGGCAAACATCCTTAACAGCTGACATTTTGTTACCAAACATTGGTAGGCTAGTGAAATTGCAAAAGGCAAGTCAAAACAGTTGCTAACAGTGGCACGGTATAAGCCAAGAACTAGTTTTGCAGTGTAAAATGTATGTTTTCCCCTCAGCTGCTGCAAATTGAAATTTTATTTTTGTTTTCCAGCATTGCTACTGTGATGTGAACATTATGTGAGAAATGCAACTCAGTCACCAGAATAGCAGGAAAAATCCCAGTAGATTATAGTTTACCACATATGTGTTCTAGATAAAAAAGAAAAAAAGAAAGTATTCTTTGAATTAAACCAAAATAAGACATGGAAGCAATATAATGTTGTAGCTGAGGTTTCAGTTAAAATTGTCAGTAGTAGTAATTTTATAGTCTTATGCTTTGCTATTCCTCTTGAATACTTTTTTGCCAATTTGTTGACACCTAAGTTCAATTTAAGTCCCATGACAGATGCTGGAAGTGAGCACTTGATTTAAGAGCTCGATTCTGTTGTCCTGTTTTTTCATTTGACATTTACATTTTGATAATTCTTATAGCATAGGTAAATACAAAGAAAGATACATTTTGCCTCTTATATGCATGAGTCACGGACAGGATCGTTCCTGCAGCGGAGCGTTGGACCTCAGCGGAAGTTATGAAGGAGGCCATCTCAGATGGTTAAGGTTGTAATGTTGACAGTAACCCATGGCACAGAGATCTGGGGGATTTTGGCATGTGCTTGGGCACCACAGTGCCCAAAGGCTGAGCTTCCCACCAGGGGTGCCCAGTGAAGCTCACTGGATATGCTCCAACTGTACGTGTTCCAAAGAGTAAGAAGAGATGGTGGAGCCCCAACTCTCACCTTCTTTCTCCGCCATCTCTCCATTTGCAGATCTTGCAGATCTTCATTTGCACTCCTGAACACTGGCAGTGTTCAAGAAACATACAGATGAGGCACTTAGGGACACATTTCAGCAGCCCTAGTGATGACAGGTTTACGGTTGGACTTGATGATTTTGGAGGTCTTTTCCAACCATTATGATTCAATGATTCTGTCATCTCCAGAGTGAGGGTGAGAGAACAGGAGAACAGGGGGTGCTTTGCCTAGAGGGGAGAGGTGCCAGGAGGTCTCTCTGGAGCAGGTCTGCCTTGCAGCACACGCACACTCAGAATCCTGGCTCTCATAGAGAAGGGTTTGGCAACAGGAGAAGGCGCTTCACAGTATTCCACTCATGCTATGGTTTACAGAGGACAAGAATACATTTAAATGAAATTCCATAGCCTCAAGTAAATTCATGTCATGTTTTTTCTTAATTCAAACTAACAGCCATTCTGTAATGTTAATAAATGGTGTAATGGGGAAAGAAAGGTACTTTTAGAATTTATCTAAAGGTCTTTATAATAGTGATGATTAGTATATCATTGTATTCTGGGTAGGCTTATGTCTTTGTGCATAATCTTGTAAGTATTGCTTGTTACAGATTTTTATGTTGTACATAGAAATCGTTGTTTTCTTTAGGTAACTTATCTAGGAATAATGCCTTTTTTTTTTTTTTTTTTTTTTTTTTTTTTTTTCTTTTTGTATTATTGATAGTGATTTTTGGATTGAAAACAATGGGTAGAAAAGATGCCTCTACAGCACGGACTCCTGTTGACCAATACAGAAAACAAATAGGTAAGAAATCTGTTTATTGCAACTAGATGAGTTGATATAATAACATGTATTATTTCTCCTCAAAAACTCTTGAGCTGTTTTCAAGTGAGTGAAGCAAAGTAACACACTATTTAGGAAAACATTATTTGTATACTGGCAACAAAACCTTTATAAAAGTGGTGTTTTGTATAACTTGAAAAAGAAATCCATGTTTTATATTTAGAAATGCTAGTGAAATATTGCAGTGTAGTTGCTACCTGATTGTTGGACTTTTCATTATTCTCCTGTTTGCCTCAAGTTTAAAATATGAACATTTCTAACAAAAGAGTGTTCATGCTTTATAAAAAATTTGAAATTTTGAAAGAGCCAGACCATTATATGGTATAAATACATATTAATTAAAGTGATTAAATTTTAATCATTTATATTTTCCATTTTTTTCTGTAATGACTCATTGTAGATGTAGGTAACTTGTACGTAAAGCACAATTGTGTCTCCCCCATCCCAGAGATGTACACAGCAAACATAAATCTCTGTTTCTTGGCTTAAAAGCAAAGTGAAGTGGCTTATTTTTGCATTCATACTTGAGAATTCTGTCTCTGTAGGTGTTATAAGACACATACAATATTTTAAAAGTAGGTATTTAAATGAAGTACCTTAATCTATACTGTTATTTAAGTAAATGACTTTATTTTACAGTTGCTAAGCACCCACATCTGTGTTTAAATATGCAGAAAAATAGCAGGTCTCTGAGTAAAAAGGGTTGTTTATAATGTGCCTTCTCATGGAGAAAGAGTTAAGGTTATGTGAAAAATCTTAATTTTATCATGTTTTAATTCTTTTAGCATAACATAATTTTAACATAGTTGTTTTAATAGGCTATTTGTTTTGCATTTAAAGTCAAAAATAACTGACCATTTTGCGTTTTACTTGTTTTAGGTAGTAGGAATGTTCTGTGTTTCCTATCTTGGGCAGTTAGCGTGGCGGGATTAATTCTTTAAAATAATTAGAAATGTGATTGAAGCTCTTCAAGTACCTTTACAGATGTTAAGCAAATATAGTGGAGAAATTTCAGTTAGATGAGCTCTCTGCTTTTGGGCAGTTCAGGCTTTGTATAGAAAACCTTGGTAGGAAGCTGCTCTGCAGCAGGAGATGACACCACAAATAGTTCACCAAAATGGTTTTGATAAGAAGTGGGAGCCCCTCAGCTAATCTTTGATTCTTCCCCCATAACTAGATGGTTAAAAAGAAGATTGTTATGTCCACTGTCTAACACATTCTCAGCCTGTTTTTCATTATGGTCAGTTCTTTTTTAGTTGTCTCCCTTGGGGTTTCTTTTCTTCCTTTTGTGAACACCTTCATGTGATTACTGTTGGAGTCATTTTCTAAAATGGGTGGAAGGGATCAGTGATCTCGAGAGGGATGCTCTGCTCACCAGAGTAAGACTCTCATGCATGAAGCATCTCTCATTTCAGCAGGAAATTCTCCTGTCCAGGTCCAGCCTTCAGCTGCATCCCCTGAGAACTGCCTGGACCATGGGAGACCCAGAGGGAGTGTGAACCTGCCACGAAGTATGAGACTCACTAAATGACCTCATGCTCTTCCACAGCTTGAGCTATTTCTTCCACATTAACACCACTTGGCGCCGTGGTTGCGCATCTCACACCTGTGTGCCAAGTCTGATCAGCCGTGTCAGGAGAGAGGACACTGCGTTGTGGCAAGGAGGCAAGAGGGTGAGAAGATTTATATCGGGGCCCAGCACTCTGAGAGATCCTGTTATGCAGCTGACTCTCATGTTTTGGGCTAGCCTTATATTAGCTTTATGTTGTCTAGGCTATATTTTACAAGACTAATATGGCCTTATATTGTCTCAGCAATTTGGCACTTTTGCTGTTATGTGATGCAGCACCATAGTGTCTGAGGGGTCTCATAATAAGCTTGCTTTGCTTAGATGTGATACCTTGTTCTTAAGTTGGCAAAAGGAAGTGCTAAAAATCATTGTAGGGAAGAATCTTATGCTGGCAGGCAAATAAACTCTATGACCAACAAGGTGTTTTTTCTGTCTCCAATTTCTGTGATTGTATTGTTCCTTGGAGGACGTACTTAGAGCAAGTAAGAGCAAGAGCGTAAACTAAACTCTTTTACCTTTTTGTCTGGTGGTAGTTGTTTTTAGTTCCCATTTTAATTGTTCATTGATATAACCCTGCAGCTTGCCAATATGTATTATTGCAATTAGTGCATTTTTATTAATGGATTTATGGATAAAACCCTATATTTTAATATTACTGGAGTGTTTGAATTTAACATGTAAGCATTAAGAGCTAGCATTAGGCCTCGTTGCTGAGCTCCTTCTTGCTGAGTTATCCTTCTCCTCTCATTGCACCTTTAGGTGTATTAGTCCAATAGAAACAAATATTGACTAACAAAGAACTTTTCTAGACGTAATGAATATGGAATCTTACCTGTTTTGTCTTTGCTTCTGATTTTTATGCTGTTTTGCACAAATGATGATAATTCATCTATTTAATTCCTCATGGTCTGATTATATTGGGATTATTAAAAATCATATCGGAAGAATTGTGGTTTTGTCTTGAAATCTCGTCATCAAATAAATAGATTAGCCTTGGGAGTTTACATACCTTTGCAAGGATGCTTTCGTGTGATGATTGTTAATAAAAACCTTTCAGAATACAGAAGCATCCAGATAGTTTGCAATTCCAGAAACAGTAGAGAAAGGGAGGCTGAGGGGCCTCTGTTCAAACATTTAATTTTTTACACCTATTTAAAGTTTTAAACCAGTGCTTGGGGTCATTACCAAATGCCTTTTCCAGGTGTTTAGTGCATATAGATTATTGAAAATGTTATGATGAGCAACTATCTTTTGTTCTCTAATTGAGGGGCATTATTTTTTTACCTTACCATTTTTATAGCTTTGCTGGAAAGTAGGTAACAAACTAGGTTGAAAAAATGCTTATGTCTTTTCAGGGATGAAAAATATAATCTTTGAGGAATAAGATGTCACAAAATCCTGTCAAATCCAACAAAATTTTCAATTAATTGTTTAGTTGAGTAATTTGAAGTAAGATCAGGTATTTAATTTCATATTGCTCTTACTTCCCTATGGCTTGCCACATACTTGTCCTGTGCCACAGCTTCAGTTCTTATTGCTTGGTTCAGTTTAGCCATTTTCCTTTATTTTTTTCCTCGCGGCAGTAGGTTTACTTGGGTTGCTGCTTGCTGTTATGCCATTAGCAGTTGTTTTTTTGCTTCAGTAGTGTTTTCTGAGGATTTCCCCCGAACAGAGATTGATAATACTCTCTCTGTCAGCTGGCCTCCAGCCATCAGCCAAAGTCTGTCAGCAGTGCTGCTCGCTCAGCGAGCGCTGCGGCACCCAGCAGCCCCTCTGCCTTTTCCCCGGGCAAGAGAGAGGATTTTACTTACCAGACCAAACTGCCACAGGCTACTCGGGGACTGTCCCCAAGCGAGACAGTGAATAACAGCAGCCGCCTTTCCGGAGGCACTGAGCTTGTGCCAGGAGCAGGCAGGAGGGAAGGACAGTGCCGAGGAGCATCTTAGGGTGAATCCCCTGGAGCAGCCACCGCTTTAGAGGAAGCAGGAGGAAAAGTAACTGCCCTGCTCTTTATTCGACTCTCTCAAACGCACAGAAACGTACCCGAATGTGTGCAAAGCAGGGAGCTCTTTTGGGTAGCATTTATGTATCCCTGCTGCTGTTTGTGCTGCTGGGCTTTGTTGGCTGCGTTCAGAGGGAAGGTGTGAGAACGAGTGCATCTTTCTGCATTCTGTAGCTTTGCTTCATAAATGCTAAGAAAATAGCAACAGGTTTTGCACCATATTTGCTTTGTTTACTGTTATGGGTGCTTTAAGTTCCCAGAACAATTCCACATGTATATTTTTCAGCCTTCATCTGGTGTGTCACTTGTGCAGCATGGGGAGCCTCAGGATCTGTGGGTAGTGCTCATGACTCGTGTGATTGCGTGGATCCTAAGCAGGCGTACCAAGAGGATTATAGTATAACTAAAACCTGGTCTACAAATCAGGAATAGACATACTTTTGGCTCACTTTGCTGTTGTGTTGCTGTAACATAACTTTTCATGAGGAGAGACTGTTTGCTGATCATTCAGCCTCCAATTTGTAGACTCAAAGGTCTGCTTAGTGTTTGCTCTGTGTCCTCCTATTTAATCCTCTAGAATATGAAACTTGTATAGGTGTAGCTGAGGGAATCACTGGTATAAAGAAGGCTCTCCAAAGTTCCTTGGGAAGGAGTGCAAATTTATGAATGAAATATATATATATATATATATTTGAAAACAGAAAGTGCTAGGCCATGCATAGTGGTTCTGTTGTATATTTTAGCATACCATACACAAGCTGATCCACCTTTGAAAGAGGCCTGGGTAGTGCTTCAAGAGATGCTGGCATGCAGCAACACAAGGAGGAAAGAAAAGCAGTTATTAACTTGAGCGAACCACTGAAAGCTTGAGTGTAAAGGGGCCCTTTTTTACTCTATGAGTTAGTGTGGGGAACTGGTGGCTACTGCCAAAGAAAGGTGTCTCCTCCTACGTTTGAATGCTGCACTTCCCAATATCCCTGACTGCAGAGAGGGAGAGCTGAGGCCCTGCAGCTGTAGCACCCGGAGCTGAGCTAAGGTCTGGGGTTCCCAGCCTCCTACACAGAGCTGCTCCATGGGCGGCTGTGTTACTGAAGGAGAATGAGCCCCAGTCCTCCACACCAGAAGTTGTTTGTGGTACTGCGATTGCGCTGACAGATGGGAAGGGATAGATATTGAGGGGATGGATGAGCAGGAGGGGACTCGAGGCATTGTGAACATCTCCTGCTCTTGCCACCAGCTGTATGAGGAAGGTAGACCTGGTGCCCTTTGTTACTGCAAATGCAGGTGCTGTATCCAGTTGCCTTTCTGATAAAATAAGCTGATTTTAAATGACGGAACATCAGTTCCATAAGGGAAGTCATCTCCCTTTACTGTCTATACCTCCTCTTTTTATCCATTTCCCTTATTGTTCACTTTCCCCATTTTTTGCAGTTAATGTGCCTCTCCTTTCCTTATCTGTGTAGTTAGTAAATATTCAAATCAAATTGGCCACTAAGATTTTTTTCTGTTTAGATAAAAAAAGACAAAAGTAAAGTTAGATTTTGATCTTATCTTTCTGCAGTATATTAGATGCTTGGAAATAAAATATGATTTTTAAATTGTTGTTCAGGAAATATTTATTAGCAGCATCAAAATTGTAGACTTCTGGTTCTGGAACAACAGCAACAACATAATTTGGACTAAATCAGAACTAAAAATTCAAAATTACACAATTTGTCATACAACAGTAATTCCTAAATGATTTGTGTATTAAAAGAGAGCACAGGAGCCTTTTGATTTTGGGGACTGGTCTTACCATGTCAAACAAATGTCTTAACAGGGTAGATGTCAATGGAATTAACTTTCTCCAACCTATTTATTGGAATAGTTTTTTTCACATTTTTGACAGAAGGAAAGTATTTGCTGGGAGAACACTAAGGAAGAAAAAAGTTCAGAAGAAACAACTATCTGCTATTCTGTCTGTATTTTGAGTAGAAGGAAAAATGAAGACACCTCTCCTAGGAGTTATTGGCAGGCTGGAGAACAACCCAGGAAACAGATGGGCAATTCCAGTGTATCACATCCCTGCCCCCCCTTTTTTTGCATATAAAATGTTAAGTTTAGCCAGTTGAATTTTCTAATAAGAATGTTCTAACAAGTACATACAAATAAAAAAGTAGAAAAAGCACTCCCTCCTTTTGCTATTATGTGAGAGTGCTGGCAAATTTTACAGTCCTTTCCTGTGCTAAGGTTCATGCTTGGTAATGCTATGCCAAGTGTAGCACATGTCATCCTTTTCCTTTTGTTTGGGGGGAAGTGTAATGGGGAATGAATTTCTTGTTTCACAAAAATTGAACTATATCTTTTGGTCAGTGATTGCTGCTTTCATTTCAGTTTTGTGCCAGCAGTGTAATTTCTTGGAAAATAAAGCAAGAGCAGCTGAGGGAAACACTACTATGAAGTGAAACGCAGGCTGGCTTAAGTAATGCAATCCACATTTTGTGGCTATTGGGATGTTTCTCAATAAGTTCTGTGAAGGTTGATGATGGATTTTAAGCATATATGGTATGTGATCACTTATTTTTGAAGTCAAAAGCAGTAAAGCTATGTTTTATTGCCTTGGCATAGAGCATTAAAGGTGATGGTAGATCTGGATATGTACTTGTGTTTGTATGGATATATTTACTTTTCATTTCCAAGGGCAGATGCAGTCCCAGTGTGAACAGAGATGCTGCACAGCCACATGATGTGCTGTGGCAGAGTTTGCACACATCATACAGTGATGATAAAGAGGAACGTGGTGTATATAACTCCTTTGCCCCTTATTGCTACTCTATAGTAAATCCATATTGTTTCTTTGGAGTCGTTTGATTATATTACTTTTACAATACCTTTATACTACACTTGTTTAGTATTTTTATACAGATGGAGGCTCATAGCCTGCTCTGTTTTTTGTCTCATCAACAGCATAACCATTTCATGATTTGCTGTATTGCATTTTGGTATTAATGCTAGCATTTGCAATTCCTGTAGAATATCTGGAGTCTACAGGCCTCTTGGAGTGACACATATTGCTTGTACTCATTCTGAGCTCCTGATCCATTTATCAATGGATTCATTTTTGCAGGCAAGAAAAAAATCCCAAAACAACCTCCCAAAATACATGCAAAATCCTCTCCATCCTCTCCAAAATACATAAAGATTTCACTACATGAGCATATATATATTACAAACAAAGCAGAGCAGCTCAGCCTTTTTTTCTTGAACCAGGCTTTGAAAATCTTAGCTCATATTCATGGACTTCAAAACATGACCACAGATCCATCTGGCTTATGTAGGAAGAACTTGTAGATGTTCTGTTATCATTGGTGATAGCTAACTAGTGGTCTAGTTAGTTTTAGTTTTATATTTTCAGGGATTTATAGAACTTATCTGTGTTACAAATATTTTTTTTCAGTGGAATCTTTTTCTTCTGTATGCATAATTTTGGAAGTAAGAACTTAGGTCCTGGTTGCATTGAGGCATATAAGGTCCTGAGATATTCATGTGATGTCTGCTGGACCCTGTGTATTACTTCTCAGGCTTTGAGTGTTGGATGAGTAATAAAATAAGAGTGCATTGGGAGCATCATTTTAGCTTAAAACACTCAAATAAAAATATAGAAAAAGCAGTTGTTTAAGTTGAATCAGAGTTACTTTCAAAGCTGCTTTGAGGTTATTTCATGGATAAAGCACCATGAACTTCTGAGCAAAGAGCTATAAAGTTAGAAGTGGAAACCAGATAGGAAATGAAATACTATGGCTCTGTTTGAGCAGCCAGATTGCAATTAATATATTTACAGATAATATAAGGCAAGTTATATAAGACCTGTTGTCTCTGAAATATTTTACTTCAAAGCTAGTCTTTGTAATATCCCCAGCTATGTGGATATAAATACAATATCCACATAGCTGGGGATATTACAATTGCTCCTATGGTAAATACAACCATAGGAGCAATTGAATGATTTTTGCCCTGTTAAGCATATATTAAATAATGAAATAAATATATTTCAAAGGCTTTGACTGTTTAATAAATAGGAATGTGGGAAAAATCTAGCTTTTCTTTAGTTTATGTTCTGTGAATGTCTCATCATTATCACCGTATCTTTATTGCCTTGTAAAATTTATAGCAACACTGATATCCTGAATGTGGCTTTTGATTTTTATTAAAAATGACTAGTGATTTTAGAATACATTTTTTGTTCTTAGAATTATATTTCCCTATTATATTTTAGCAGAGTACCTGTGGGCTTTCTTGTTCATAAGAATTGGGGATTAGATAATCCAGATATGATGGGTAACAGGATTTGACACAGCTCAACACTAAATCACTTGTTCAGGTTCAGGCTAGGTGATAGTCATGGGAAGATGGTAACTACCTGGCAGATGTTGGGTAGCATTTTTGATGCAATGTTTGTGCATTCAGTTCCTAGTGGAGAAGTGTTGAAAAACATAATGTTGTTGGCAGTTAAAACAGAGAGGAGCTGGATAATGAACTAGCATATGGAGTGAAACAGTGTCTTAGCATTAGACATGGTCCCATCAGCTCAGGGTTATGGCATACTGATGAGAGAGTGGCCCAGATTCCCTGGAACTGTTGCAAGGAAGACTGACAACATAGAGTGTGCTAGATCTCTCAGCTTTGGGCTCCTTGAGCATTGTGCCTATGCTGTACGAGCCTGTCAGCAGTGCTAATTAGCTTTGCCATGATGCTATATGTTATGGCACATCTTCTGTTTTGAAGTTGGTTTGCACCTGGCCAGTTCAGAGCACAGGCAGAGTGAATGTGCAGCTGTTTGTGTAGCCATAGCCTGAGGGACACAGTCTGAGGCAATGTAGTGGAAGCTGGAGGAAGTTATAAATTAAAATAAAATGCAAGTTGATCCACTTAGGATTTTGCAAGCATTGACTGAGCACTGTAAGAATCATCTCCAAAGGTGAGAGGTCTCCGAGTTTGGCCTTGTGATTCATGTCTGCGCTTGTAAATTAAATAAGCCCGGGACTGCTTTCTGGCATAGAAGCCAACTGGCATTGAATGAACCGGACCATACTGTTCAATTATTTTATCCCCAAAACAGTAGGTTTGCATTCAACCTGCTTTTGGGAAATTGTTCCAACACTTTGAATGCATGGGAATTGCTGGGAGAGTGCTAGTTACTTTAGGCACAAACTGTGCCAGACCCTGTCCTAAAAATTTGGCAATACAGAGAACTGATTCTCAGTTTCTACTGCAATAGAAATACACCTGCAGCCAGATAGTCAAAAAGTACAGTCTGACATTGCAAAGCGATGATTAGCAACACCTACCTAAGATGCCTGACTGACTGCTTGTTCCTGTCCCCGTGTCACGGTAGTCTCTACAATGAGTTGTGATGGCACTGCTGTTTGTGTGGTCATACTTGAAGGAAAAACTGTGCTGCGTGTTTTTTCAGTTGAATCAATTCCCTGATCTGCTTTATCAACTGAACGCATGCAACTGAGCTACGAGTGTGAATAAAAGTGCAGGACAACCCACTGCAGGGACTGAGTCACCTGGCAGAAGTGCCATAATTGAGTATTGCTGCCAAACATATTGTAAAGCCAAGCTACAGCTCAAATGAATTAGGAGGAATCTCTAGGCTATCTGACAAGCAGATTTAACAGATTAGAATGAGGTGTAAAAAAGATTAGTTGCCTGTGCAAACTTTCCTTGACTTGCTTAGAATCATCTCTGATTTCATTCCAGGGGTGTCTGTAGATCAAGTCAGTCCTACTTATTGAATTATGATATGAATAGTGAAAATTATAGTTTAAAACCTTATATTCTGAAAGGGATTTCGCACTGTCTACAGTGAACAATGATGTCCCCTTCCACAGTTCTAGAAAGGACAGATAGACCTGAGCATAGTTCTTTTGGATCACAGGCTTTTCATGTGCCTACTGCACACATGATCTGAAGGAATGGAGTGAAGCAGCTAGGACATTTATATCTGAAGAAATGCTTTTCTAGAACAGATAGACTGCAATCTTCTGTGTCCTCTCTGGAACAGATGGGTACTATGCAAACTGGAATGAATGGTACAGAGAAAAACATTGAATAAATTGCAAATCAAATCGTATTGAAGATACAATCCTTAACATACTTCAGAGTGTGAACTATCTCAGAAAATCAACCTGTTAAGTACAATACCAGATGGAAATGACTGAGACAGTTACAAGAAAATCGGACTCATGTCTGTAACACAGGAGCCCCATGTATCTTGAAAGGCAGCTTGGAAAATCACAGACCACATAGCATATATTCTGTGGAGGAGTTTCTGTCCAAATGGCTTATTGGAAGAAGCAAATATGACCTGTTGTGTTTGCATAGATAAAACTATGAAATTCTATTAAGTAGTCATAATAAAAGGGACAAAGCAGAAAGTGCTTTTATTATTCATGAGAGAAAGAGAAAAAAAAATGTTTTTGGTATGGCAAAAGCAGAGAAAAAAGTCTGTGAAGAGTGATTATTCCCATCTTGGTTCTACCCCTGACACAATATGAGGAATTAAAGAGTGTGGTTCAGTGTTAACTTTTCAGGCAACTTTTAGCTTGAATAGAAACTTCTGATGATCAAGAAACCATGAACTGGAAGGTCAGGTTTTTCTGTGGTGGAGGTTTGTTATAGATATCACAATACTGAATTTAGCAGAATTACTTCAAATGTATGTCCCTGTAAGTGGAAACAAATTCCAATCCCTAAGTGTGAAAATAAGGATAATCACAGAATCACAGAATGGTTGAGGGAGAAGGGACTTCTGGAGACCATCTAGTCCAACAGCTCTATTCAACAAGATCACCTAGAGCACATTGTATAGGATTGTGTCCAAACAGCTTCTGAATATCTCCAAGGATAGGGACTCTACAGCCTCTCTGGGCAACCTGTTGCAGTGTTGCTCTGTCACTCACAATAAAGCAATTTTTCCACGTTAGGACAGAATTTCCTGTTTCATTTTATGCCAGTTGCCCAGAATCTGGCCCCATCTTCTTTTCACCCTCCCTTTAGATACTGGCTGATCTCTTTACCTTGTTGACAAGCTCATTACCAGTGCCGCAAACTCATGAGCTGAAACCTCAGAGGAGGTCCCCTTGTTTCTGATTATCATCCAAATCATGGGCATGAAATGAACTGTGTATTATTCCTGTATGTATTTCAAGTAAAGATAGGGAATATGAAAGTCTTTGACAATGTATATTTAAGGAAAAAAAAAAATTAAAAAGATGATGAAAGAACTACTGGAGTGACCAAGAAAATGAAAACATTTTTAGTCAAATTGTTTGGCGTAGCCAAACAAAGCTAAGACAAATATGATTGCTTTCTGTAAATATTTTTGGATATACTGGGAGAGACATAAGTCTACATAATCTCAGTCTATAAATGAACATAAACTGCCCACAGACAAATCTGGAGACTAGAAGGCAATTTCTAAGGGGAAACTGAGGCTCTGAGTGATGTCCTACTTGTAGTGCTAAAGACAGAAACAAAAAGAAAAAAAATCTTTCCAGCATGTTTTCAAATTGATCATTCTCTATGACCAGTCTGAATAAGACTGAATGAGTGCCTGCACCAACACAGAACTGGATTTCAGTAGTTCACAAAGTCCCTTCTAGTCATATGTTCCATATGGACAAGATTTTACAGTGAAGTGGAACAGCTTTCTGAGATATTTATAGCTGAAAATATATTTGGAAGGATTACTATAACTTTCTTCCTGGAGTTTTACTTTGGGAAACATTAATACTGAATATTTTCACCAAAATCAAAATTCAGGAGAACCGAAGAACATATTCTTGAATTTCAGAAGCTTTTCCCTTGTTGAAGAGAATAGAAAATTCCTGCTGAGAGTTCAGGCTGAGAGGAGAGGGGTTAGAGAAAAGGGACACATTTCTATGGTAACGTTAATCTTTGGTTTTTGGTACTTGTGCACTCAACATAAAATGATAAAACCATCAAAGCAACACAGATTAAAGACTCAGGAAGTTGTATATTTCCACTGCATTCTCAAAACTGTTTCTTTCTTTCTTTTTTTCCTTTTTTTTTATAAGGTGCTGGATACATTTTATGTTGTTGCTTTTTTAATGTTTTATTTTATAAAGTGCAATACTCATCTAGTTAATGTGTACAGCATTCCATCCTTCTGGGGATCCCTATTTGTGCCTCTTTGACTGGACTTTCCTGATTCACCCCTTGGTCCTCGCTCCAACTGGTAGGAATAGGGTGTGATTCAGGCATTCTTGCCAACAGAGAATGTCAACGGGAAACTAAAAAATGGTTCATACCATTCAGACTTAGAGCAATTAGCTCACCTTTAGGGGCAGAGAAAGGAGAAGCACAGAGTATTTGTAGGTTGTGAACCATGGGAGCATGTCTCATGCATTAAGTAAACAGGAACTGTTTGGAAGCAACTTTACAGCAGATGCCATGGTAGTAAGTGATATCTCCATTGCATACGTCATGGAGTAAAGTGCATTTTTAAGCAGAGTTTTCCTTCTGAAGTAACATCATCTACTTATTGAACAGCATATGCAAAATCAGTTATTTTCCAAAAATAGTTTCAACCTTGGTGAGTGTCCAGCATTAAGCATTACTGAAACCCTTGGCATAGCATTTCTTTCATTGTGTAATTGAACTCCAATACAAGGAAAGAACTTTGTTCTCAGTATGAGAGAAGGTGGAAATATTGGCTGGAATGAACGATAGTGGGGAAATGCCAGGAGTGGAAAGTGATCATGATACCAGTATTTATTTGTACTTTTAGTCCCTAAAATACTAGTAAGAAATTATTGGTTAGAACCTAAGCATAAGGTTAACATTGTACTTCTTTTACTCCTTTAGATTTTACAGCTGACATTTTACTTAGGCCATCAGAGAATCATTTCCAATAGTTAGTAATCATGATTATTTTTTACTTCTATTATATTATTACACCAGGATTTAAATTTTTTTATAAGTACCGAAGTTTTAAGAAAAGATATTTCCAAAGGTTATGAAATAATTTTATGTTATGATCCAGGAACAGAAAACAGCTCTGTGCTTTTTGTCCTCTAATGGAATATTTTTCCAGAAGTAGGGCTAGTTTCTTTACTCCAGATTTTATCTATTTCTTACAAGAAGCAACATTCTTAAAAGATTATCCTGTGGAATTAAGTTTCATGAAAAAAAGATGTTGATAGAAATCCTTGCTTTTTTTAGTAAACTTCCCTCCTACATGCCTTTCATTACTTAAGTTAAATAGTATAGTTAGGTTTAAAATGAGACTATTAATGAAACAAACTGATTCAGTTCATAAAAATATCAGCATAGAACTGATGCCAATGGAAATGAACACAGAATGGTCCCAGGTAAAGTCAAAAAGTCCCAAGTAAAATCAGAACGATGGCAATGTTACAGTACAATTGCAGCATTTAAGTGAATTGTCATTTGAATATGCCTATGGAGAAAGTGTGGAGTAGCCTAGTAATTCTGCCCAACATTCTGAGCAGCGCAGTATTTCCAAATGGATACCAGACATCTCCTGACCAAGTCCAGTCCTGACGTCAGGAGTGAGAAGCCATAGATTTTGCATGTTTTAATATACTGCACCCACAGACATAGTTCTTTCTCTATAAGCTGCCAGAAAGGAGAAAGGACAGAGCAATATGTCTGGAAAAATACAGATAAGTTTAAAAGTCAGCCAGTCTCTAGCCTTTATGTAGTGGCAGGCTTTAATACCTTAACACAAATGCAGATCTCACTGTTGGCTATAGCCCAGTTTGGCTTTGGAAGGTAAAACTGTGTCTCCTAATATGCTTGAAGACATTATTACACCTTTAGTTCTGAGGTCCATAAATCATTACTCTGGGTGCTCATACATATGCATTTCCTTTGCATTTTTAAGTAAGCTGCTATTGCTGTCATTCACTTTTAGTTAAGACCTGTCAGCTGGTGTTTCTGTTGAAGGCAAGAAGTTTAAATTATGGGTGAACTGAAGATATGTATTTCTTAGGAGTGCTAAAATTATGAGTGATTTGGAGAGATTATTCCTCACAAGTAATTTTAGGATCCCAAAGGATAATGGTGATGTGTACAAGAGATGTTCCCTTCTCTGCTAATTCCATTAAAAGCCTCTGATTTCTGCAATGCTAGTGAGTGAACCTCCAAAACCCTGCCTTTCCGTCTTACATAATCACTTTTACAGTATCCTCGAGCTTTCACCTCTGCTAAAAATGTCAGTGCATTGACTGCTGGAGTGACAGTGATATATAGGTCTGACAAAGCATCCCTTGCAATACGCTTCACTGAAGTGAGAATTGCAAATGCTGACAGTATTACTGGAAACCTTTTACTTAGACAGTATTAATAAATTACAACTTATGTTTTGGGATGGTGTTGTAATATACAGCTGGTCCAAAATGATATGACTCTTACTAGTAAGGAATTACTGCATGTTGGCAGACAGCATCCAATTTATTTTCAATTCAGAGAAAAGCATTATCCACTGGATAAGGCACTGGATCAGAAGTTAAGACGTTCAGGATCACAGTTCTGCCATTCTTCTGGTGCGTGACTTCATGCAAGTCTCTTCACCCCAGACATCTTTTGTTCCCTCCTCCGGTCCTTCACTTTTTAGATTGTCTTCCTCTTTGATGTGTGATCTGTGACTCTTCATAGAGTGTCCCTCTCAGGTCTTGCAGCTTCTCATCTCTTACGTGAAATCCAGGAGTCAGTCTGGTGCTTACACCAAATCCGTAAATTCTGTCCCTTATCGCCAAGTTCTAGCACCAAACCAGATGTTGTTTGGTTCAGACTGTGCAAACCTTTCTAGGACTTGTGCGACCAGTGATGAATTGAGGGTGAGTCAATTTGAAGTAAGGAATCTTAGCAGTAATAATATGTTTATTAAAGGTTAACATTAAAAAAAGATGACAGCTCAACAAAGGAGGTATTAGAGAAGTGAATTTAGTTTCTTTTTATGCTGCACTGTCTCTGTCTCACCTCTTCAGAGTCCCAAAGCAGAACAGCTGGGCATGTGAAGCCTGGAGAAATGGCTTATGAAGGAGACAGTATCCAGAGGCCAGGGCTCTGCAAGCAGCAAGGACAGCAGGAAGAGAAGGGACAATTGCAGTTCAGTCAGTGCTATAATCTCCGTGGGATGTCTCCTCCTACGCTCCCTCTCCTGTTTAGGTCAGACCGATCAGGCGGTGAGGAGTTAACTACTACAGAGTGGGAGAGATTCTCCCCTCCTGAAACACCGCTGACCATTTATCCAGGAGGTTTAATATTATAATTACAGTACTTGTCAATGTTGTGGTGCTTATTCATCAGCTGTGCTTGATGAATGGTTAAAATGATGTTCTAGCTCCAGAATAGCATGATATACCAAAGTAACTGTGAATAAATTTCAGATTACTAGTACAGGGAACATTTTTCAGACAATGGTTTATTTGGCTGTATTCCTGTGCTCAGGGGTTAAATTTATTGTGAGAGTTGTGGTTGGGAAGAATTTCTCACTGCATCAGATTTTATGAGACTGGTGAGGGGTTTTCCTGCAGTAGGGAATTCAGCTACAGAGGGCTTAGTTTCTTTGGAGTATGAAGCAGGATCTACCTCTAGAATCATGTATATATATTTTTTCCAAAATATTTCCCTTCAGCTTCTCCTGTGACCTCAATATGTCCTGTTCTGTGTAAGATCAAAAGAAAGTAACTGTATGCAAGATAATGGGAGAATCAGCCCTGGTGAGGCCTCAGCCAGTGTTCTGTGTCCAGTTTTGGGCTCGCCAGTACCAGAGGGACATGGTGCTACCGGAGAGAGTCTAGGGTAGGGCTATGGAAATGATGAGGGGACTGGAGCATCTCTCATATGAGGAGAGGCTGAGAGAGCTGAGCCTGCTTGAAGAAGGCTGAAAGGGGATCTTATCAGTGTATACAAATACGCTAAGAGAGAGTGTCAAGAAGATGGGGCCAGAAGATAGGGCTGTTTTCAGTGGTATTATGTATTATGTAGTATTATGTATTGGTTATGTATTTCAGTGGCCAGAGGTAGGACAAGAGGCAATGGTCACAAATTGAAACACAGGAAATTCCATTTGAATTTGAGAAAGAACCTCTTGACCATGAGAGTGGCAAAGCCCTGGAACAGGCTGCCCAAAGAGTTTGTGGAGTCTCCTCCTCTGGAGATCTTCCAAACTCACCTGCACAGGATCTTGTGCAGTGTGCTCTAGGTTGTACAGGGAAGCTGGACTAAATGAGCTCCAAAAGTCCTTTCTAACCTCAGTCATTGTGTGATTCTGTAATTTTCTGGCTATGTGACTATGGAGGTATGAAGAGCAAAACAGATGTTTTGTAGAACATCTGTTATATGAGTATGTTTTATTGTAGGCAACTGAATTTGATGACCTGGTCATTCAGTTCAATTTTCCTTTGTAACCTTTTAAGTGCTTTCACTACAGAACTATTAGTACTATTTTTCTACCTTCCTGCCTAAGCTCTTATTGGACCTAACCTCTAGTAATTACACAGCCAACATCACAATAACAAGCAAACAGATGGGACATATAATATTCATAAATTATTGAATGAAACTCCCTCATCCTTCACAACAATCTCTTCAGGACAGGGACAGACAGTGTCTTGTAAGTACCTAGAATATAACAAGGATGTAAGTAACGGCCAACGTGATTTGTTGTACCAGGTTGATATTCTTCTATGCCAGAATAGCAAACCTTATGCCTACAGAAGAGGAAGAGTTGCCATATGCCTTGACTTTATTAAGGCTTTTGTCAAGGTAATCTAATAAACAAACTAGAGATACATGAACAGATGAAGCTATTGCAAGGTGGATGCCAAGTTGGTACAAAAGCTGTATTCAGGAGTTAGTAACAGTTTGCTGCCTATTTATGAAGCTGTAATGAGGGATCTACAGGGGGTCAGTCCTCTGCCCAATACTGCAGTTGCAAGAGGAATGATGAATTGCAATCATAAATTATACATATCTGGGAGGAAGTAAGCAAGTATGGAGATAAGATTAAAAAAAATAAGATGAAACAACGTGGAAAAATAAAATAAGGAAAAGAGCAAGATTTTTAATTTTGGTAGAAATAATCAACCCACAAACTGAGTAGAAAGCACAGAAACAGTAGAACAGAAAGTAGAAACATTGCTTAGGCAATAATTTTGGAAAGGCTTTGTAACAATGAACAGGCTACAATTGAATGTGCAAGGAGAGTATATGTGAAAGATAGAGATAACCCTCTGCTTCAGTGCTGTGTTTGATTTTGTTCAAAGATCAGGGGAAAAAAAGTCCAGAGGAGAGCAAGAGAGGTCCAGAAAACAAAGACCAAAGGACTGGGGTTGTTCAGTTTGGAGAGCAGAAGAGACATAATGACAATCTTTAAATATATAAAAACCTGATACAAAAAAAAAAAAAAAAAAAAGGAGAGATTAGCTTTTATCCAAGGCTGTGATGGGTATGGCAAAAACTAATGAGCTGAGTTCTACAAAGGAGATTTAAGTTAGGTATTAGACTTTAGAAAAACTTTTATAATAGAGATAGTGAAGCACTGGAAGAAAGCTAGTGAGACTGTGGAATCTCTGTTATTAGGGACTCTTTGAGAACTGTACAGACAAACATCTGCCAAGTATTGTGTAGATAAATTTGATCTTACCTTGGGGCTAACATGATAGCTTCTCCAAGCCCCTTCCAGACCTGTCTTTCTGTGATTCTGTAGTTAATATGTCTGTGCAGAACTTGGTTGTTGGCAGTGTCCTCTGGGTGCTACCGTTATCTATGCTGATGATGATTATACTCTTTTGCATGCCTTTGCAGCATAGCTTCTATCCAGCAGATCCCCTCTCATTCAGATTTTTTTTTTCTCCACTAATTGAGCTATGAATGCATCTTCAAACAGGATATATTAAAGAAAGAAAGGTCTGTGGTGTCTAGAGACAGAGATTGCAAAGAACAAAGGAATACTCACAGAAACGGTGCAACTCTGAAGCTATTACGCTGCATGCTATGTCCATCTTCCTAGAAAGCATTGAGAATAAGTCTGTTTCCACTTATTTCAGGGTATATCACATTTTCCTCTACTCAGAGCCAGCAAAGTTAATAAAAGCAGTGTAAGCCAAGTTGGAACTGGGCTCAGTCTGTCTCAAAAAGGCAGAAAGACTCTTTGTGTGCTCTTTTCCCATGTTTTGCTGCCTTGTTCATAGTACTGACCACCAAAGAAACAGTGCTATAGTTTCCATTGTCCACAGTTTAATCAAATATTTGATAAAAGTGTGGCTTATAAATGGTGCTAATAGTGTATATTTCACACACATTTCTAAAAAAAAGTATCTTTGTTTTGCTTTGCTCAAGTTCAGAATTTTTACTGAATCTGATTGCTTGTTTATATGAAAGTGCAGACTGATATTTTGTTGTGTAGCAAAGTAATATCCATGTGCACAAAACGACATGTGCATGTGCATGTGCATGTGCATGTGTGTATATATTGGGAAGACGGAGAAACAAAGGCCAGACACGTATTCAATTATATGTTTTGAATTAGTTGTGTTAATTTGTTTTTGAGAAAGGTATTCAACGTTGTCATAGTAGTCTGTCTGAATGTAAAATGTTAAAGAGAACATTCGAAAGGTTAATTGAAGAATTGCCATCCTGTGTGTTCAAGATACTCCTTTTTATATGGAGCTATTACTTTTTTAATGGCTGTAAGCATGCACCTGTTGGTTTAAATAAAAGACTGAAAAAGATGACTTAGTATTGCAATGTATGAAAAAAAATCCCTCAAATGTAGTCAGCATCAATATTTTAGTACAGTTCCTTATTCTTTTTTTGTGGTCTTGCAATTAACTGTGTATATTCTATGGATATTGGAAACAATGAAATTGTATGACTTCAGAATTAGCTGACAAAGTAAAGATGATACATATAAATGTGTGTGTATATATATATATAGTATTGAAGTTGTTTATGTAGGTTTTTAAAATATTACTTAAAGAAGTCTCAGAAAATGCACTAAATTAAATGTCTTTTAAATATTTGTTATAGTCAACATATGTCTAATACAGATTTTAAATGTAAAGCATTCCTTTTACGATATGCTCTTTTCATGGGATGGCAACTCAATAATTCCAAGGGATTTTCTAAGGGATTTCGTTTCCAGTCAGAATATTGCATTTAACAAATATTAGCAGACTTCTGTTTTGGGATCAGGGAAAGATAGCAAATAATTAAATAAGTATATTTTGGTATATCTAAGGATGTCATATATTTTGATTTTTTTTTCTTGTAAGCAGCATAAAATGAACTTATTCATTTTAATGCATCCTTCTTGTTGGCTTAAAGCTGAAATATAGTTGCTTGAAAATTAATTTACCCCTCATGAATGACTGGTTGGATTATCTTTGTAGCATTAAATGTCAACCTTGAGCTCAGAGCACATTGTGTCTACAGTAAAAAGTTGTCCCTGAGCACTTAATGTTGTGTTAAATGATGATGTGTCCTTTGCAAATGTATTATTAGTGTCAAGCTGTTCCGTCTCTGAAGATTGAAAAATGGTCAGTGATTTGAGCTGCCATTAAACCTGAATAAAAAAAAGAGAGGCTGTGGGGGGCTTTCATGCTTTTTTTGAGTATAGACATACTCTTGAGTACATACAAGACATATCAAAATGTTTCTGTTAACCTAAGACTCCAGAAACATTTGTAATCACAGCAATTAAAAATAAGAAAATCTCTTCTGTGTCCCTGGAAAAAGAATGATCATTGTATGTATATGTGTGATGTTAAGAGTACAAAAATAGAATAGTAGTAGATTCTTGAGGGCTTTTTCTTGCTTTTGTAGAAGAGAACTAAAATTATGGCACTGATCCTCAAAAGTGGACAATAATTTTCTAAGCACTATTATATATATGTGAATTGCTCTCTGATTTTATATGAGATTAGGCCTGAATTTCTTTTGGAATGTTGTTTTGCTGAAAATTGTCTGATTTCCTAAATAAATAGATTTTTTTTCAATTTTAGTGTTGTAATGCTAAGGATGATACATGTGTCTTTAAAGTGCAAGTGTAAAGGTAGTAGAATAACACAAAGGTTCACTGGGAATTCAAATTCTGTTATTCAGTGAATATAGTGAATATAATAACTGGTTGAAGATCTCTCGTGAAGATACTTAGACACCTACTTCTGTTCAAGCACCTTAGAAGCTTTGTGGGTCCTAGTCATGTTACACAGCGCACGAAGGCACACTTTGTTACTCATGCCAGGCACCTAATTACTGGCACTAGCAAAAGTGGAAGAGGAGAGGAAGAAATCTGCTAGTGTGTATCTAGAAAAATTGTTTTCTATGAGGGTTTGAAATTTTCTCTGTTCCAATATGAGATAGAGTTCAACCTTGAGGAGATCCACGGCATGTAAGAGAAGAAATATCTATAACCCCTAGTATTAAAAAATGAACTACTGTAAAATTAAATGAAAATTGCAGAACTGCTGAAAGAACAAAACCTTTGAACATTTGAGTGAATTGACTTGCTGGTTATAGATCCTATTGAATTCCTCTGGTGCACTTTAATTACATGAGAAGGTCTGGGGGAAACCTTATTGCTGTCTACAAATATTTAATGAGATGCTATATGGAAGGTGAAGCCTAATTCTTAAAGGTAGAACAAGAGGCAACATGCACAAGTTAAACTTGGCAAATGCCAATTATATATGAGAAAAAAATTTCAGCAGAAAGATATTGAAAGAGACTGTTAGGAGAGGTTGTGCCATCTCCATGTTTGCAGATGTTCAAAACTCCGCTATGCAGGGCCCTGATCAACCCCAAATGGCTTTCAGGTTGGATCCAGTTTAGAAGTTGGCTCTGCTGTGAATGGGGTTGGATCAGATGACCTCCACAGGTCTCTTCTAAAGTTTTCCTGGGAGTCTGTAAAGCTCCAGGGAAGGTAGCTGGTACCCAGGAGGGGTTTGGGAGAGGCACTCTGTTAATGTTTACAGGACGGTGGTTCTGTGTGGTGCAGACCTACCATGACCTCTGGCTCGAGAACTGCCATGGCATGGCAGAAGCCATGCAATTCACCCTGAGCTGCCATGCCAGCCGGGATTTTAGGGGCATAGGTCTGTAATGTTCTCTCTGTGGTGTTAGGAATACTTAAAAGTTAATTATTTCAAAGATAGTTGTATGATGTGCACAGTGGTCTGAGATTCCAGATAAAAGCATGTTGAAATCTCATTATCCACTGCTCCTGTACGTGTAGTGTCTTTGGCTCAGATTCATTCCACCTAGACTTAGAGATTAAACTAACCCACCTGAGGTCGGTGCCGAACAGCTTCGGCAGCGCTCTGCTATCGCTTACCCTTTGGAAAATCCTCTCTGTGGGAAGCAGAGTGAGAGCTAGAGCAAACAAGGGCCTGAATCCCTGAAGTTTGGTGCTACAAATGGGATCTTCTCTGACTTCCGAACAGGGGACAGCAGGGAATCAAGTGAAGGAACCTTCTTCCATTTACCCCTCTGTCCCTATCTGCCAGCTGGATCTAATGTGTCTCCTACCAGTGTTGTGGCAGGGAAATAAGAGCAGCTCCTTGAAACTGGCCCATGGAAGCCCTAAAAGGACTAGAGGAGCCTCATCTTGCTCTGTGCTTGTACAGTAGCATTTCCTGGGAGAGGTCCCAAAAGCTTTGCTAATTCAGATCAATAGGAACTATAAGACTATTGATTTCAGTTTAACTAGGTGTGTGATTAAACACTTCCAGCTTGATGGTAAAGCTTACTGCAGGCCATCTCTAGCTTTTAGTTAGCTGTGTGTACAGTTTAATCTTGGATACAACATCAGTTGCATTTATGTACTTTAGTCAAACTACTAACACTAACTAGAATTTGTTCAATAGTTGTGATTTTATTACACTTTCAACAATAATTTAACATTTGAAATGGATTGTTTTCCATCGTGAAGAAAAAGTCTTATTACTGTTTTGATTATAACTATAATGCCAGCACAGAAAGATTCAGGAACACATTTTGTTGCTTGTTATAAATTATACTGAAAGTTTTGAAAGGAATTTTAAATCTGTAATGTTGATTAGCAAATTTTACTGTTTTTTTTTGTCATGCTGTAAATAACTCATCTTCAAATAGTTTGTCTGAGTAATTAAATTTAGATTGCACATTTCTCATTTCAAATATTTTGACTCTTATCTATTTGCTTTTCCATTGTGGCTTAATTGGTGTGGTCTATATAAACGGACAATAAATTTATATACCTTTGTTATAAAGATCAGTCAGTGAATAGAACTTGGTATTCATCCCAGACAGAATTATGATTGAATGTATTTGCAAGATTAAAGCACTGAATTTACTTTTTTTTTTCTAATTAAAGGCAATTAAAGATTTGCAGACACAAATAAAAGACAATGAATTGAGGAATAAGTGTAGGAGCAAGTCCATTTGCAGGTGAAAAGAAGTGCCTTTGAAGCAGAACCAGCTGTATTTTCATTGAAAGAATAACAGTTTAGGAAGCTTTTCTGCATGTGCTTGCTTGATAGCATAATGTACTCATAAGCAGCTTATGCAGTACAGTATTCAGAAAATAGCAGTGCATTAATTTTTAAAGTAGCAAATGCAGGCGAAGAGCAGTGCTGCCACATGATGATAATGAAGGTGGATATTGTAAAGTCTACTGAGAGAAAAGAAGCAGGGAGCTCCTGAAATGTGAACATTTATAAAACAATAACTAGATATTCATATGATAATAAGCTTGGACAGCAGTATCAACAGAGGCCAAAGATGCAGTCCTGTTTCTGCTTAAGCCCGATGAATTGAAAAGCAGAGAGGCAGTCTTTAATCTGTTATTCAATCCTGGTAATGAGCTATTGTCAGAACGAAGGAGTAAATATATAGAAGAGATAGGGAATCTCTTTTTTTCCTGAATTTATTCTGTAGAATGAGAGTTAAAATATATTGTTCCATCTGTGTCCTAAATGGCTGCATCTTTAAAATCACCATCTGATATATAGATAATTTTCTTAAAATATAGTTCTCAGCATGTTGCATACTCAGTTACATGCATTGTAGATATATATGCAAAAGGGACGTATGCAGAACCAATGATATTGATACTTGCATGGTCATGTCACAATATTTCTTCAGACTAAATAAGAAATGGTCAGCCAGAACTTAATCAACTTATCTGTTTCATATTTATTGTTTAGTTTTAGTTTTGCATTAATAATGGTGTCATGGCAGGTTTAGTTAAAAAAGAGTTCTGACAATTCCAGATCAGGTCATCTCTTATCTGTTATTACAATTATTGAATGGAAGATGTATGAGATCTTGTTCTATCTTGCGAATAGAGGTAAATCACAATAATTTGGGGGAAATCCAGAGAAATTTAATTGTAATTACATGAGGAGAAGCAAACTAAAGTTGCATATTTGATGAAACGTTCACTTGTGCTCTGAGGGAGAAACTTTGCCATTTTTCACAGTACATCTGTGTTTTGTAGATGGAAAAGTGCCTCTCTTTCACCTTTGTCTTCACCCTTTCCTAATTCTACAACTATAAAACAGATTCAGTTTCTACTCATAGAAAGTTTTCAAAGAGGAATTTGTAAATAGACGTAACTCAGTTCAGCAGCTGCAGAGGTCACTCTGCCAACAAAGGAATAGAAAAAAAAATAGACAATGTGTAGACAAGGGTGGGAATAAAAAGCATGAGGTGAAGGGCAAGCTCTGGAGAACTTTTGAAGGGCAAAGAAAAATTCAGGCACTGAAATGGGAAGTGGATGATCTGTGCATATGCTGTTTGTAGTGACTGGCAAGAGTTAAAACATAAGCAGGGAGGAGATGGCTGTAAGTCGTTAAAAGAAGTTGCCTTATCATGGACTAGTGCTGTGGCCCTCAAAGTGGAAAAAAGTGATGGATTTGGGAAAAGCTGAAAAGAAAGAAAGGAGATGTCAATTGTCAAAAATCCCAAAATTGGGGTAGTCGAAAAAAAAATAGAAAAGCCAGTGAGGAGTTTGAGAGAAGAAATGAAGGATTGATGATAATGGGAATAAGAAGTAAAAGAGGAAAGGAATTTGTTTAAGTAATAAAGAAAGTACGATTTGGTCTGGAAATGTTCCAAATCTGTCCTTCGGCTGCTTCTTCTTGCCTTCCTACGTTCCCTCAGGAAAGTGCAATGTCTGTCTTGACTAGACAGTGGGTAAGGCAGACAAATGGGGCTTTGTCTGACGAGTCCATCCCGACGGGTCTTGACGGTCACTTCCTGGGAAGAAGAAACAGCTCAGGCTGATGGCTCTGACAGATAAATGTACAAGAAAGCTTGCAGGATAAGTGAGATAAAACTAGATGAAACTGGGAGTGTGCAGATACATGTTCCAACATGTTCCAGGCCCAAAAGAACATAGGGATATGGTATTATTTATTTCTGCTTGCTCTCCAGGTGGTAATGATCAGTGTTCACGTGGTAGGGGCTTTGTATTTCATAGTTCTTTATAGTCCTGCAGTGCAGATGTCTTTCCCAAGGCCTTAGAAAGTTCAGATGTTTTAAGAGTCTTTTAGTGCAATTGCTGGATCTGGTTTTCATTATGAAAGACTCCACAGATGCCCTTTTTAAACTTTTGCACTTGGTGGACTCAGACTGCTTCCCAAACATATATATATATATATATTTTATTTTGGCTATGACATTTAGCAAAGAGAGTGGTAAATTAATGACAGGTGCATAGATTTGGAGAACTACCAGCTCCAGAGTCCTTATTAAAATAGCCTATTTGTTATATAGGGAGGTTTACTTGTTCATATCAACTTTAATATAAATCTGGAAGTATTTCTGAGTAAGTACAATCCAGTCTTAGCCATAACCACAACATTGGAGTAAATAGTACCAGAGCACTTGAAACTGATGCGAAGAACACCAATAAACTCTACTTTTCTAGGAAAAGATTTGGCCCTACTGATAGATTTTGTTTAGAGAATATGTGTCTCCTATGTGATATTTACCCTGGTTCTTCATGGGGTTTATCCTTGGAGAGGAGGAGGAAGAAAGGGGAACATTAGGAAAGGGGTTTGGGTTTCAGTAGCTTACTCAAGTTGTACCTCATTCCTAACGGGCCTTATGAAGCTTTCCCGTTGTTATTAACCAACTCCATTGCACTGCTGGAAGAAAAATGTTTTTGAGTGTAGGTCATGATGCTGATCATCCTGCCTTATTTGCCTCACACAAGAGGACAGCACATCTGAACTCCAAGAATTGAAACTGAACTTAGTCCTTGCCACTTTTCTGCTTCTAAGCTAAAGATATTTTTAGTACTTAAAAAATCTCAGATGGATAAATTTCTGTAGTTTGTTCACAAGTAAGTTAGAACAGCTGCATCAGTTTATGGAAAATTGGCTCCAAACAAACAAACAAAAAAAGTCAAGGCTGGGATAGTTCTATGCCAAATTTCACCCTATAGTGAATCTTCATAACTTATAAACTCCTGCTCTATATAATGGAAATTCTGACAGATCCTTAACTATTTCATAGCAAACTGTACTACTGCAATACTTTAGGGGGAACAAACACTTTCTCTTTAGAGCTGCCCTCATCTCATGAATTTGCTTTTTGCTTGTTCTTGCAATTTTTTCCTTAATTGTTCAATAAAATTACTGTACTCCACTCGCTGATGCATGCTATTAGTAGATACCTTTGACTTCTGAAGAATAATGCTGCGGTGGTCCTGTACTGTATTAATAGATACCCTGCCTGGATTAATATATTGGAACATCAGACATAAATAGTCATACAGTCATCTCTTCTTCCTTCCATCCCCTAAGAAGGTTGCTTGGGTGTACATTTTTGTTCAGAAGATAAGATTTCAGTTACTTTTCTTTGTGCCATTGAGTACTTTTAAAATTATTTCAGGTCTTTTATGAATTATATTTGATTAAAAGTTAATACAAAGATCTTCACAGTATATAATTCCTTAGGCTGAGAAGTGATTATACAGTGAAAGAAAATACATAGAATGAGTTCAGCATCCATTATATACTACACAGAGAGGATCTCTAGATCGAATATGAGCAGGGTGATGAAGGAGAAAGAGCTTCTCTAATAGATAAGGTAGAGGAAATGTGTGTCTCTGTGACTAAATGTATCACCAGAAAATATTTTTATTTTCTAATTCACATCTCAGAATTTCACTACTGCACTATCTAAATTTTTAAGAAAATTTAAGATGAGAAAATTGCTCTATTGTTTGTGAATATGTTTGCATATGGTTGAGCAAACAGGAGTTGCATGAACAAAACTATTGGACACAGAGTTAGAGGACAGATTAAGTTATTCAAATATATCATTGATGATATTTACATGTAAAGCTGGACACAATTAATGATAAAAAATGAAACCCAAAAAGAAGATTTCTGCTTTAAGCATTGGGAAATAGCAAAAAATGGCATAAAAATGCTTTAGGGGCAAAAATGGAAAGGAGGTTTGTGAAAAGCCAGAGCGGTTGTGCTGGGCTGCTGCCCCTCTCTCTGAGCAGAACTGCATGGATTTTTCTCCTTCTTCTGTGACTGCATCAGGACTTCTGTTGCCTTGGAGCTGCTATGGTTAATAGTACATATGGTTACATATGGTTAATCGTACTGCAATAATAGGCCTTTTAGACGGCAAAAATACTCCTGAGAGATGTCCAAGTATTTCAAGCTTTATTTTTAAGATGAGATAAATGATTTAGACCAGTTTTAAGTACTTTTATGTCAGTTCATTGAATACACAGCAATCAAGCACTTGGCTGAACTGTTTGGTGGCTGCAAGTGATAGTCCCCGTAACTTTTTAGAAGCCCTTCTAAACCACTTCTAGAAGATTCCGTGCAGTACAGTCACTCAGGCAGATGGTGTGGTTTTGTTACTACTGACTTGGAGTGGCTTGCATGACTGAATTGTACTATTTGTGAAAAATATTCCATTTTGAAATGATGGAACATCTGTACTCATGATAATGTCATGTATGTCACTTATCGTATGCATTAGAGCTGATTAACCCACAGAAATATAATGAAAATTTAGTTCTGATCGTAACATGAGTGAAAAATGTCGTCCTCCTTTAATCTGCTTATTTATCACCAGATACTTATTGAACAATATAATTTAATAAATATTCTACTATTGGAAGGCTGTCAGTATTAGTATTTTGATACGTCTCTGGAGTAATAGGTTCTGCAGTGATTTACTGCCTCTTGTTTGTTGCTGTCACTGTTGGTTTGAGAGACTGTTGTTCCACCGCTCGTGCCCTGTGTTAGAGGAGCTCCTTTGTGTCAGTGCCTGCACGCAGGGCAGGGTACTTTCAGAACGTTAGATCTGTCATTGAAACTAAAATAATAGTTAATGTTCCTCACCTTTTTTGCCTCATTTCTATTTTTTTCCCATTCTAGGAAAACAAGATTATAAGAAAACCAGGCCAATGTTAAGAGCAACAAGGTTAAAAGCAGAGGCTAAGAAAACTGCGCTAGGCATAAAGGTAGAAAACCATTTGATAGCTTATACCACCTTTCTGTATGTGTTGTTTCTTTTCCCCATAGATGTACTGTGTGAATATTGATTTCTGAGAGTTATTGTTTATGACACTTCAAAATCTAAGTGGAATGCTATCGTCTAAAATATTTATGATGTATTACTTTTACTTAACCCTAAAATAACTAGAATAGATGAAACATTAAAAGATTTTATGGAGTCCTTGTCCTTGTTTTGGTGCATACTTACATTAATGGCAATAAAATATTGTATGCTTAGGAAATGGATATTTTTCACTACGCAATACACCACTACACACACACACACACAGAAGTCTTCATGATTTTATACAGTTATAAAGATGACAATAAACATCTTCCTCCTTTCTCTTCCTATCTTATGCCTGGGAGTAATTTAAAGGCAGGGCTGTTAAAGATGGGTAAGTTCTTAGCACCGTTATCTCAGTTGACAGCTTATGTACTGCCCGTGACTCAAAAAAATGGTTGACTTAACTAACAACAAAACACCTAGAAAGGTACTGAACTTTATTTTGGAATTGTCCCTTCTTCAGGTGGGTGTAAAGTATAATAATGACTAATTAATCGTGGCAGTGAATGTGAACAAGGAGGACAAGTTTGAATATTTTCTACTATCTCTCTTACCCAGCATGTCATGAATATACTTGGCTGAACATACACTGTTTATTTAAGTTGCATCCAATATTTTTTCCCGCAAACTTATTTTTAATTAAACTAATGCAGAATTAACTTGGCAACCAAAGTTAAAAATATGCAAAATAATGATTTTTTTTAAAGAAGTGAATCAAATACCTGGCTGTCCTAGTGAAAGAAACTTCAGTAATGTTAAAAGGAGAGCATGTTCTTGTTTCTGGCAGATGAGAAATCATTTTTTTCAAGTTATAGATTATAGCAAATGCCAAGGTATTACTACCAAGCTGTAACAGCTGTTGAGCTGCCAGATGATGTATTTGGTTGTCTTCCAGAATTTGCTATTATAATCACGAAACAGTGCTTTCTTTTTGCTCCTGATTGCTGATCTCGATCAAGCATTACCGTGCGATGCAGTATGTTTTCACAACATAATCTCCTCAGTTAGTGCTGTGTGTCAGGTTTTAATGAGAAAAAGTAGATTGCCTTTTTTGTTTAAAGGATAGATTATTAACCTTTTGAGTTCAATGTTTTTTCCTTCCTTCCTTATTAAATTTTACTTTTTCTTTTCATTTTACTTTCAATGACATGACCTTTTAAAAATGATGTTCTACTTGGAGACTCTTACTGTACAGCTTAGCTCTATTATAAATGTATTTTTTTTCTGCATATATTTTACAAGGGAGAAAAATAAGAGCCTTGATCCTTCCAAATGTATTTTGTTCCTTTTATCCTGTATATAATTCTTTCTTTAAAAAGGTAGAGAACAGGTGAGCTTACATATAATTTTCTGTATAATGAAAAAGTGAATGTTAATGAGTAAGAAAAACAACATTTTGCACAAATGTTCCTGCATACTATAGCAGAATGTCTGCTCTGTTCTAGTTAAGAATGATTTTGCTATCAAGGTGCAGTCATGCTCATGTGATCATGGCACATCCTGTTCTCTGAAGTTCAGTTAGTTGCAGTGTCTACATTTGCAGTTCTGGCTCTGCCCTCTATAAAGGGGGAGAAAAAACCTTTAAGATGTTATCTTCTGGCTATAATGGGTTTTTTTTTCCATACCTGAGCCTTCAAATATGATTGTGATTATCCTCACATTTATTACAGTCATTTGCTTTGCTTCCTAATTGCTGGGGCAAGCTGACAGAGCTGAAGCAACAGGGAAGGTGAGTTGGGTGCCTTTCCCTGCAGGGAGATGCTTGCAGAGGAAGGAGAGCAGCGCCTTTATGCATCCCTCCCACTGCACTTAATGCAAACAACTCCAGACTTACTAAATGTTACAATACTTTCCCCAGAATATTGACAATCCCGCGAGAATAAAGAATAGAGAATATGGCAAAGCAAATGTATCAGGGTGAATTTGCGCGCTCTCACTTCTCAGTGCCAGCTCTTCCAGCCGCCCTGGTGCTGCTGTGCAGGGCAGCGAGACCTTGCATGGTGCACAGTGGGCACTGGCACCCTGCAGATAAATCCCTGCATCCCAGGAAAGGCTGCTTTGAAACACAACCTTGGTGTCCCTGTTGGCAAACTCAGTAACTTCTCACCTGCTCTCAGGCAGGGTTTATTTTGCTCAGACCATCATTTAGCACCTCCTTCTGTGCAAGAGTAAAATTCTTACTGATACACTCATCTTAATACCTATTGTGAATACTTCTAATTTATCTTCTGCATAAATTCAGAAATAAGAATTTGCAGAACCCTCCAATTTCGTTGTGCATTTACCGTATATCATTTTTTTTCTGGTGCAGGTTTATATTCATGATGCAGTATACACCCTTTTCAAGTACATTAATATGTCCATATAACAATAAACTGAGTTGCAGATAAAAATATTGTTGGGGAAATGTAACCTTGCCACACATGTGGCAAGCTCTAGAAAAGAGGTCTATGTTTATAATTCTGTGAAATATGTAACACAATAAGTTACAATATTGTGACTTAATATTTTCAATGTCCATTCATATCTCCATAGCTGTTTTTCATGAGTGTCCTAAAGAGCTTATAATTACGGTGAGAAAGACCATTGGCTATAAACTAAGTTCTATTTATGTAAAAGAGAAGAGTATTAGAGAACTATAGTGGTGTTAGTCATCAATATCTATGAAGATAATGAAATTCCACTGTTGTGTATTTCACCATAAGAACTGACAATATATGCTTAAAAAAGGCCCTATAAATTATATCAAACTTTTCAGAACCAATCCCCAGGAGATCCTTCACATTTCATCGCTGGCATACTAATTAGCTTGTCTTGTCAAACTTTGATTGCCTTGTCACTTTAATGCAGGGTTTAAAGTAACAAAGTTTCTTTCAGTCACTGCCTTTTAGTACTTTTTAATTTCCCCAATGAGAGATTCTTTTTCAGTGTCGATAATGTTAAAGAAGCAACTAAACACTAATAACTAAGGTAGTTCAGGCAGGATGACCATTCCAGCATTCATGGTGTAGTATTTGGTTTTTAAATATGTTTAAAAATCAAATATTGTAACAGAGTTACTGTGCTGTGTCACATGTGGCAGTAATGCAGACAACACCAAAATAGATGACATCTCTTGAAGAAGAGAGAGACCTGTCTTGAGAAGCAAGTCTGAGAGAAAGCTCTATGTGTCCCAGTGTTTGGATAAAGCCAAATTCTTTGTATTGAGACCAGAAATGGAGCCTCTGAACCTCCTTGTGCAGTTGCTTTGCTGTTCCACGGAGCTGGTGTCATCATTCCAAAAGCTTCAGCAGATTGTCCATGTCCTAGCAGCAAGGAGTCTGCGTGGTCAGCGGCAACTCATCTCTTAGTAGATGATGGGAGGGACATCAATATGAGGGTGACAAATTCATCTCCATACAACTGGGGGATTGTGTGCCCTCATTGTTTGGAGAAGCCAAAAGTAATAGGAGTTTTGGGGGAGATTCCCCCAAAACTGCAAGGATGCATCAGTGGTCTGTGTAAAAGATGATAAAAGAGAGAGACAGACACAAATCTGAACAGTAGTATTTTAAACTCAATTGCAAAGACATAAACGACCACAGAATACCAGCCTATAGAGAATCATTAGCTATGTAATACATTGATTGAGCTAACAGAAAAATGTTTTCTAAAAAAATGGGAACTTGCTGACTGCCATAGTTTTGCATATCTACTTAATCTATTATTTAGATAGCTAGTTCACTATGAAGAGTCTATTTCATCTGGAACAAGTTATGCATGAATAGATAACAAAACACTCCTAGTGTATTTTGGCAAAGAGTTTTCTCTGATTTCATGCTGTTCTTAATCTGCTAAGTTAGTGAACTCCATTTGCCAAGATGTGTTGGGAATATAGTTTAATAGCTTTGTAGAAATTAAGGCCACAAGGGACTTTTAAATCATTAGATCTGGCCTCCTGTATGTCACAGGTCATAAAATTTCATCCAAATACCTTCTGGGAAGCCCAAATCCTTCAGCAGGGCCAAAGTATTTGGGGCTTCAAACCAATCCACGCACCTCACGTAAAGAACAGGGTAGTTTAATGTACAAAACAAAGCATGATATTCCTGGTGATGCCAGGAGTCAGACTATGTTCCCTGACATTGAGATGGACAGGAAAAGAAAAACAAAGACAAAAATCAGATCAGGTTGCTCCCACCTGACCTGGCCTGACCTGTACACACGAGTACAGTTATCAGATGCTTTGGGCACAGATAATCGCCTGATTGTGAACGAGATGCAGCATGTGGAAGCTTAGGAGGATTTTCTATACCATCTCAGAGCAATAGCCCATCTTTCTCAGCTCTGGTGTCTAGTTGTGGCCAATGTCTAACACTTCAAAGGATAGCTGAGTGGAAAAAAAAATAGAGAGAATTCTGTTTGGAAGAGAAGGAAACTCTTCTGATCTTATATGGAAAAGGCATGAGCTGTCATTATTTTCAGTAAGCTGAGATTTCAGAGCTTCACAGTAAAATGCTGACAGTGTTAGCAACCCCAGTCTGCCCATGGTCCACAAGGAGAGGAGCAATCTGGAGGGCCGAGTTCACAGACTCCCAGGCCAGCATGGGAGTTCACACATGCTGACGCTGAAGTATTCTTCCCAAAAGTTAAATCAAAGCATACGTTTTTGAGAGGTCCTGCCTTAAAAGACTACAGCCATGGTAAGTCCACGATTTCCCAAACAAGTAATTCAAATATTCCGTCACCCTTCCTCCTGGAAAATTACATTTTATTTCAGGTTGAGCTTATTTCAAGGAGGTATTTACAGGGTTCCTTTTAAACAAGATCAGACTTTCTTGAGAAGACAAGACTGACTGACAAGATTGTTTTTCTTAAGTTCAAATATATAATAATATGCTAATACAGAAATATGACATAATCAGAATGCTTCTAATTCCTCTGTATTATGAGCAAAATGTATTGAGCTCTTGTAGCTTGACCGTGTGAAGTTTTTTTTTTTTCCAATGTCTGATCTATTTTAGTGACTTCTTTTTGAACTTGATCTTGAGGCATGATTTCTAGCCCTTGACATAGTGATCTAGTGATGGTCCTATGAAAACCCTACTGGAAATCCATCAAGGTGAATCTGAGGAAATTAGCTGGAAATTTCAGCTTGAGAGACATAAAAATAATGAACATGAAAGGAGAATTAAATCTACTTTATACCATAATAACATGCATTTTCTTTATGGAAAAGTTTCTGAGAAATTTTAACAATGATAAAGTACAGAAATGACCATAAATATAAGAGAATAAAATAGAAAATCAGGTTCCTTTTAAAGGCTTGTTTGACCATATTTTAGAATTTGAGAGCAAGCATATGATTAACATTCTAAACCATGTTATAAAAGAAAGAAAACGGAGGAAAAAAAAGCCCTGTGATCATTTTAAGTTTATTTCTATAAGACTTTTTATATATGAGTTAATTATTCATGATGAAATCCTCTGAGTAAATGGATTTTGCAGAGGGATGATAGAGATGATCCATAAAGTGCAAAAGAAAGGGAGCTATATAAGCAGAGTGGGGAATATTTTAACATTTCATTTCTATGCATGGCTTAAAATACAAATAGCAAAACCTGAGAAGCCAAAAACAAATTAAAATGACAATATGTACTGTTGTTGAAAAAACAGTTCAGTGGTGTAGTGTTTCATTTACTACTTACATTGCAAAATTTATGTTTATAAAAGTTCATAAACTGAATGTAATTCTTAAGATACTGCAGAGCCCTAGTTGAAAGCCAGGTATCCTTCCTTACATTTTTGCTACCCTGCCTTTGAAAATAACTCAATATTAAGGTTCTTGCATAATTCTCAAACCTGGAATTTCGATATGCTTACATCCATAAGCCTTTTCTCCCTTGGGGCTTAATAAATATTGGTCCATCCATGCACATTTCCTAATACCCATGTAAGGAAAGTAGTAATGTTATCTCAATGTTAAGCTTAGACAGAGAGGAATTAAAGAGCAACTTCAGTTAGAGCAGTTATTGGGAAGCCTGAGAATAAAATCAAATTTCCCAGTTCTACTTTATGGGGAACAAATCTTCAGTATAAACATTCCCCCCAGTTTTGCTCCTTTTACCATGACTTTTGCAAGGGAGAGTGGGGAAAAGAGAGAAGAAAGGGGAACTAATAGTAAAGGAAAAAGCTTGGCACACATAGCACCCAAACAAGGGGGGAAAAAAACCCTTGGTAATACTGGAATGAATTTGCTCTCTGTGTCAAGTGTGAACGGTGCCTGCATTGTACGGTTTTGTTGTCCACTCTGCGGAGCAGATGGAGCTTGCAGTTGTATGTCACTTGTTTATTACATCCTCTTAAGATTAGTAGCTGTGTGGCCAGATGGGTCTGGGAGCACAGCTGTGGATACAAGGAAATAAATGAAACCTGTCTGATGCTGCCATGCCCTTTTGTGAGATGCTGACGTGTTGCAACTGCAACAAAGCAAAAATCACTTTCCTTTAATATGTCAGTGAATTAAATGTAATTTCTTTTTCCTTTTAATCAAATCATATAAAATCAAGAGAATAAGGTTCAAAGAGCGATATAATTCTAAGAGGAAATTGTATTTAAAATCTTTAGCAAGCAGCCTCAGCAAATTTACAGGAACAACTTTAAAGTGTTAAAATAAATTTAAAATACATATCAATTAATCATCCTTGTAAAATGTAAAGCAAAGGCTTCTATAGAACAAAGACTCATATAGAGCACACTCCAACCAGGCAGGAGTATTTCAAAGTTTATTAGATGGCATATGTTGAATTATTGATCCAACATTCTGATAAACTATATAATGCATTAATGTAAATGCAAATGAAATGCTGTTGTATAGAAGAATGCCAGATTATGGGCTAGACTAAGAAGTGAACAGTTTAACTCCTTCATGTCAGTGTACACAGAAAGTCACAGAACTATCATGAATCTATAGATGTAGGATGAAATTCATCCTGCAGTGAAGATGTCTACACCAGACAGACACTCATCTACACTCCCTTTATCATTAAAGAGGAGAAATGGTCATTTTTAAAGAGTATTCACCTGGCCTTCTTTAGATATCTGCTTTAGAACACAAGTGATGCAACAGGGGGTCAGATTCCCTCCTTTGATGGTAAAAGATTCCTAAGTGTCCAGGTCACGTGTAGACAACTCCATTCCGTCCCACTAACGGAACTGATTTGACATAGCATGTTCTGTAGCAATTCACATTATTTACTGTACCCTCAACTATTTCTGTTGTCTATTTTGAAGTGTATGTGTTTGTTTTGATGCAAATAGTTTGTCGTTTAACATGAAGCTGAGATTTTGGGGAAGTTTTGTTGCTTTGTTCTGTGGAACAAAGGTGCTTGAGGAAGACTGATCCTCCCCTGCATGATTTTAAGATTACATTATGGTGGTAGATAATGAAGCAATGCATGTTGTTAGGTGTGGAAGTGGCAGTTTCTGGGAACTGAAGGAACATATGGCCATTTCTCAAATTTACGTTTATTCTTTCATTGTCTAAAAAAACGAGACTCGATGCTGCAGGAATTGTGCTGTGCTTTCCAGGAAAATAAAATCTTAAATATCGGAAACACTTTAACTTTGAAATAAGTGATGTTATAAAGAGGATATCATAGATATCATACTATGATTCATTATAACTGAGGTCTGAGGTTGAGCTTAACTTAGTCCAGGCTTAAGACAGTATATCTTGATAGGCAGTCACATAACGAATATGACGTTTAGTATAAAAACATTTCTGCTTATGAAAGATGCTATAAATCGTATACACTTTGGAAGACTTCTCTGTTAATTAAGGAAGATGTAAGAGGCAAGTGCAAGTGCAAATCCAAATTGTGGGTGATTTTTCACTTTATTGCAGTGAGAAAGCAGGAAAAGTTTGACCCCATTCTGAGGGTTTTGTAGGCCTGTACTAGAGCATGCCAGGAGACGGGGAGGTAGCTACCAATTTTCATCGAGTTCTACCATACTGTGTTTGCTTCATTAAAAAATTACCAATTTGTTGACAAAAACAATAACATATTGCTAGAAAGCATCAGAATTCACAGTGTGAATTCATAATTTGAATCTGTATTTGAAACTATGATTTCCTGAATTCTGTGTTTTCTTAAAAAAAAAAGTACTATAATAAGTGTACATAAGAGCTGCTATTTCTGAGTCATAGTTACATAGATGTGTGTTATACAGGAGAAATAACATTTGTTCATTATTTATCTGAAATGATGATACCATTTCTAACATTTTGTGTTTTATTTTTTTCTTTCATTCCTACAGGAAGTCGCCCTTGTCCTTGTAGCTATATTGGTATTTTTGTTGGCTTTCTATGCTTTCTTTTATCTTAACATTTCCAATGAAGTTGACCTTGATCTGGATCCAGATGAAAACTAGCAGATGCAATGAATCTATCATCAAGATTCTTTCGGCTGGAACAAGACTACACAGGAACTCATAGTCCCTTCACTGTGAGACAACAAACGATGCCATTTCTTGCGGTCCAAAATCATAAGAAAAGTCTGCAATACGTCAGTCACTCTCACATTCCAGTTCTTCAAAATGTGGGAAGAGCGTTTGCACCTCGCAAGCACATTTGGTTAACACCGAAGCCAGGAGCTGCAGTACGATACATGAAGTTTAGTGTTTACATTATCTTTTCCTCAGACAGAGAAACTTTGACGTCAAAAGACAGGTGCTATTGTGATAATGGGTATTGATGCGGACTTCACAGGAGCAGAGGCTGTCTTGACTAAATTGAAGAATCAAAGCTTCCTAATAGCCAAATTAGGGTCTTTTTCCTTGCCTAAAGCAAGTCGAAATAACAAATAAAATGCCTTTTCTTCATTTGTATTGAAAATATATGAAAAGCCACTTGTTCTCTCTCTCCCTTTTTATCTTTCTTGTACATGTGTGCACACATGCGCATGCACAAAGATAGAATAAAGCGTAGGAAAAAAATATATCCTTTTAGAGGCAGTCTGTCACCTCCTATATGGACTTAATTCTGTGTCATCCCAGATTCTGTGTGCCCATATATCTACAGTAATCTTTTTCATTCTTTTGCCAACTGTTCAGCACACATGTGTTCTGTCAGAAATGGCACCTGGATGACAGAAGCTCTAACATTCGCATATGCCTTGGAAACACAGTTCCTTGCCTCCTGTGCTGTCTGAACTAGTGTAAATAGAAAGTTCAGTCACTGTTGATTTTAATTAGTGTATTGCTCTATTATTAATCTAAAGTTGAAGTTGTATTTTAATTATGCTCTTCCTGCTAGTCATGCTAGCTCTATCTGCTAAGGGCATGTTGTAAAAATTTGCTTTCCCGTTATAAAATCATTTTTATAATCAAACTAATGGGAGAAGCTGTAACTACTGAGAAGCCTTTTTCTATGAATACTTCTAATGACTGGAAGCACATTAGCTCAATGACAACTTTTAGTTCTTGCAAAGTACCTTTCAGATTAAGCAGAACAGATAACATGTCTGATCCCCTCTTCTAGAGAACCACAAGCGACTTGAAAAAGAAAATATGTTAAAGCAGCTGCAGGGAGCTGTAAAATTCAGTCTATGTTCCCTTCTGCTTTGGCATTGTCATGTTTCTGGACCTGTGATGGTAAAGGCTCTGTTTTGTTAATTTTAGAAACATGGTCAGGCTTTCTCTAGTTCTGCTTTCTCTTATTTTGATTGAGTCCTTGGTGCTGAGTGTGACAAGAGACTAGCCCAGATTTTCTTCAAAAAAAAATTATTAAAATTCTGAAATTCTATTAGCAAATGAGTCTTAAGGCATCTTTGATATCATTTTCAGGTGAGATAGACTGAAGCTGAAGATTATATTTAGTTGCAGCAAAATCCTTTACTGAATCATTCCAGAAATGCAGGATTTCTTACTTCTTAGATTTCATATAGTGATTTTGGAGACAAAGGGATACCAAAACATAGCAAAGATTTTAATGTAAAAAAGATATTTATTTAAAATTGACACAGTCCCATTATCACCGGTTAAGGAACTTAGATCAATACAGTTAATTTTTACATCATATAGTGATCATAAACTTATACATTATGAGTCTTTGGGGATGCAGTTCTCATCTGTCATAATCCTCATTCAGTTTATATAATGCAAAACAACTTCTATAGAAATCTGAAGTGCAACAGTCTTCCAAGAAGATGAAAGAGATATATACACATATATGTGCATATATTTCTCATTTTTTTAATTATGACTATTACAGGCACAAAATCCTAACATTTATACAGTTGTATGACTTATAGTCCTCTAATACTCATATGCACGACCAAATGCTTAGCAACATATTGCATTTATAGTGAAGCATTTCCTGACACGTGGCCTGCCTTTCAGTGGAGAGAAAAGCGTATCGCAAGCTGTCTTTCTGGATGTGACATGCCTCTCATTTCACCAGTGCCACACCACATGTCACAGAAGCTACAGACCTCTCCTTTTACTCTGCATGAGCAATCTTCTTTCTGCATAAAATGCTGGAAGGATTGCCTGGGTAATGCGTGCATGTTGCTCTGTGGGTGAAATGCAGTGTGAGAAGGACGTGCTGTTACCCCTGACTGCAGGTTCTCTATTAACCTGCATTCTGATTCTCTTTCATTAGAAAGAAATTCTTAGTTGTTGTTAGTATCAAATGAGGACAAAAAGTTACTAGTACATGCACGTATCATTTTCCAAATATTGTGACTCACAGGCAAAATCCAAACCGTGTATATAAGTGAATGCAGTATCTTCACGGGTTCGTGACTCATCAGCGCACATTGTGCTTGAGTGCTACCATTTGCAATTTTCTCTTGGCTTCATTTAGGTTATGCTTTTTATTTATATGAAAGATTTTGTTATGTAACCAGAAACCTTTCTTTTGCTTAGCTAAACTGTCAGACTTCTGTTCTGTGTACAGAGTAATACATAGTAAATCTTGCAGCGAATACGCACTTTCTCTTGTTAGTGTACTATTTTTAATGGGACTATGTCAATAGTTTTGTAGTGATAAAACCCGACACATTTCATCAAATTACATCCTTGCTTTTCTAAAAGGCGTAAGTGCAACAGTGTTAGCAGCAAGGTTGGATTCCGCCTTTACTCACATTTATCTTACTATAATTCCACCGAGTTCAATGAAATTACTTCTGATTTACGCTAAGGGGAAATCAGAATCCAATCTGCAGTTATTTCTGCTTTCTGAAGGACTGCAATGTCTATGCTTGCCATTTGAAAGTGGAGACTGGTTTTAATCTTGCAAACATGTTGCTGATTTTGCCCTTATTTATATCTGAAATTGAAATATGCCTCTTGACTTTTCGAACATTTTTATCTATGTGAGTTGCTCAGTATCTGTTTTAGTAATAAATGGATTTCTACTATTTTTGTGCTTTTATTAATATGGGATGTGTCATAGTGAATTATATGTTCATTTGGAAGACCATTAAAACAATCCGGACAGCATGATAATCAAGTTTAGCAGTGATACTTACATTTTTAGACTATTTGGACTAATCTAGACAATTCTAAGCCCCAGGCTCATATTAAAACTGAATGTAGTCTGTGAATACTTTAAAGACACTAAAGGGAACTTCCCTTGGCATCCTATGCAATACCAATACAGAGGTTCTACTCTGCAGAGAAGTTTGTTCCCTGTAGCTCCCATCAACTTCAGAAGGACTGGCTTTCAAGGAAGGATTGCTGATCAACTCATTTATGGACCAGCCCTGACTTAACTAGGCAGCTTTTTTCAAGGACGTTCACCTTTGCAACTGGGGAGGAATAACCCCAGGCACCAGTACAGCTTAGGGACTGATCTGCTGGAAAGCAGCTCTGCAGAGAGGGATTTGGGAGTCCTGGTTGACAACAGGTTAACCATGAAGCAGCAATGTGCCCTCGTGGCCAAGGAGGCCAATGGGATCCTGGCTGCATGAGGAGGAGCGTTGCCAGCAGGTGGAGGGAGGGGATCCTGCCCCTCTGCTCAG
>JAWLRI010000031.1:5611839-5632546 GCA_034781795.1 Crypturellus tataupa
GGCAGGAACCACAGAAGGAAGGAAGCAAGGAACGAAGTAAGGAAGGAAGGAACGAAGGAAGGAAGGAAGGAAGGAAGGAAGGAAGGAAAGAAATTTGCAAGTGACCAGTTTGGATTATTTAGGAGCTAAAAAAAATACTACACAGACTTCTGCAGATCTTGAGGAAGACTCTTCCTGGTGTGGCTTTTCGTTTGTCTTCCTAAACTGGGCTAGGAGTTCAGAAAGGGACTTACCTTGAGATTAAGACATGCATATTTGGGTGCCCAAAGTGTAAGTGTCTTAACCTAAAATAAGTCTGACACTCCATGGCTATTCCAGACTAATGTCTAAATTTCATTTACACTCATTGAACAGGAACAGTCATCTCTAGAGGGGATGTCATCACAGCCCGTGATCAGGACTGTAAACTAAGTGGGATAAGCCTCTGGTATATGCCCAGAAGACTGATTTAGACTAGACACCTAATTAAATCTAATTAAGATGAATTTCACCTCTAGCCTTTAAACTTTCCTTTTAGCTATTACAGACTCCCAGTAGTCCTTGGAGGGCATCTTTGAAAAGCAGCTTCTCCTCTGTTGGTTGGTTTCTCATACCACAGAGGCATTTGATGGGCACTCTCCTGGCGTATGCTTTCCTGCGGATTGATTTTAGCCTGTGCCAAATTTTAATAATAGTACACTGGACATGTCATAGTCAAAATTTCTGATCTGGGCAGCTCTAGATAAGCTTCTGGCCTCACCTTGCTGAAATTGTTTTCCTTTGTGTAGTAGAGGGTAGTTGATTTCCAAGGCAGGATTATCTTAGACATTTTTTAGAGGCAGTATCTAGAGTACATTTATTCTGCTGCCCTTCTCTACTTGCTCCAAAATTAGCTTTTGAACAGTTTTGGTGCAAGGTTCTTGTGCATTAGGGCTTCCGTTAGTTGTGACATGAATTGCAAATATAGTTCACCTACAACTTGCAAAGCGGCAAAGATTCATTATAGGCTCTTAAACTCTTTGGGTGGCTTGTATTGGATTTGCGAATGTCTTGCAGAGGTTCAGCAATCCCATGCATGACCCATTATTACAAATGAGAAAAGAAGGAAGACTGGCCTGGTTAACTAGGCCAGGTTTCTGAACTGGCAGTGAAGCAAAAGATGTTGAAACCTTTCTCCTATTTGCAAAAATACCTGCATTTTCTTTCACTATGGCTATATCAAGGTGTTCACAGGTGATTTCCCTCCCATTAGATAGCTGTTAGGGTGCTCTGATCCCAAGCAGCTAGATCACTAATGCTGGAAGCTCTCTGCTCTACTTACTCTGCGCTCTTCCTGTGCAGATCAATAGTCATTCTGTTGTGAAGCAACCAGCATGACCAAGGCACAAAGGATCGAATCGTTTTAAATTAGGTCTTCACATGATGATTATTTTCCTGACACACAAAAAAGGAAAATTAACCTGAAACTGGTTTGCCTCCAAGCACTTTTGAAGAGTTCCATTTAATTTCTCAGTAATACAGAGAGAGAGGGGTAATTTCTTAGTTGATATTTATCTGGAGAGAAAAAGGTGGTAAATAGTTACCCAGGCCTGTAAAGTGCAGGTGTTCATTAACTGTATCCTGACATAAATCTCATCCTTTTCTTTCGTCGGTTCTGTTTGTTTGCTCTTCCTATTTCATTCAGGAGCAGCCAAGTGTTACCCAGCAGGGACATCCACCTGTGGTCACTAGATATGCCATAAATGTTCCTGGAAACTCATTAAAAATAAATCCCAGTTTTAAGCAACTTCTGTTTGCTTTTGAGCACTCTCTTAAGAACTCTGCAGCCAACATTTTATTACATCAAGGTATGATTTTTTTTCATGGGTTCATTTCTAGTATCACTTTAAAAAGTTGTAGTTGCATTCTTCTTTAGAAGTCACAGTTAGAATTTCACCTATAATTCCCACAAGCCCATACTTCCTCAGTAGGATGTAATTTGAACCTTAGAACCTTAGAAGAAAACAAAACATTAGAAAGGTTTAAACTTTCTCTGTAGGTTACATTACTAACCTATTGGTATTTCAAAATATTAGTCATAAAATATCTGTTTTGCTCTTTCACTTTTCTTTCTCAAACAATCTGGTCATCTGGTTGTACTGTGCTGGGACAAATTTTGAGCATGTATATATATATATATATATCTTAAATAATAGGCAAAGTTATAGTGGGAACACATTCAATATAAAAAAAAAAAGCCTTGGTTAAGAAGTCAAACTCCAAAAATGGCTTCACTGTAGCCTTTCTGATCCATTCCTGGACATTCATTCCACAGCTTCCCTTTCTTCACTTCAAATATTCAACCTCCACATTTCACAAATCTTCCTTATGGTCATATCTATGTACAGTGAGCTCTAGCACACACACATGCCCCTTTTTTGGTGGTTTTTCCATAGAAGGCAGTTTTAATATGGCAATAACTATCTGTTGTCTTCTGTGAAGGTTAGGATCAAGACATTAATCTCATGTAGTTAGACTGGGACTTAGGCAGGAGTCTGGCATGCACTATATAGAGAGATATGTATAGGTATAGCACCTCCCAGCCTTCTATCGTGTAGCTTTATTAAAGCTAAATTCCCTGTATTTTCTAGGTAACCCAGGATTCCCAATAGATATGTGATGATTTACCAGAAAGGATTTGATTTATTAAAAATCAAAGATATTGTGTAATAAAGAGCTGTTTCCTCATTTCATTAAGCTTGTTGTCACATGCAATACAGCAACAAAATGTAAGCAATTCAAACTGAAGGCTCGAATAATTGTTTCTTTGCCATATTCAAATCTATAGAAAGGTATTATTCAGGGACTGAATGCCATTAATTTTAAAGCCTATTGGTATTTGTTCAGAAAAGAATATTATGATGCTATTTAAATATAGATGCTTGTGTCTATATTTTACTGGAAAAATATTCTCAGACAGAAGAGTAGAAGCAGTAGACATTAAAACCCAAGGCACAGCTGTGCCCAAATCTTGAGAGAAAGCCGCTCAAGGCTGCTCTTACAGGTAAGCAAAGAATGCCATGGAGACCTAGAGGGTGGCAGCAGCTAAGGTCTGGGGATGATGGACCTTATCACTTATTTTGGAGACAGGATACTGTAGAGCTTGGAGGTCATGAACATCGCCCTTCTAGCTGAATAATCATAGGCAGTGATGTTAAATAGATTCAAGTGCAGATGCAAGTGTATAGGGTTTCTGTACATAAGCCATAACATGGTTTGCAACACATGTAGTGCAGGTCTGGCAGTGTGATCATTCCATAACATAAATTAGTCTTTGCCTGTGTTATGCAATTGCTCTTTTCTTCTTATACTAGGCCATTTCCTTACCCATGCTTAATTTATAGTGGAAAATTTGGTCAGTAAATAGATATTGGAAAAGAATAATTATCATTTAGATATTCAAAAAATTATTTTTCAGCATATGTTACATTCCATTGGGGAATAACATGCTGGTATGTTTGGGGATAAATGCATAAACCATTCAAGAACTGTTTGAAAATAATTAAGGAAATAAGATGCCTACTGTATATAAAGTGGTCTTTAATTATAATAGAAAAGAAATTCTTCAGAAATCATTTGTAAGATAACTTATTTCTCAAGTGTATTTTGGCAAGATTTCAAATAATGTATCAGATAATGACTGCATATTTTGTGACAAGATTAAAACTAACTCAACACATTATTCAGGCCCAGTTACTGCAGCCGAGTTCCCATCCAAAAACAAGAGATTCTGAAAAGATACTGCAAGCACTGAAGCTGCATTCAGAGAATTTAGCATGCAGGACAATCTGATAGTTCATCAGAGGTGGAGAAGTGTACTGTTACACTACAGGATTAGCAAAATCTGGTCAAAGTGGGTTAATAGGATGGCCCCCCCTCAGCATGTGAGAAGCACTTCAGGACAAGTTTTTTGCCACTTGTGTAGTTAACAATTAACAATTGTTAATTTAATCTGCACCAAGCATGAGTGCAAGAGCGTCTTCATTGAATTAGTGAAAGCATGCAATACATGATTTAGACTTTACTCTTCCATGCTGACGTTACATTTCCTTTGTCAGGACAAAGAATATGGCATAAAAGTTGTCAGATTTTTTTTTTAATCTGGATTTTTAAATGAATTTGATCTGAAAGAAATGAACAAACAATCAACTCTATTAGCTCTCTATACCATATGATTATGGCAGCTTGTGCCCAGTCAGGATTTACAGAACAAAGTTCATCCACTTTCTGCTCAGCCAGGCCAGATCTGGTGGAAGAAATCTCATACTATCACCAGTGTTCATGTCTGCAGGAAAAGCTACTGCTGCTTTTTTTCTTTACCCAGGTTTTCAGCACCAGGAGCAGTACCTTAGGGGACAGGAGACTTACCTTTATCTTCCTCCTTACTCTCCTGAGGTGATATTAAACTCTATCAGCAAACTTTCAGGAGAATGCCATAAGCACCAGGCTATAGCAGATTGGAGATGAGATGCTGCCCATCTCTGGGCCAAAAAAATTACTTAGCCAGTAGCATACTATCAAAGCAAGAAACGCAACATTTCCTGAGTTCTAATTCTTCTTACAGTGTATATTTTATGTGATGCTGCAACTACAGAAAAGGCTAGCATTTCTGCGTCTGGTCTTTCTGTTGAGCATAGTAAACCCATGCTCTGAATTTATTTTCTCTTACTATGCATATTCACTAACTCTTGCAAAGAGGCTAGGAAGAATTCAAAAGATGACACCTTAGATTACAAACTGCTGATTAAGGTGTTCTGTGGAGAGGGTGAAGGTGAAAGGGGAGAGAGGATGGATTTGGCATATGGCTAGTCACAAGAAAGAAGGTGTCTGAAGCTACTTGTATCTCGTAACTGCTAAACCCATGTCTAAACAATCACTGAATCACTGAGGCTGGAAGGACCTCTGGATATACAAACCAAACCCTCAGCAGCAACTTTGAGGGTATTTTACAGAGCAGGGAGTCAGTTCCCCTCAACATAATGAGACCTGAAGTCTATGAAACTCCTGACTGTTCTACTGCCTTTGAATACAGCAACTTAAAAGTGACTCTTGATTTAACTTTTCTCTTGAACATTTACTCTTGAAATTTAACTCTTGAAATACATACTTTTTTGTTTTTATTTCCTCTCTAGCTCAGAAAACTAGTCCAGTATTTGGGAGTTCTGTAGACTGTCCTTTGTAAACAGCTTGTTTTCTTCAATTGTGAATACCAAGCCAAGGATGTTGCCCGCAGTTCGCATTGAGGCATTTGATTAGGTGGTAATAACATTAATTGACACCAAGAATCAGTTGGCTGTAGATGATCTGAAGTGATAATGCACTAGAGCTTCTAATGCTGTGTTTTAAGTCAAAATGCTGTCTCAGCTTCAGGAAAGATGCAGGTGTTTAGGATAAAAGAGTGTTTTATAAATGAAGGGCTTAAACACTGTGAATCCACTTCATTTACTCTTCTGCGGTTGTTTAATAAAAAATGATGCACTATTGACCCCTTTCTTCTGTGTTTTATAAGTATTAGCAAATTAAGCCACAAACCTTAAAGACAGGAATGTGATTTTTTTTTTGAGGAAAAAAAAATAATTTCAAAGCAAAATAGAAGAAGGATATAAAATGACTACGGGAAAATTTAGAAACATTCTTGATTCAGGCCTTTCCTGAAAGATTGTATTCAACAATGCCAATTGTTGGGATTTTTGCACTCTTAAAATTTTACACCTCTAGGGAAAGGGAAAGATATTAGTTAAAAACAAAACAGAAAAAACAAGCAAGCAAACAAACAAACAAAAAAACCCACAATGCAAGCCTCTAATTTGCTGTAGACCATAGATAGAAACAGAAAACATGTGCGAAAATACAGCTTGACTATATTGTCAAATTGCAGCTTTGCATTTTCTGTCCTATCACCTTCTCTGAAACACCCTTCTCTATTTTTCTAGGTAAAGGATCATAAGGCAGTGGGAAAGGGAGCTCTACCCCCCATAGGCAGTAAGAGAGAGTATTTAACCATATACATTGGCATTTCTTAAATTATGCCACTGGAATATCCATGCAGTGTCTATGGGCAAATCATTCATATAAACACTGAAGAAAAATAAGTAGTATAAACACAACAAAGATTCAATTCTTTTCTTAAAGGCTATTACACAGTTTACCTAGTTTCCCCAAACAAAGAAGCTTTTTGTCAAATAGGGAACAATGTGCATTGCTGCAGGCATGAGAAAGGAGAACTGCATTTGGAAAGTATTACGATTATAATGGGAGTAGATTACGAAGCAGATAATTAATGGTAGGGATACAGGATCTTCCCCTCCCACTGGGATTCATTCTCACTCTGTTGGTGTAACTTATAGCCCTGAGGAAGACCCTTTTTAGTTTCAAGGCTCTCCTTTCTAATCTCTAGGTCTTTTAGTGTTTTATTGCATTGGTCTTGAAGGTTCATGGAGGTCACTCCAGAAGATATCTTCTCCAAAGGATCAAATTGAATTAGAGGAGCAAAGTAATTTGGAGGATTTTTTTTTGCAGAAGCCTTCTTCCAACTTAATCTATAAAAAGTCTGCTCTTCTCTTCTTCTAAGGCCATTTCTGATGAGCTTCACTGTTCTGACATATCATTCTTCCTTCAGAAATAGATGAAAATAGATCAGAAGATTTTATTCAATCTAATGATTAAATAGATATAGCTGAGTAATGGAAACAACATATTAAAAAGTGAATGTGCTTGGAAAACAATTCTTAATGTTAAAATCAGTAATTTTTATTACTAATGATTAATAGAATTCTGTTATCTCTTTTCAATTAAACTAAATAGAATAATTTTATTATCTAATTGCCTTTTGATATATAAAATAAAATTTCAGATAAAGATGATTTATAAAGGATTAAGATTTCACTAAATTATTTTAGAATAAGATAGATCAGAGGTTTGATGTGAGTTTTATTCCTGAAATGTTTTGACAGCTTATTGAGCAAAATAGTTTACAAAGATATCACTAGGTTGACTAGTCAAATATAGAAAGGATAAATGAACAACATATGTTAGTATATCCTTTAGATTGTCTGATATAGAATGCTGTTCATTTAGTTTCAGGACTGTAAATAGAAGTCCTCCAATTCGTATGCTAAGCACGCATATAAGAACAAGGGAGGGCTTGTAAGTGGAAAACAGTCTCACCTTGAAATGCTTCAAAGTTATCCAGAGTCATCAAAACAGTAACTCAAAGTACCATCAAAGCAGTAAGCATCATAGCCTCCATATAGCAACGTGTAAATAATTAGAGGAGAGCCATCTGTAATGCATTATGAACAAGTGTGTTCTGGATATTGGTCTATTAACACACACATATATTAATATATTTAAGTGTTGAAATATGACATGTTGCATATACTACCAAAGTAAAGGAAAAATATTTTTAAACAGGAACATAAACAGGAACCTCGAACAGGTTAAAAAAAAGTTTTTTTTTTTTTTTTCTAGTCTCCAGTCACTTCATCCCTTCTAGTCTGACATAGATATTATCAATTAAAGTATTTCAGTTCAGAATAAAAATTTCAGAAAAAAATCTGTAATTGTTCTTGTTGCTGGAAGAAAGTGGGTATATATTTGTAAAAAAGGGCCCTTAATTTGATATTTTGCATAATATAAACCCTAGAGATCATGAGAAAATAAACTTGCTTCAAAAAAATCCTGGCTATAATGTTTAGCAGAAAAATAAAAAAAATATATTTTTGATCTTATGGTAAAACGTGCAGACTTGTTTAAGATTGGATCCTATTTAGTTCCTATCTGTTTCTGTTTATTTTACAGAATCTTTTTTGAAGTTTGGTATTACTGAAAACACAATATTTAGGTAGAGGAAAACTTGGAGAAGTGGTATGGGAAAAATGTTAACATTTTAACTACTTAACTGTTTAACTGTTAACATAAATAATTAATGTCTTAACGTGCTACCATTTGTGTTTTAGGATTAGCTGATGATGAATTATAGTTCCACTGAGTCCTCACCTAGTTTTTGTTCTCTAGTAATTCTAATAGACTTTTTGAAACAATTGTTGTAAAATTTGGCATTTCTGCTTTCTCTAACACATCATTATTTTCCTTTCATTATTTTCCATTTTTCCTTTCCATTCCTTTTCATTATTTCCCATCATCTTATGATGATAAATAAAGATCCAATTAAAAGTAAGTACCAATCTGATTATTTATACAAAATTGAGTAAATATTAAATTCTGTGTTGTCTTGGCAAATCTGATTGCTGTAAAGAAGCACTTCACAGCATTTTTACTTCTGCTTTCGCATCGACTCAGCACTTAGGGGTTGGTGCCCTTGGTGAATCAAAGTACTAACCCACTGCGTTAGGAATGAGAAGTTACTCTCCAGAACTATCTTAAATATTCTGTGCAACTTGGCAAATTAGTCAAACTTCCTCTTCCATTATTGCACATGGAAAATTATCCTGTTTTCCCAAGAAAATGCCATATTGAACTTATGGGTGAGGGAGTTTGGAGGTGCCATGTTACTAGTGTTACTAGTAATTTCAAAAACTGTTTTTTTCCCATTGTTTTATATCACTTTATTAACCGACACCGAAAGGTAGCCTCTCTTTCGTTTTAGGATTATTTCCATTTTACTATTCCTTTTCTTGAGAACAGAGTCCTACACAAATCTCAGAGGACATTCCTATTTCAGGATCTTTTGGTATGATGGGATTTCATGGGGTGCAACAAAAAACCCTCAGAAAAAGTCATTCTGAGCATTCCAAAAGTGTAAAAAGGTTCCTACAAAACTCAAGCCCCGGTTAATTTCAGGTGTGCTACCTTTTATGCTTCAGATTTGAAAGTTTTCATTTTTAAATATATTATGGTAAAGAAAGAGGACTGCTGAAATGCTTTTGCCCATGCTTTTGTGTGCAGACATCCATGCGACTTTCCTAAACATATCACATGTTTTGAACATGTGCAATTGCAGTTGGTTTCAGTGGTTAGTTGGATGGTCAGTGCTCACTTCCACTGCCTGCTATGGGTCTTTAAGAAAATCCAGTCCTTCTGAACTAATTTCTTCCATGCAAGTGGTAATTTCATCTTTCTATGAGCTAGTATATAGACTTATTTTTGAACATCTATTAGCTAAAGAACTAATCAGTTCAAACCACATGAAATTAAATAATATAATAATATATCCAATAATTTAATAAGTTTTGGTTAATGTGTCCAATTAGGAAATGCATAGTATTAGTCCTAGGAAAGAAATCTTGGGCTGATTCTACGTTTGATTTAGCAGTACTGGAGAAATACAGGGGAAAGACAATTTGTTGCACAGTTCCATCACAGCTGGACTGCTTCTTTGGTTGTATTCTTTGGGGGGAATGGATTTAATTGCTTCCAGTGAGAAAGGCAAACTAGAGTTTGGAGTAACTACTTTGTGTAACAGCACTACCACTACTGTCACTAGAAGTGAAACCGAGTTTTGATAAGCAATGAGAAATCTTAGGAAAAACATTATTGTGTAGAAAACATATTGTGGTCTGTCCTTAAGGCTGGTATGAGGTCATCTCATAATTAAGTGCTTTTTGTCTGCTTCACTAGAAAACCTTCCTTTTGATGAAAAAAGGAGCTTCAGTCTTCCATCAGAGAATATATCTCCCTTGGGAGTTCCCCTCACTGCCATGCACATTGACAAGCCTCAGAGCAAAGCACAGACTTGCAAATACAAGGCCAGAAGCTACATGTTGCTGCCTTGATATTACAGCAGATGTATTCCTTGGTTTATGAGTAAACCATTCTTTTATCAAATATTTTGTTGCCTCCTGTCAAAGTCTCACTTCCACTCAAGCAGTCTTCATTCCGTCAGTTGTACTGATGCTGTTATATTTACTTTGAATGAGTTCATTATTCCTCTGCTTTACTTCATTATTGCCTTTCAAGAATTTATTCTTTGACTAATAATCTAAAGGAAATGCTACCTGCAGCTCTGAATGATGCTTAAAAAAACCCTTTGTTTACTTTCCATTAACCTTCTTACTATCTAAATGAGTTTTTCTGTTATTCTCTCCAAATTTTATTGAAATCCCAGCAAATGGAGCTGCAAAAGTGATATTTATAAAAGTCATTCAGGAGTGGTGCAGTTCTGGGCAAGGGCTTTTTTCAAAATATTAGAATATCCCATCATATTTTCTTTGGACAGAGAAGTCCTACTATAAGTTAGTTAATCCTTACCCTTGAGGGAAAATAGTGTTTGCTACCAGGTTTAGACAGCTTGGGCTTTGCTTCCGTGCTCTTATTTAAAGAACTGGGCTCTTTAAATAAGACTCCTGAGCTGCTGGTTGCTCTTCCTCACAAGGACTCTTCTAGGAACCAATGCAGCTGAAAAGTGTGTCTTTTCAGAGTGTTTGCCCCATTTAGTTGAGTAAAGGGGATTCGGAGTATTTTCATTCGTCTTTGGCTGCTGAGAAATTGTTTTTCTATTTATTTTGATAATCACAGAGCCAGGAAAACCCTACTAGCACAGAAATGCTATGTAATGGACGTTTGGGGGAAAAATAAAAAAATCTCAGCTCCTGTTCCAGTGCTTTTTCTCCAGATACGAAGATGAGTAAAGAGGACAGAGGGACAAGAAGAAAAGTGAGTATTCATGTACTCGTGCCATAAAAGGGAAAATGTATTGGAAGAGAAACTGTACATAAAGTTATTCAGTGACTTCAGTGAGTCTTTGACAAAGCCAAGAAGCAAATCATGTGCCTAGCCCTAAGTGCTGTTACAGAATCTTAATCACAAGTTTAGTCTTATTTCTCAATACCAAATTTATAACAGCATTCTGAAATTATAATTTCACTCAGCTTTGCTTCCCATTGTGCTGATCAGTGTTTTTCAGTGTATCTGGTACCTTACCTTTTATTTTTCATTAATTACTTGGCATTTGATTAGCCATTAGTGTGCTGAACAACAGGGAATTTTGTCTTTGAGCAAGCTGAGGTGAGAATTGAGTCTGATGGAAGTCATTTGAGTGCAGCTGAGCTGGAGAATCAAGGTGTTAAGTACTTACTGAAGACTGTTCTTATAAATCAGGTCAGTATGTGCATATACAACTGCATGTAATATAAATTAGTACATCTATACATGCTTTGAGTATATACTTTGTAAAGGCACAAAGAAGGTACAGTAAGAGACTCAATGACTCAGTTACTCCCTAGTGTCAATAGGACAAAAATACCTGCATATTACATACAGTTAGTCAGATTGCTTTCTGTCTTCACATTCATCTACCCTGACTATGAAAATGGAGAAGTGAGCAAATGCAGGACTCTTGGTTTGCTACTGTGCTCTCAACCTTCTTCTGCAGCTATCATCATTTCTGTCTGTCTCTCTCACAGTAAAAGTAGAGTATAAGAAGTTCTACAAATGCATGCTCTGCTCCCTAAGGAAATATTTTTAGAAATTTTCTTTCTTTATGCATAGTAGAGCAAAGGACTCCTCCTCAGTTCTGGCTAATGTTAAAAAGGGTTTGTTGCAGTCTGTCTCTTTTTATGTTCTGCACTCTCTGCATTGCCCTTTTACCATCCCAAAATTTACTGCATAGCAGAAGAACACAGATTGTGTAAAAGAGCAACACAGAGATTGCATCATTTTGGAATCAAAATATTTTAATACAAAAGCTTCCTGTTTTTCTAGCATTATAGGAAAGAAAGGAGTCCATAAATTTGTAAACCAGCTCATTAGCTTACATGTCCTGTGTGCTGTATACCTGTCATGCAAATTTAAAACCTGATTTACAGTCTTAAAATGTTATCAATTGAACTAGAATACAATGTCATGCCCAATATAACTGTTCACCTTGCATTAGTCAGAGCATGTGTTTATTAAACAAAAATAAATTGTGCACAAGTTTTTTTTGTGTGTGTTAAATTCATAAAGGGAAGCAAACCCACAACTAATCAGCTTTAAATGCTAAAAATGATTTGTGACTATAAATGGAAAAGGAGGAAAGAAATAAAAGGAGGGAGTGAGAGGCAAACATAGAACAAGCAGCCTGCTCAGTACAATATTCTAGACCAAACTTATCCAAATAAATTACAAATGTGGTATTTGAATATTAAAAGGGGAGCAGGAAGGTACAAGTAATAAAATTAGTTGAATGCATAGAGCACTCATTTTTAGTAAGTGAGTGGCATAAAGCGGTAATAGAAATCCGTTACCTATATACCATGTTTTAATGAGGATTGCTTCATTATAGTGCTGTGCTGAATGTTTCTTATTTTCAAAAAGATAAGAGGTTTTTTGTGTATGTTACTATGAGAGAAAAAAAAATGTACTCATTAAACTACAAAGTTGTCAGCATGCCATTCTTGATATATACATACACACATACATATATATGTATATAAAGTATGAAATGATTAGCATATTCCTGAACCTGTGTATACAATTTCTTTTTAGCAATATTCATTTCATCCTGCTGCAAAGAAATGCTGTTTAATTTGAATGTAATTGTGAGTTTTACAAAATGAGTAGGTAATAGCATTTTACTTAAACTTATGGCATCTCTATTCTTATTGTATGGTTCAGGAACAGTTTCTTCATAATTAAAGTGTCAGAAAGCACATTTGTTACAAGAATGATGAAATTCGTTTAGAATGATTTGCTGGCAAGTAATAACTTTATTTTTCTCCTTTAAATAGAATTATTTAGGCCTCTCCCATCAGTTGTCCAGGGTCGTCCTATTGACATTTCTTGTTGTCTTCGGAAATAAAGTTTTCTCTTAAGGCTTTTGTTTTGTTCCCATGTGGTCTGCACATTACATATCTTTATGGTCAGGTACTGAAGACTGGTTTACAATTTTTTGTGTGAACGGTCAGTTTATCAGTAACAGTTTTCAACAGTTTAGCTTCGCTGAGGTGACAAGAGCATGTAAAGCTTCACACCTCTACACTGCTTATGTGGGGGATAATCAGTGGAAGTCCAAATTTGACTGTAACCTGGGCTCCTAACAGCCTCCAGCTTGAGAAATCTGAATTTGTCAGCATGTAGAACTCGACTTCATAATATTCAATTTATTAGTCCACTGTTGATCGTGGTTAGCCCGAAGTCTCTGGCCTCCAGAAGAGCAGGACGTGCGTGGCACGGGCATGCACGCGCCTGCTGCTGAACCGCGGCCAGCACAGTGTAATGCCTGTGTGGCGTGTGGTAGGTAAAAGAGGAAATGCTGATCACACTGACTCCGTTATTTTTCTTTCTGGGACGAATCAGAAATAAATCAGAATTATGTGCATACAGAACCAAGGTCAAGAAATAAGGTGGACAAAAACACCCTATCTGCAATGTGAGGTTGTGCATTTAGAACAATAGTGTTTATTTTGTCAGATGTAAAAAGAGTAGCTTGATCTTCATTACTATTTTTTGAATTACTCACTGGGATCCTACGTAGTAAGAGTGGGATTCACTGCACCTAAATGGAGCTGTCTGAAAACTGTCTGGTATGATTTTCTCTGAATCAGACTCTTTCCATGAGCTGATTTATTCCATCCTAGAACAGATGAATTGTCCCCAGAGATGCCATTGTGTAAAGGGAGACAAGGCGACTCTGATCAAATAAGAGAAGTTGGGGGACATGAAGCTGATACTAAGTATAATAAATGTTTTTACACAGGCTTCTACCTTGTCTTAATTCTGTGGGCTAAAAGAGACATCATGAAATGAAGGCAAGAAATGACATTTATGATTTACCCCCGTGCCTGTGTTAACTAGGTGCCTGAATGTTGGCCAAACAGTTTTTAGATCCCGCTTTCCTTTCTGGTGAATGATTGTCATAAATGAGGTATTAGTGTTCTTCACATTGATCTAGTTTTTAGTTACCTAGTAACTCTGTGTTAATGTAGCTCGAGATTTCTCTGCTGTTAGCTGTTTGGTCCATTTGGGATTTTTCCTTTTTGTTTACCATGGTCCTCTATTTTCACCAGGCACCTAATCCTGCAAAGTGCTGAGTCCCATCTGGGAGATAGGGACTATTCTCTTTTCTCAGCTAGCAGGAGTCAGGCTGCTCCGTTTCTCACGAGATTAGGTTCAATAAGAGACAGGTAACCATAAACAGCATTGTAGCTGGCTTTAGGATTGTACTCCAGCAAAGGTCAGGCATAATGCTGTAGTGAAAATAAAGCATTTTGAGTCATTTATTCCTTTAAAAAGCTTTGTATCATCCATGCAGCTGCAAAGCCATAATGCTTTCATTAAAAGTCACATCTGTGCTGAATTAAAACAGGAGCCTTTTCCAGCCAAGGAGTATTTGTCAGATTGAGAGTTTTTCTCTTAGCTCCCGAAGAGTTTTTTTTCCCAAAATCCAAGGGCTAAGACAGAGAGCAGACCTTGTCACGAGCTGGTACGGAGGTTTAAGTACATTCCTGCTATGTTATTCACCGTCTGGCTCCAATTTGGAGGTACATCTCCCTTGTGTTCACTTTATTAACCTACATATGACTGACTCTTTTGTTTAAAGTGGAAATGAAAAAAAAATGGATGCTGAGCTCAAAAAAAAAGTAGTCTGAAAACATCCTTTTATTCCAGACTTTCTGCTCTGTGGGGTGTATTAACCAGTTGCATGGAAAATTTGGTGGATAAAATGTCTTTTAAAAACCGATTTTCAGAGTAGGCTTTATATATAGGTTTAAGCAATCATGAAGTTGTATTTCAGCTTCTGCCTCCACCTATTTGAGCACATTGGCCAGTTTCTATCAGCATTGCCTTCCAAGATAGGAAGGTACCAAACCCATGCACCTATGCAAATAACCAACCACACAGAAGAGGATAGCCAAAATTTATGCTTCCACCAAGTGCCTGGAGGGTAAGTTCCACATTTGGGTGCTGTAGAGCTTACCAGGCAAATAACATGTATATTGGTCATCTAATCATTATATGTTTACTTACCAAAAAGTCACCACTTATCTCTGATTCATCTATTTGGTAAATGAGGGGACTGTGAGGACTTGAATAAGGACCTGGAGGTACTCTTGGATGTTTTGGGGGGCCCTATAATTGTGGACTGTAGGACACATGTGGGACAAAAGGCTTTGCTAGCTCTGCTGCTCCCAGACCAGCTCACTTTTAGAGAAATGTTTACTTCAGAAGGGATGGAAAGCATCAACAATTGTCTCTGTCATCTCTTTATTCTGTCCACTCCAGTTAGAAAAGGACAGTAAACAGCTGTCTGCATGATGCCCATAAGTGGAGAGGCAAATGGAGTTGGGTTTCTAAAGTGCTGCAAATTGTCTTTATGAGTTTAATGAAAACTTTGACTTAAGTGGAAGAGCAACAGAGTATTAAGAATCAACAAGGAAGAAGAGGATGGAAAAGCTTTAGCAACAAAGCAGAAAGAAGAAAGAAAAAAAAAAAAAAGGAATGAAAAAGTGAAGTGGGACAAGAAGAGTAAGCTCTAATTTATACGGCTGAACTATCTGGGAGTCCTTAGTACTATTCAGGACTCCTTTGTGCTAAAAACTGTGTGACTGGAGAACAAAAGTCCCTACCAGAGACCTGAATCTAGTCTGCTTGAGTAAAATAGTCTACAATTATTTAGCCTTTTACTACACACATATATATAAATTTACATACTCCTGGCACTTCTTTAGAAACATGCCCCCCCCCAAAAAAAGAGAATTTATTCTAGAAAGAATAGCATTTCAAACTAAGCACTTCCTTTCCTTGCTCTGAAGTCCCATGTTGTTGATGTCAAGGTCTTTCCCCATTATATAATTTTTTTTTACTCCATTTTATAATTTTTTTTTTTTTTTTTTACCAGTAAGAACCATCAACTTGGAGAGTGGTAACAAGGTTTTCTTCAGATTTTGGCTGAGTAGATTCACGAGGGAAATACTTTGTTTGAAGAAGGTGTTTGGATATATGACAAACAGAGCTTCCCTCCTTTGTGGAGGAGAAGGGGGAAACCCACCTCCCGCTGTGTGCTTTCATGAGAAGTGGCAGATTTTCAAAAGTGTTTAACGGTGCCTTGCTGGATTTTATATCCCAGGGAGAAGTTTTGGCTCCATGGAAGTCCATAGCAAAACTCTTGCCAATTCCAGTGAAGTTGAGTGAAGTCAGTGCTTCCTGGAGGGGTCATTTCTTGTTTGATACTCTTGAGTGAGGTTTGTTGGGAATCTTTTCTCCAGGGTCTGGATCTCTGAGCTCATGCAACCCTGCTCTGCCCTTACTCTGTAGTTTGGGATGGAACTCTTGTTTCCATGATACATTTTTATGAAAATAAATTTAATTAGAGCTTCCCTTTGCGGGTAGGTGTTTCCTCAGGGTTGACTGGTTACCCTTCCTCTTGGAGTTATTTAAGAGGAGAGAATGATGGAGATAAGTGTAAAGAAAAGGTTTTTTGTTTGTTTGTTTATTTGTTTTTCTTACTAAAAACAAGTGATTTATTAAAAAAAAAAGTTTCTAAAGGGAACTTTTGATACACTCAATGATTTTCACTCATTTTCCTATACCCTTTAAGATTTCTCTGCTCAGTAGAGATCAGAAACAGGAGATGTGCAGGTTTTGTCTGTGTTTCTGCAAATATTCTTGGGATTTCACCCAAGTGTTTCTCAGCATTTCTAGGTTTCAGCTATTGGAAATTTGATTTTCACTGCTGGGTACAAACACTAAAAAAGATTATTTCCTTTTTATCAAACTGTAATAATGTTCGTAATCCACAGTCACCCTGGGATGGTTTGATTCTCATTTTTGTTTCCTCACAGATTAAGGGAAAGGAGACTCAAAATGTTTCCTGCTAGCTGGAATTTACAAGCTGAGAACAGGTATGTAGAAAATTAAAGAGAGTAAAAGTGCTTAAGTGCATTGGGTAAACAGTCTGACTCATATCAACTGTTATCAGTAGAAATTTGTGTGCAGAAAAGATGTTAATTCTGTGTTTGTCTTATCTTAATGTTGATCGGTTTATTTTCATTTTCAATATATTTAACCTTTTGAGACTCCCGACCCAAAAAAGAAGGTCATTATTTCTTTAACAAGAAAATTCTTTTGTTTATAGGAATCCTTCTCTTTGTAACTCTTATCACATAGAGTTGTGTGCATCCCCTCCCACCTGCCCCCAGATACCTCATGTGTGATAAGGGTTACAAAGAGAAAGATTGCCATGCACAAAGGAATTTTCCTGTTGCGGTGTCAGTATGACCCTTGCTTCTAGAAGAAAATGAAGAACAACCTCCTGGAATTTCCTTAGGAGCTATTCAGTGTTGTCTTAACTCATTTTCCATTCAAAATAGAATAAAAATGAATGTTGATATGTGACCCAGCTGCATGGAATAATCAAACCTGCCCAGGTAGGTCCTGATAAAGACTTATATGATCTTCCTCCTCCTCTGGTAAACCTACAGCGAGGGAAGCACTGGATAGAAAGCTCCATAGGGCTTACCTGTTAGATATTCAAGCAACAAGGAAATACTCTTCTCATACCTGTGGAGGGGAGAGGTCTCAGAAATTCTAGCACAGGCACATGAGGTTAAATACAGAGAACTATGTGTGTTTTCAGGATTAGCAGTTTAATGTCTAAAGTGTTGGGAAGATGGAGCTTGTGAATCTTGGCGTGTTTGAGTCTGATCTTTGCAAAACCCTCAGATCCCATTCACATGCCTTCTGCATTACCTGCCTTTACCCCAGACACTTGGGCTGAAATGGAGCCTGGCGCTGGGGTTGGGGAAGGTCGGGGAGGTGAGGAGGGTCAGGGAGGGCTGGAGGAGCTCTCAGGGCCCATGGCAGTTTTTGGTTTGTTAGCCGGGTGAAACGTCACAGGCAGCTTGCTCACAGCTTTCCTTTAGTCGAGGATCTCTTCTGATGTCTTTCCTATATCATGCTACCAATTTCTGTGTGGATCATCATGTATCTCAACTCATTGGCTCTTAGTCAAATTTGATTGAAATTGGTTCCATTGAAATGTATTTTGCATCAAGGATGGATGTGCACTGCTGGGGTGGAGGTTAGATGCCTTGGTGCTGATAGCATCTGAGCAGGGTTTACAGAATTTATATTTTGAGCATAATGATCTAGACTTTGATTCCTCAGAAACTAGTTTCTTCTTGATTCTGACTACAAAGGCCATTGATGTTCAAAAGAGTGCCTGTTTTCTCTGCATCTCCAAATACTGATCCATAGGCATAGGTTCCTTTTCTCATACTGAAATACAATGAGGTACTCACTTGTTTTCTAGTTCTTAGCTGTCATCTTCCAGAAATTGCTTTTACAATATGTGTGTATACTGAACAATTACCTGATCAGGCTTTAAATTTATAGGTAGTATTCAAGGCAGAAAGAGGTGATGTTCTCTCCTTGGTTTTGCATCTGTAAACTGTACTTTACTGCTAGCTTTCTCATAATAAATGTTTTTGACCCCCATTTAATTTTCTTTAGGTTGAGTCTTTATTTCAAATTACTGCAGCAAACAAAACTGCAACCTGCTTAAAAACAACAACAAACTGCAAAAATAAAAAAAGAACCGTTCTTACTAGGTTGCAATCTCAAACCAATCCACTTTGACTGTAGCTGTAGCAAATTGCTGTCTGAAAATGACTGCCCTATTCATCTGTTAATATTGTTAGGAAGAAAGCTACAACTGTACCTATCAGTATAACTAAATTAGAGTAGGTTCACACAAGGCAGACACACATAAAAATGTACTTATGAAACAGACATATCCCTCAACAGGAAAATGACAGCAATTCTGATAAAATGCTTTTATTATTTACTTTCAACAAGTGTCCATACCTGCAGCTTGACTATTGTTGAATCATTTCAATAATCTTGTTAGAGGACTAGCAATAAAAGGAAAAGCACTTCATTGGAGTGAAATGGCCCAGCTCCTGACATGTTCAGTGGCTTGTCAGAGATATGGTGCTACATATATATTTATTTAAACTGTTGAAATGACAAGCAGTGTTGTGTATAAAACCAGCAAGCAGTTTGGAAGATAAGCACATCCCCTACATGGAAGAGCTCGCTGTCCATGTCCCAGGTCCCATGGGCTGTGGTGGCTGTATCCTACAGGAGATAAACAAGGCTGCCTGAAGGATTACACCTGGGAATTAACAATTTTGACCTCATACTGAGCAAGCAGAGGTACCTCCAGAGTTCTGTTCATGATCTGTCACAGTATTTATGCTCAACCTGCAAGTTGCTCCAAAACTGGTGTGCAGAGAATATCTTATTTAAAACCCAAGTCTTCTGGACACAGATGGTTGGAATTTTGGAAATAGATGCAAATGGAAATAGTTAAGTTTTCTATACTCACTTCCTTTTCAGGACTTCATAGGTTTTGGAAGAACTGTAAGATTATATGTAAATTGAGAAAAACATTGCAACATTGCATTCTATGATTCTATGATTGCAACCAGCCAATATCTGAATATTTTTGTTTCCTATAGGAACACACACACACACAAAAAAAATAGATTAAGTGACTTGAATATAGTCATGTAGGATATTTGTGGTAGAGTAAGGAATATTTTTAGATTATTCAATTCTAATGTGCTACCAAATTTCATTTATTCCTTCAAAAATTTGGAAGAAGAAATTTATTTTTTTTCTCCTCAAACTTTCAGGAATATGCACAACTGAGAGAAGACTGAAGTGTGAAGCATTTCAGAGTAGGAGCCGTAAACTTCTAAAAATGATAAGTAGTGGACAGTGTGTATGAAAAGCAATCTGAAATGCAAAATCTAACAAGAAAAAAAAATCTACTGATTCTTATGGTAATTTTTCCAGATGAATATAAGACTTGTTGTTTAGCAGAAGATATTAAATTACAAATTCTGGTAATAACAGAGAAATGGCTTCTATAGCTGCAGAATGTAACTCCTATATACTATTCTATACAATAAAAACTTTAAAGTTTCTGAATGTTTGATGTAAGAAAATAAGCTGTGCTTGAAAACTTAAACATTTTAGTTGTTATCATATTTTGAGGACTTCAAAGTTATCCTTTATGTTTGTAACTGCTTATTGTTTAAAATCTATTTCTTTTTATTGTTTATTTTAGCATCTATTAATTGAAAGACCAATAACTACATTTGCAAAGTAATTCTGTATATAATATATAATTTTTTAGATTTTTTTCTCTTTCCTTGGAAACATATAATGATTTGATTCTGCCCAGAGGAATTCTGAAAATTAAAAAAAAAAAAAAAACTCTCCCTTTTTTTTTTTTTTACACCCTGAGACATTGGAGAGCAAAAAAGAGCACTATATGATAAAGACGTAAAATTTTAACCCACATCATTCTGAAAAGCAAGATAAATTGTTGAATTTTGAATAGTTCCCTCCTGGAGGACCACATACTTGGAGAGCTGGGGCAGAAGTTAGCAATCACAAACATCTCGGGCAGTTGACTAATCTCCTCCCAAGCATGCTCGATGAATATCTGCCAAAATATTTTTGTCAGCAAATGAAATTGCTTCCCCTTTGAGAGCTCCCATTGCCTGTTTGCCCTGCTCAGCCTTAGAGCCCCTAAGGGATGGTTTGACTGGGGGAGATTATAAATATCTCAGCAGAACAGACATAACACTTGCAGGGAAAAGAGGGGGTAGAAGGAAGGAGGGAGACAGGAAATGGGGAAATTTTCAGGGAAAGATCCTTCTTTCTTTTCTTTTCTCTTTCTTTCTTTCTTTCTTTCTTTCTTTCTTTCTTTCTTTCTTTCTTTCTTTCTTTCTTTATT
>JAWLRI010000031.1:5635664-5671638 GCA_034781795.1 Crypturellus tataupa
AGCTATCCCACCACGTCTCTGTGATTCCAATGAGATCATGGCGCTGGGACCGCACATAGATTTCTAGTTCGTCTTGCCATAAAGCTTGATTACAAATAGGACACATAAGAGATGATCAAAAAACAGCCTTTACCCTGTTAATCCAAGACACAATCCAGTTCAGATGTGATAGCTACATTTCTGTTGCCCAAACTTCTCAGACATATTTTCAGTTAGATCCAACGTGAATAAGTGCCTGGTGACATAGGCCAAACAGTGCTACAGTGCTGTGTATTCTGCTCATACCTTTGTAACAGTGTAATTATAGCCTTTAGTTATTTTAAACGTTTCATATGCAATGGAGAAAAATACTTGCGTGGCAATAAGCAATGTTGGTTTCTTAATTGTTACTCATTGCATTAAGTCTTTGGTATATGTGGATTGCTTACATAGAGTAGGTAGCAGTATTCTGTTTCATTTAAAAACAACCCCCCCAAAATATTACACTGTTGCCCTACGGTACTTGTATTATCTTGGGTTGCTATGACATTGCTGCACATAATACAACATAATGGCAGTAGAAAGTGAAAAAGCATTCTGGCCTGTGAGTGTTGATGCAAACAGATAATGAAGCTTTTCATTGTGTGCCATGATAATAGCATAGAAATAGAAACAGATCTTTGTAGGATAGCAATTTTGATTTATATATTTACTTGGATTTATATAAGGATTTCATCCTGTTTCAACACTCCAGCGCAGATAATTACATATAAATTCCTCATGCCAAGATGCTGAGCCAATATCAAGAATGAGATCTTTTTCACTTGTCCAAGACATTTAATCTCTGAACAGGGTGAACCTTTTTTATCCCCCACACCGAAGACCTCTTGGAATGCCAACCTCTGGGCTTTTTTGCAGTCAGGCAAAGGAGGAATTTTATTCAGTCTCTTTGCATTATAAGTACTCTGTCCTTATAAAGATTTAGGAATGGGCATCTTAGAAGCTCAGTGGTTTGTGGAGTACTTACTGCGATAGTAGTTTGCATTAACCTCCAAAACAAACTCTGGGCTGGTGCAACTAAGAAGCACACAACATATTCTACTCTAAACAAACCCCAAATCAATGGGAGAACCAAATTCAGCAGGACTCTCCCTCTCTCTTCCTGTCCCCTCAAATTGTGAATAATATAGGCATTAGGTAGAAGAGAAGCAAAAGATTTATCTCCCTGGCTCCACCCTGTCCACTATTTTAATGCTTTTTTTTCTTTCCTTTTCTCTCCCTTTCTCCTAAACTCACTTTTACCATTGAACTGAAAATCTCTTATTTGACAAATTCAGGTAAGTGGCAAAGAGAAAGACATCAAAGCAGCTCTTAGATGCAGGCACTTCAGAAATGCTATGGTACTTTGAAACAGCTTATTTATCTCCATTGCAGCTGGCCTGTATCTTTTCAGAAATGTTTTATATGTTAAGCCAAGAGAAAAAATTTGTTCTTTAAGAAGTCGTCTTGATTCATTTGGCATAGGTCACCCAAAAAGTGAGCTGTCTCATGAGTGTGACACAAAAATAATAAGGAGAGTAAATTGATAGCTGGTGATACCGAAACTAAGGAATCAAAGACAGGGGTTATATCCAAGGCCTTGGCGGTGCCGTTGTCTCCTCCAGTGATCTCTGAACTTGATGGGCACCTCTGATCTCCTGCACCACAAAGGAAAAAACTCACTGGTTTATCAGTAGCTGTAATGAACAGTTCCCTATCCCAATCAATCTTCAACTATATAGCCTAATAAAACAAATCTAGAGTGTAAAGGAAATTAGAAAGAATTATCCTTTTTAAGCTTAGAAATGACAGAATATATATTCAGGCCTCATGAGCAGTCCATATATTATGCATGTGAATATGTATCTTTGAGTGGTATTAAAAATAGCACTCTGATCATATGACAAACTGGTTGCTATAGTAACTACATTTTTACTGTAGAATAGCAAAGTAATAATGTGTAAAATGTGTAAATTATCAGTGTGTAAGAGCAACTGGTGCGTCTTTGCTCTGCTCTTCTGCTTAAAAATGAATCTTTTTATGAATATACAAATCTCATTCATGTATTCTCATGACACTTCTATTGTTGGCTCCATCTCTTCAGCTGGCCACCCTTGTAGTGCGCAAGCGAAATATGACATTTCAGCCCAAAAGAAAAAGAGCAGGAGAAAAAGAGATTATGGACTCAATCCAAAGCAAGGATATACTGATTTCAATGGACTTTTTCTCAGGCTGTATGGAAACAAAGGTGATTTATGAGAAACAGCACATCAAGGCAGAGTTCACTCATTGCTTGCCAGTTACTACATTCTCCTGCTGAGATTTGTAGAGATGTTACGCTTGACTTTGGGGAGAGAAAATCAGGAACTAACATGATGGAGATTTCCACAGCAGACTAACTATATCTTCATGGATGTAGAACCAGATTTTCAGAATTAGTCTCTAAAAACCCCAAATTCCAAGTTTCTAGATTTACATGCCTGTCAAATGTTTTTGCCATTGAAATTTCTTAGAATAGATAAGTGTTCCTAAAATTTAAGAGGGGATGAAACATATGGAATGAAGCCCTGGTTTAGCTGAAATCCATGGCAAAGCTTTCACTGACAGCAGCCCACCTTTCTGTTTAGTGTCACACTGAAGAGGGCAGTGACCTACTGGCCTTCAGGAGACTTTAACCCCCTTGGAAAGCAACACAGACATTTATTTTAGGCTCTAGAGAGTGGAATGATGGTTGTAGCTGTGCTGGCTACAGATCAGGCATATTCCCATCCAGGGGGAAATACACCAATAAATCATTTGGTTCACTTGCTTTAATTATACTAGGTGACTGTGATATTTTGGGTTATTGAACTTCCCAATTCTGCAGTCCTCCACATTTTAAAACAAGTTGATTGAACCTGAACTCATTCCTAATTTTAAGGTTTTGAGGCATTTCATTTTTCTTCTCACCACCATAGATAGTTCTAATTATAATCTGTCTTGTAACAGCACCTGCCTCAATGAAAGAGCTAATTTCTAACACTCTAGCAGGGACTCTGGACTCAAAAAGAGACTGTGTCTCTGAGTACATGGATAGCCCAGGACTAAAACATTAGTCCAAAGCTACTCTGCCTGAATTTCTCATTATGGTCCGCATCCTGTTCTGTGTAACAAACTGAAGTCTTATACTCTGTATTTTGTACAAATAAGCTGAAAAAAAATTGTGAGGAAAATACCTATTTCAAACTAGAAAGCGATCGTTAAAAAACAGAATTTATTATTATCTTAAGTCCTGTCATTCTGAAGAGATTCTACCTTTACTATGAAATATTTGAAAAGTAGAACTCTTCCTTCTTTAAATTCTACTATAAAAATGCATCAAAACACTCTGTAATACTGCCCAACCACAGATGTGTGTCTTGTAGCCTTTTGGACTAAAGCTATTATAAAATCATGCTCTGATATCTGCATACAGAAAGCATCAGGCTTTGTAATAGACTTATGTTCAAAATACTGCTAATAGTTTTATATGATACCAAGAGAGTGTTTTTCCTGTTTCCTGTATTATTTCTGCAGTGCCCAGCTTCGTCACTTATTGATCATTTTGTCACCTCGTCAACAAATTGTGAAATAAGAAATTTGGAAGAGATTCCTTTTCTTTCTAATGGAAAATTTCAACTTTTGGCATTTATCAGAAATTCTTTGATCTGGAAATGATGCTCTGGTACCTTCAGCTTTTTTTCTCTCTCTCTTTTTTTTTTTTTTTTTTTTTCCCCATGGATTAGGAGCTCACATGGACTCTAATGATACACTGTAGAAGCAACCTGCTGTGTGGCAAGTTACCTGAAGTGGCCCGGGCACTGTAAATAGTGAAGCTCCCTCTGGATAATACAGTGTCAAATAGGAAACTGCCTGAAAGTTTCATTTACTTGTATATAAATCTCACTGAGGTATCTTTATGCTGTCGTACAGTACATGCCTCTCTTCTTTTCTGTAGGATAGAGGAGGCAATTAAAGAAAATCAAGAAAATACCTTGGGGATAGTTGGTTTTTATTCTTCAATATAGCATTTTTCTGGAAACTTGAGATCTATAGGTGAAAATCCAGATTTTTCTAAGAAAAGAAAGACCCTTTTTCTTGATTGATTTCTTAATCAAAAAGAACCCCAAAATAAAGTAATTTAGAGGAAGCCATGCAAGAAAAACACACATCAGTAATCAACATGATATATATTCTATAAATTCTTTACAAAAGGAAATAGTCAAGAAAGGTAAAATGGTGACTCACTATTTTAACGTTCACATTCCCATGTTTTTGTCTTTTCCTCAGAGACTGTTTTTTCCAGTAACAATAAAAGATCAAGTAATATATTTCTTTGCTTTTTTAAAGAAGGATACTAATGCATACTCTGCAATATGCCTTCCCACACTTTCTTTATATTGAAATTATAACCCTCATTAGTAAGTCACCTTTAAGCTGATGAGTCAGCACTGAATCATCAAACCACTTGTCCTTACAGCAATAGAGTCTTTACTGATGGTTACGAAATAAGATTCATAGTATTGAGCTGGCTAGGAAATTCCTCACAAAATACCTTTTGTCAAAAAAATGTTGATTAATTGACCTTGAAGTTATGAAGGTATGAACTGGTTTCCTCAGAAGAGATTTCTTGGGTTTGTTTCTTGGGCTGGGATTCCTAATAAAAACAAAAACACTGTTGGTTTTTCTTAACTGATCTCTTTTCTTCTTGAAGTTGCATGCATTTTGTATGAGTGATTGCCATTTTGGGCAATGGCTAGGGTATGTCTTCCACATCCTGGGCTATCATAAGTAGACCAGGATGTTTCCATTTTTCCCCTCTACCATCCCTTCAAAACCACATAAACTAATTTTGAGCCATCAAAGGTTAATGGTAATCTGAAAATGATCTTTAGGTAAATGAGAAAACATTTCTGAGCAGGAAAGAACTCTCCAAATTGAGGTTTTGTCAGTTTTGCAAATATGGGAGACTTTTTTAAAAAGAGGTGTAGGCAGCTCCCAGAGACATCCATTTTGTTATAAATCTCTTCATTTTCAGAACATGTAGCTTGCATATATGATAGCTTAAAGTTGTGTGAAAGCCTAGAAATCTATGGGAATATTCAAGGAATAGTGTAGAAATCGATATATGTAAAGAAAGCAGAATCTAGCATTTAGTTTGCCAAATATTCTGGACAAAAGCCAGAAGTCCATTTGCATATAAATATATAATTTATAATATGGAAATGCGACAAGGCCTTGCATGTAAATGCTTTGGATTTTTCAAAAAAAGAAGTTTCTTTTCATCCTCTTGTCTTTTGTTTCAATTAAATTCTGTTTCATTGTTGCATGCATTACAATAAATTAAAAGGGCAAGCTTTCTTTTCTTTGCACACTGAACTGGCATATAAATGACACTTCTTGTGTGACATAAAAACTCAGATAATTGTTTTATAATTAATTTACCTAAAGTAATTTAAAAGAGAAAAAAAATGCATGATTTTATTATGAATATGACCAATTCATTAGAGAATGTAGGGGGAGTATAGTTTCTAATTCCTGTCTCTTCCTTCAAAACACCATTCCTCCCAAACAGATTAGATTTGGGGTTTTTTAGCTACCTTTTTTTTTTTCTCTTTGTTAGTGTGGATGTCAGCACATTTCTAGATGTTGCCTGAAGCAAAATAGATAAATATAAAAATAACAGAATATTTTCAGAATACTTCTGAAAATATTTTCAATAATTCTTATGTTTAGCTGCCGTTCTTGTGATATTGCATATTGTTCACTGACAATACTAATGACAAAAAGCTAATTCCTCTGAGGAAAGCTAATTCTGGCTTTGGAATAAAAGTTTCTGATAACAGAAATTTGTTTTTTCATGCTATGGCAGTGAATATCAAATGTAGATAGATTTTACAGTAAATTGTGCTGTAATCATTTATCCAAAACCAAAAGCTATTCAACAAATAATTTGGCCAATACATGGGAAAACTGATCTGATGATGGACTGATCCCAGTGAGGAAAAACAAATTTCCCATCTCTACACTGTCTCGAGTCAAGTCTTCTCTCATGGGGATACAGGTTATTTTGAATGCATAGATAAAGAAACATCAGGGTTTAGATATCTGAGAGGAGAGGACAGAAAACTCAAAAAGAAAATAAAGATAAAGACAGTGCAAGGCTTTGAATATTTGCAATGTGCTAAAATGTTAGGAAAAAGTGCACAAAATAATTTGTTCTGAATCAATACAACTTCTGAAATTCTAGTAAACAAATGATTTTTTATAAGACATTTAGAGTTATGTTGTTAATCAGCAGGATTAGATTCAAAATGGACAAATATTTCTTGAATAGAGAAAGTGTTGTGAGGGTGTGGGACACTGCTGCACCTGGAAATGAAAGGAGACTTTAGACATAACTGGAGGAGCCATCCTAGCAAGAGATTGACATAGTGCTTTCTGGATGAGGTATCTCCGTGACTGGCACAGAACCACTGGGCCAACAACACGAGATGTGCTGGTGTAACAAAATTATAAAAAGATGGTCTCAGAGAATAATAATCCCAACAAGAAGTTTTTGCACTAAAAAAATAAAATAAAAGCAGATGTTTAAGTAAGGCTTCTTTATTATTTGAGATATTAAGGAACCTATAGAGTCAGTTGGACTGAAAAGCTCAGTGTCTTGACTATGGATGAGTTCTGGAATATTTTAAAGTCAAAAATGGAAAATCTATCTAGAATTTTGAAAAAGATATAGAAAGGAAGACATTTCCAAATACACTGAAAGCAAAAAAAGACTCAAAAAGGACATTAACAAAGAACAGAGAACCCACAAAGAAAAAAGAAAAAAATTATTATTCAACAAAGGAAACCACCTGAAGTCATTGGGATAGAGAGAGGTTCCTTAAGCCAAATTGAATCAGGGCTTGTAGAGGATATTAAAATAAATAGCAGGAGGTTTATTGGTAGTGAAGCTAACAAAAGAGCAATGGAGGAAGCAATGTTCCTCTGCAGTGGGAGCTGCGGTAAGATTTAAGATTTAGGTACAGCTCAAAAGCCAAATGAAGGTTTTATTTCTGTTTTTGTCAAGGGCAAAGATGTTGAAAAATGATTTGATCAAGACATCCAAGGAAAAGGAAGAGATGTACCTGAAATGTCTACTATTGGAATAAAATCAAATTCCCAAAAGTTTAATATTATCCAACATAAGGACAGGCCAGATGGCTATTGCTTGTTCTTAAAAGGGATCATTAGGGTGGCACTTGAGGTACTCGTGAGTGTTGAGGCATTATTAGAGACTGATTATCAATACCTAATCAATCTGCGTGAGGTAACCTAACCCAGAGTGTGAATTTGCAGGCTATGTGCTGTAGGTATTTCTCTGTGCATTTTACCCCTCAGGACCCCATTATAAATATAAGACAACTGCTCTCTCTTTCACTAAGGTTGCACAGGGCACAATGTGCTTTAGCTTTCCCTCTGGTAACCCGTTCCTTTGACCACACCTTTACTTAATAGCTTTAGTAATGATAAAAGCATGAAAAGTGGCAGTGTGGTAATGAGACAAAATTGGAGGTTTTGTCAATATGGAGAGGATCAGAGTGTAATGCAGGAAGATCTGTGTTACCTAAAGGACTGAAATTATAGAAATGAGCTGCAGTTCAATAACAGGACATGCAAGGTCAGTCGCTTAGAGGGACTGCTGGAAAGAATTTCCTTTGCAAGCTGAGAGTCAACAGCAGGAAATGGCAGAGGACGGGAGAAACCTCGGCACCATCATCAGTGCCAGGGTGTGCCTGAGCAGTCCAAGTGATGCTCCTGAAAAGGTGGCAAACAGAGTCCTCAGACATATCAGGTGAGCCTCAATTGTCATGGGACGGGAGGAGTTAAATCATCTGTAGAATTTGAACTAGAGAGTTGCTGAAGTTTCCTGTTAGCTGTCTAAAAATCTGTTTGATTAATTTTATTCTGTCTTGTCACAGTAAGTTGCATGATAGAAAATTTAGATGCTTTATTTTTATAAGGTGCATTTGAAATTTTATATATATATATGTGTGTGTTTTTTTTCCTGTTCACAAAATTAGGATAGCAGTCAGGAAAATTTAAGGCTTCTTTGTGATGTGACTGTAGCTCTTTTGAAATGCTGGCAGCAATTCACTCACCAGTCTGGTTCTTTTAAATATGAGCATTCTTAGTATGTTGAATCTCTATCTTCAAGGTCCACGCTGACTAGGTGATAATAATTAAAATAAATTTTTATTCTGTTTTTTTTTCAATGCTTCCAACCTCACAGAGACTTCCAAATGCCAGAATCTCTTTCCTTTTATCTCAAAATTAGCGTCCAAAATTCTTTGATGGCTTCAGCTATAGTGAAAAGTGGGTTATTTGAACAAAACAAAATTAAATGCATTTGCATGGCTAACTAGACATAAAATATCAAGATCTCAAAAGATCTCATGCCTAATAGCATAGTTTAGTGGGAATCATGGGTACTAAAAGGCAGATGCAAGGGAGAACATGAATGTAGTTAAATAGTCTAGAATTGGGAGAATTCTAGATGTTTCATATACTATGGAAAACAGTAAGTTTTACAAATTGGAATACTGATGTGTGTGGAAACAGAGACAATGACAATGACTTCAAACTATTCCATGATCTCTACCTATAACTACACAGTGCCCTTCTGCATAGCCGCTCCGAATTTGAAGTGCTGCCCCTGTGTCCTAAGTATGCGTAGTATAAATTATGAGGTTAAGGGAGAGCAAGAATTGCAGGAAAGGCACAATTTACAATAATAAGTCATTTGACAGAGTGGAATGTTGATAAGTGATAGGAGGGATTATGTTTGTTGATGTAGTAAATGAGTTATTTGGAATCATTCTTTAACTGGAAAACGTTGCTTTTCACTGAAAAAAAAATAAGAGATTAAAAATTTGCAGTGGTAAACTTTCAGGTTTTGTGTAACTTACTGTCCTCATCAGATTTCCAAGATGGCATCCAGTCTCCGAATTTAGGCATCCAAATTGTGCCTCAATTTTACATGTCGCATAGAGCACCACTTCTAGAATAAACAGCTGTTTTATTTTATCCTTAGAGTATGGTCACTATGCTCAGGACACTAAAGATACAGTGATATCAGAAAAGACTTCAGAGCAGGGTAGAAGGGTGGTGGACTGAAGTGAAGTGCCCTGGAGCAGTACAGCTGCATTGCAAAGATCCTAGTCTGGATGCAGATGCTGCAGAGGACTGTTCTTATACCCGCTTTTATACCCAGCCACCCTAAATCCCTCCTCACTTGCTGACCTCCCTGCCAGTGAGAAGACAAGGAAAACCACTGACCGCAAGTTGAGTTGTTCAGGCAAAAGGAGTATTTACATTGTTTGCTTCTAACACACAAAATTATTTTAGACTTCCATGTGAATAAATACATTTTTGCTAGATGCACAGAATGTTTGCCATTACTCTTAACAGCCATTACTATAGGTACTTCATCACATTTAATGTGTAAAAATACTCTCAGTGGGTGTACCTGGATCAAAACTAATGAGGAAACTGCAGAAATAATCCAAACACCTGCATATCACAAAAAATTAACAGTGCCAGCACCAAATAGTTCTGGTTTATCTCAAAAGAATGTTTGCAGATAATCCTCTCTTGTGGACATAGATAAACATGTTGCAGCTAATACACACTTACCATAACTCAGCTGAGACATTCCAGAGTGCACCACTTAACCGCTTTTCAATTTCTTTTCTTTTCCTGTTTTGTCATTATCATTGCTAAAAGAAAATACAGGTGCTTACTTGGTGGGACAAAGGAGCTATACCCACAGTGTACTTCAATTTCCCTTTCCTCCACTGCCTCAATTCAAACTCCTTTCTCTGCCCTCGTGACTCCCCGAGGAAGTGCTCTGCCCCAAACTTCACTGCAGTTTCTCCTTGTTGTGTCTCAGGTTTGCATTTGCTCAGCTGCACTGTTGTCCTCTCAGCCAAGCCTCTGCTTTCAGGAACAGGTTTCTTTGCTCCTACACCTGCCACAGAAGAAAATAGAGAGGTTTATAGAGGAAGGTAAATAGGGGCAGAAGATACCTAATGGGCCAAGTAGTGCAATTGCACAGGTGAGTAAGGGAGTGTGATCTTGAAAACCCGCCTGGATGCCACCCTGTGCCCCGTGCTCTAGGTGTCCCTGCTGGAGCAGGGGGTTGGACTAGATGATCTCTGGAGGTCCCTTCACCCTCACCCAGTCTGTGATTCTGTGATTGCCAAGAGGTGAGCTGACCTGAGACCTCTCTCAGACATCATTTTGCTGTCTCACCCTTGCAGTCAGCTAGCACTTACATGCTTACATGCAGCACTTAGGTTTTTTTCTGGGTTTTATATTCATTGTGATATCCTGAAGATTTTAAGTTGGGAAGGTGAAAAAAGAAACAGCAAAAGAGTCATTGGTCTGTTTAGTAAAGATCTGTCTGTAAGGAAAAAAAGTTACTGAGCTGAAAAAAAAAGTTACTGATTTCCATCCTCTGATTACCTGGAGCTCTCTGGACTGTCTCTGTTTCCATGGCTTATCTTGGATTCCTTGGCATGCATAGGGAAGAGATGACTTTCTTCTTTGAATCCAGGATCTTTTAAGCTAAGAGCATATTGGCTCCCCAGTTGTGTGTAGAGTGATAGGAATATTAGCTAGTTCCTGCCACCATGCAGATGTTACTACCACTCAGTAGGGGTTTTGAAGTCCAGTAGGAAAGAGTTTCCACTCATTTGCTTTGCCAAAGGCCTCAAGGATATAGCCATTAGGGAGGAGGGAAATTTTTTTACTTGTTGCACAAATTCTGACGTCTCTTTAGGAAGTGAGGACTTGTATCCCATTGTTTATGCCAGATCCTTCCCTGTTTATACGTACCAGAAACCAGCGGTTTGCCTCTGTGCAAATGCCACTCTACTGATTGGCCTGGCCTTTGCATATTTATTCACATACTTCCACATCTACTTTGCATATAAATATCTTCTGTATGTTATTTTCAAAGATTCTTTGCAACAGGTTGGTAGCACAATTGCACTTGAAGAGCTCCTCTTTATAATTTCTTCTTCCCCCACAAAATTAATGCTTTTATGCTGACATTTTGCTTGGATACTTGGCGGGGAGCAGGGAGAAGGAGACAGAAAAAAATGCCACTGGGAGTGTGGCAGGAACTGTGTAAATTGGGATTGGTTCCACCAAGGAGGAATGATATGACAGTGTAAACACTCACTATGGCAAGATCAATAAATGCCAGGATGTCTAAGAACTGACAGTGGTTAAACAGTTGATGAGGTCACTACAGCTTCTTGAGATTTCCTAGTGCTCTTTGTTTATTTGTTTATCTTCCTTTTGTTTTTCTGATTTAAAATCCTAGCAAAATTCTTCACAATTTTGCATTTCTTCAGTGCCGGGCATGCAATCTGATTCAGAACTGGAATTTTATGCAGTACAACTAAGGAGCATATGTTAGAAACTGGTGAATATATTTTCTTACAGATATGCATACTGTGTAATGTCTGAGAGAGGACATGTATATATGATTTTGCATATCAAGTGGGTTTGAATCATTCATGGGCTTTAGGGAAGTGCCTGTAAGCCTATTTCACCAACATGGTAGTCCTGGAGCAAATGCAATGCTAATACTTCTGCTTAGTGATTTTAAACAGTTTGTAAGCTGCTGTAAAAATTGTGTTGTCAAACTCTGCAACTAATTTACTTCTCCCAGTCTATAAAACAAGGAAAGGAAACATCTGTTTAAATGGGAATGTACTGGTGGTGGGGATTATTCTTTTCTTGTCTTTATTGTTGTTCATTCTAGTTAATCGGTTTAAATGTACAGAAAAAAATGTCACTGATTAATAAGTAGTAATATTTATTACAGTTTGAGATCCTGAACAAGCCTGTTTAGATGACTATTTTTTGTTACACTACTGGCATTTCTGAAATAAATTAAACAGATGTGGGAACATTCCAGACATTGCTGAAGTCGTAGTTCACTCCACATGGATGAAGTTATGGCAGAGATAGTCCAGATGAGAGAAAGCTATCAACACAGCTTCCCTGTCCATACATTTTTTGTGGAATGGGTTAACAAAAGACATACCCTCCATGGGAGTTTTTGTGTTCCTCCGTGTGATTCATTTATTTATATATGCTCTATGTCTGTCCCTCAGATTATTCAGCCCCTGATACACAAGGATAAATTCTTTGGGAAGGTCAGCCTTCCCTGCAGTGAACCAACCTCATCCTCCACAGAGCTCGCCAGACTCGGAGACCATTTCTCATGTTTGCTTTATAATTCCTCTGAAGGGAATGCACTAGAGCAGTATGCAGCGGAGTGTGAAAAACACTACAGGGTTTTACCCTGGCTGTTGTTTACCATGAAACATCAGCCTAGCGCCCCAGCACAGCTTGGGCCAAGGGCCCTTTGCTTGTCTGCCTTGCCCTATTTGCTTGTAGTTTTTCTTGGTCTTGTAATGTTTTTTTCTTTTATAAGCTGAGAAAGCAATACAGATCAAGCTGCTGCTGACAGAAAAAAGAAAGAGATTTGATATAAATGTTTTGACATAATCAAGTGAGATGAATAAAATTACTGGGGGCATGCTCTATTGATCATTTCTTACTCCAGAGCATTCTGCTGCTCTGTCACTGCACCACGAGGACCCTCGAAGCAAACTGGCCGAGCCATGAGTCTTGCTTCACAGATTTGGATCTCTGTTAGCATTCAGATGGAGTAGATATGTATGAATTAAACAGCGTGAGAAGGCCTGTTACTGATTCAAGTGCTCCAGCAGCTTGTGTGAGAGCATCCAGAAGAAAGTCTGGGGGCAATTTCAGTAGGATGCAAAGCAAATAATGTGTTTATCAGAAAAACAAAAACACAAAATAAAAATAAAAATCCTTTTCATTAGAAATCTAAAGTAAAATATCCTGTAGAGCAAGGAGCGGAAAAGTGGGGAAAAAATTAAAATCAAAACAATAAATAAAAGTTTCTTAGGAAGAAAGCAAGCATTTGAGGAAATGTTCAGTAAGTAGGAATGAACAATTCAATATGATGACTTGCAAGTTATATATGTTGTAGTTTTTTAATGTTAAGCATGAACAAAAACTTTTATGGGAGCTAGGCCTTGGAGGACATATAGGGCAGGGATTCTCCAGTGAAATGATTTGTTGTCATATGAGTAAATGCTCTCCATCCACTGTGCAATGCTGCAGATAAATTTATTGTTATAGTTTTTAGAAATAGAGATAGATTCATGCTGTCAATCAGCACAAAGAACTGCATAAGTGATTATGGGTTCTTCCATTTTGCCCTGCATGACTGGAGGTGGCAACCAGAGCTCTGTGAGTCAAGTGAGTCAAGAGAGTCAAGATGTAGGCATTCTAATTTCTGATTTCCTAAACTATTTTTCATCTTATATGAATATTTTCTCTTCATCAAATTTGTGTGCTTCATACTATCCAAAGAGTTACTCCTAGTCCATGATACCTGACAGAGCAAAATCAATTGTGGAACAGGTCTAGTGGGCAGACAACTTAAACAGCAAATAAGATGCTATTTATAAATCCTTGATGAAACCACAAGACAATAAAATTAAGACTTAAATCTGGATGATGCAAACCTGGCAGTTTAATTAAGACCAGCATGAAAAATAAATATCAGCTAAGAGATATTCATGGTTGAATTTTCCCAAACTTGGATTCTCTGAAAGAGTACTCAGGTGACATTTCTTGGGCTTAAAATGGATTTTTAAACTCAGTGTCTTGTTTTGACCAGCTAGAAAAAGGTAGCTTACCTGGCTTTTAAAACATGGATTATATAATTTGCTTTATTTCATAGATTTTTGGATGCCTTTTAATCAGTCTTTTGGAAAAATCCAAAGCAGCTGCTTTTTTTAATTTTAAATGATATTTAATTTCCTACCAAGACCTACCAAGATATGTAGTTTTCAAGTACTGTGTTACCTACTGGGAAATGAGAAACAAATCATCAGTCCCTGTACACATGTTCCCTTCACATGATAATGAAATTAAAGATGAGGTTCAGCATGTGCAGTGCTTATCAGGAGAAGAATGAGCCTTTTTTAATGTTTCTGAAAGGCTACCATTGCGTTTACAAGACCAAAGAATGGAAGGGCTTAAAATATATATGTGAGCTATTTGCAACATTTGAACAATGTCAGTCAGAAAGATTTGAACAAGTGGGAAATGACTCCATTGGTTTTCTAGCTTTGATCACAAGAGGGAGTATTTGCAAGTAATCTTTCCTTGTAAAAACAAAAATGCTGTTTAACAGTACAAGGCAGTGGATTAGGGCAATTAACTGTTTTCTGCAATGTACCAGCAGCATCCACACGAAACCTGCAACAAGTGCTATTTCAAATAGTAGTTTTTCTTGTATGTGTGTTTGTGGAAGTGTACCTGGCTAGGAGACCTTTAGCAATTTCATACAGATTGAACAGAAAACACAGTGAATTACAGGAACAATCTGTAGTCTAACACTCCAAATCAGATTAAGGTAAAATAAATTATTTGTTAATGTATCAAAGAAAGAAAGAAATCTATCTTCTGCTTCTATCTTTCTGTCAAAAAGAGGTGGTCTTGGCTATAAAGGAGGTTTTATTTTTTATTAGATAGAATCTTTTTTTATAAGGCTATTTTAATTATAATTTCTTAGAACATAGTATGCCAGGGACAGGAATATGTTGAATCTAAAAGTAGAAAGCCATCTTCGGACTAGTATGACTTAAATGTCATGATTTGCAGCAATCTGCAAGTTCATAACAGCAAGAAAAAAAGATCCTTATTCATTACCAGTGACATGACTTGCAGGAGGGCTAGATGCTGATCAGTTTTATTACACTAAACAAAGAGAAGACAACCCTACAGTTAGAAGTTAAATAGATAAAAAATAGAAGCTAACACCAACCTAGTCCATTGCATTTTCTGTTTAAACATCCTGAAATTAGGCCATGTTACCAGTAAGACCTTGTATCTTTTCTGCAAAATAAGGAATATTTTTTACCCCTTCTTCAATTTATAAACAAAACTTGACCCAGAGGGAGATATTCTGTGTCTTTGGTAGGAGGACAATGCCATGGAGTGGAGAGGAGGAAGGAGTCTGTGTTATTATTGGAATAGAACATTATTTGAGTTTCCAAATGAAAACAGCAACACGTTTCAGGATTCCCAAGTTTCAGTAGCTTCTTCCTCATGTAAAACTGTAACAGAAGTATTTGGGGATCAAAGGAACATGGAACATGGGAAAATGCATTTGTTTTAAAGCAATACTGATAGACAAAGTTTTGTTCTATATAATTGTGATTTTTTTTTTTAAGATTGGAAGATCAATAGAAAATTTCTAGGACTACAGCATGTGCAAGCCAAGGAAAAGCGTCTTTGCTCAAACTCTTCAGTGCATTTTTTTCTGGCCTTCTGTGTGAGAATGATTAATCATTTTGTAGTATTGGGAGATGCTCTTTGTCGTCAGTGTGTACTTCCCCTGACTGCACAGAGGTGTTTCGTGGTGGTTGGCAGAGCAGGGTGTCAGTACCCAGCTTACCGCAGTTGGTGCTAGGCGGTAACACAGCAAACCCAGGGGGAAAGTCTGAGTGGCCAAATTATGAGAGACTGGAAAATGCCCAGACTGTGTCCAGAGGTGTGAGCAAGGATGGCAGCTCTCTCCCCATCTCCTCCAAACTGCCACATGAACCTATTCACTATGAAAAGTGCTGACAAGGGCTGCTCTCCCAAGCACAGCACGTGGGGGGCAGGCAAGAGTGGACCAGTCATGGCCCTGTGCACTTCCATCCTCCTCCTAGGAAGAAGCAGGTGCTTCTGTCTAATAACAATAGACTTAAATTGTAGAGTTGATAGTGAGTTTTAACAGCACAGTAACAAGCTGGGTTTGCTTGCACCATGCCTACATTTCCTGCTACTTGCCCAGCTGGGCTGGAGCTGCACCCTCCTGCTGGTGGCCTTGGACCCAAATGGTGCCACCGCACGGAGCCAGGCCAGGGGACAGCATCCATCCCTGCCCCAGACAGTGTCCCCATCTCAAGGCTGCCTGCTAGAAATTAACCTGTTTCCGAACCCCAGGAGCCAAGAAACAGTGATTTTTGGCTTTAACTGCACCAGGGAAGCTTTCAAGCAATATGTTAAGAGGATTTCCACAAAACCATTTCTTTTCCTGGCTGTTACTGACTTTCCCCAAGATCCCATGCCTGATTTCTAAAGCACTTGCCTCTTTAAAAGCCACATTTCCCCTTTGTCGCAGAGATGCCCCTAAGAACAGGACCACAGAGAACGAGAATATCCCTTCCAAGTTATATGAATTGCAAAGCAGGGCTCTCTCCTTCCATTCTTAAACACGAAGGGTGGTGCGAGTAGCAATGCTGACAGTGTACATTTGCAGATGCCACCATATGGGTCTTGAAAAACTAGTTGCACCGATGATTCCCTGCACATGTAGGAGACAGTTTGCATTGTTGGCATCGTCCCTGCACAGAAACAAGCACAGCTTAGCAAAGCTAAGCAGATGGCACCAGATCTGGTGCCAGGGAAGCACTGAATTAAAGGTTATACCCACCAGGTTTGATGCAGTGCCAGTTTGAATTGGTACAGAAGCTTCGGCCCACCTGCTTATTGGCCCCGTGACATCTGGCATCTTTTTTTTTTTTTTTTTTTTTCCTCCTTGGACTAAGCTAAATGCAGCGAGAAAAAATGTCATTTTAAAAGCTAGCTACCAATAAATGGGACTAAAATTCTCTGAGAAAAAAAAAGAAAAAAAAAGCTTTACAAATATATTGTGTTTAACACAGCTATATTAGTGATTTCAGGACAGCTTTGGGAAGATGATATAGTGGAAAATAAGGGTCTGGGTAAAACCACATTTTACAGAAACACTTAATGGACAGAGCGGCATGCTAATGAACACACTTAGCTGTTAGGTGTTTGTGGCTATCAGCAGCCTGCACATAACAACTCACTCTTTCCAAATGTCACGATACATATGTTGTCACTCAGAGCATGATAGATACTTTATGCTGGACCACCTGAGTGTGGCCAGTGTAGGTGCTTATCAAGAAGAAATATGCCCTGCTAAACCTACCGCCCTGCTCTGCTTAGGTTTCTCCCTTACTTGTTCGTATTGTCCTACATGTTACACCATTCGCTTTGTGAAGATTATTATTCTTTAAAGACCCTCCTTTTCCACGCGTTCACATACTGTATACACAAATATGCTGCCATGGGGACTGTGCTTGCTGCAGAGACTAAAACTGTTTATATGTCTTCTCCATTAGGGATTTAATCCTTGCTCCCTTGGTGTGAAATGAAAGCATGCAGCTGTATGGCACTCTGGAGACGATTACCATTAGAGTTAAGCCTGAGTTTATACACACCATGAGCCAGATTAATCAACAATTTATTGACTCAAAATTGAATCCATACAGCATTGTTTTTGATTTTTTTTTAAGGAGGGACTCAGACTGCCTGAATAATTTGGAGGGAGAATTGTCAGAAAATCATTGAACCAGATTTATTAAATATTTGAAAAATAGTGACAAGCATTGTGTGATTTCTAAGGCTCCATCACAGAATGGCAGGAAAGTCAATTTTCTTATAAACTCTAGACATACCTTTTAAAATCATCAGTACCGAGTTAGAGTTTTCATTACAAAGAGAAAGAAAAAATCATCACTTCTGGGAACTGACTTGAATTTTCTTGGCTTCTGTAAAGTCAGCATCAATGTTTAGAAAAAAAAATTAATAAGAATGGATAAATAAGGCAACATACAATTGAAAGGATGACTTTGGAAACATTTCTAACACAATCATGTCTCACAAATAAAGGCCATTGGTTTCCTCCATGAGGCAAAATCAAAAGCATTTGATCCCTGACAAACTTTAACTCAAGAATATTTAACCAAGAAAAATCTTGAGATTAATGTTAGAGACCCAAAGTTTCCATTTCTGACATTTGAGTCAGAAGTTATTTGCAAAGGACCTACTCCAAATCCCATTGAAGTCAATGGAAAGACCCTATCGGCTCCCAACTGTTTTTTCTTGCACGTTGACCTTGTTGCTTCTATACCTGCCTCTCACCTTCTCCAGCGCACACAACTGCGCAGCACTTACTTCCTGCTGCAGGAGGCTGCCTCTCGAGTCTGGTCTCAGCTCAGGTATGCATCTTGTTTCAAGCTGGCTACTGATTTCTTAAACATTTCCTGCAGGGGGGTTTTGGCATGTGCCTTGGCTATTGATTGCAAGGAGCAGAAGTTTATGGCTTTCAGCTTTAATCTTCTAAGTTTTATGCTCTGGACATCAGTCTCAATGCAATAAGAAAAAAAGCTAGACCCCTCTGGCAAGGTGCTGAAGAGGACCCAAGTATTGGAGGTAGTTTCCTTTTCTGGTTCCCTCAGAAGGTAGCTCGGATCTGTTAACATCTATCGGTTTCTCCACATTCCTCAGACTTTCAGAGCTGGTCGTGTGCAAGGGCAGCTCTGCTGGTTTAGAGCTGGGGAAAGCCAGGTGAGCTTGTTTTTGTACTTTAAGTGCTGCCAAAGCAATATTTGGATTATAATTTGGGGCTTTGCTGAATGTCTAAACTGAAATAAAACCATTGGGCTAGCCTCTGAACTCATTCACAATGGGTATTCCCCTTGCCTTGCCTGAGCATGGGGGATTTATGATTTAGTCCAGTAGTTATACCAATTGAAAAGTGATTTGTTTGTTGTTATTGCTTTAACAAATTTGACAAATGTCCTATTTACATAACAGATTGACAAATAGTTTGGACAAAAACTGCTCTCGCTAACTCCTCGGATTTCCTCATTTATTACTGCTTTTTCAATCTAGCAAAAGTACTCTCTGTCATTTTCAAGGTAGAGACTATATATCACATTACCCGAAGAAAAGGATGCTGGAATCAAAATGGCACTGCTAACGAAAAGGTTACACACAGCAAAGTTTATTACGTATCTGTAACAAACATATAATAGGATACAATCTTTTCGCTAATGGTTTTTCTGAATTTAGCACATTTTCCTCTTATGACTGATTCCTATTGCATTTTAGATTTTTCATCTCACACCTCTTCAACATTTCCATCACTGTCACATTCATCACTATCTTCAATTTCTTCCACACTTCCAGTGCCTTCACTGTTCTCAGCTTCTTTGAACTCCATTTGTCATCAGCTCCTGACACAGAATTTGAAATATGGCATTTCCTAAACCCTACAACAACAGTTTCTGGATTTATCTGATCCCATGCTGTCTTAATCCAATGAAAAAACAGTGCCACACTAGGACTTCTTTATCTTCTACATAGGGATTGGAGCAGGATTCCCTATCAAGAGCCATTCTGAGCAAAAGGGCTTCAAATGGACTTGTTCTCAAGCACCCGCAGCTGTGACATTACTCTAGGTATGGTTGCAAGATCTATATTCATTTCTCCAAGGGTATTCTTCGTGTTAATACCCTCTGAATGCACCTAGGACAAGCAGTCTCCTTCTGCTTACCAGCACACCTGGTCTCCTGTTCCAAATGATGTTCAGCCAATCCTTCATTAAGTCTGTAGACATCCATCCTTGGTTTTGACACCTAACAATTATTCCAGTAGGCAGCTGGTCCTTCAGCATTGTTTTACGCTTCAAGATCACATACGGTGGCAATTTTATACCATCTGCTAACGCTGCCAGCATTACTGTATTGCACATTTTTTCTTTCCCCAAAGTTTTGATGATGACGGATTTTTTTGCCTATTGCTTCAGTGATGTTACTGGATTGCTTTTCAAAGCAAACTTGTATTTCATCTGCATTTCTCATTTATCACTGCAGATAATCGTGACCTTTATGCAATCCAAGTACATATTACTGGAATGCAGTGTGTGTTTTGGTGAAGTTAAAAGGTAGATATTGGCAAAATGAAGTCCTCCTCTGCAGGCAGAAACCATAATGACACATTATCTGTGTGTCCTAGCCCTCACTGACCTTGAATTTTTGCCATGAAATGTCTCATGCTTGTATTATTTCTTATTTTTTGAGATTTCAGTTTAACAATTTCCTGTGCAGCTAGGTTTCTGCTTATTTATTTATTTATTTATTGAATTCACACATTCTGCAAATTGTTTTCATGCCTGAGCAGGGTGCTTGGTCCAGGTAACCTCCACAGGTCCCTTCCAATCTGAGCTCTTCGGTGATTCTGTGATTCTTCCTAGAAGAGTCCTTTTTTTTCAGTGCAGTGAATGATTTCTGCATCGAGTTAGTGCATAACAGCTTCTGTTTTGATTGTTTCCATCTTGGCACGTTTGCCTCAGTAACATTATATTTCCTCTTGGACTCACAACTGCTATTTTTTTCTCCTACAGTACCATGATGAGCTTATATTTGCATTGTAACTCCTCCTTATACCATTTTGTATGTTCCCACTTGCTCTTGTCCCTCTCATCTCCAGAGGAGAATGCCTTTGCCATTTCTAAAACCACTTAAAACTACCAAAAAAAACCCCCCAAAACTCACAGGGATCTCTCTGATCCATACCACACCACTTCAGCAGTGAGTGTGCCAACAATAAATCACAGGTACTTACAGTGTTTTTTTTTTTCAAGATTATGCACTTCAGGGATATTTTGACATAATTAAGGAAGCTCCTGCACTGTACATACCAAAATAATACGAAGAACAACTTACCTCTGACTTTTAAGTTAAACCACTCAGATCCCAAGCCCTTATCATCCTTTTGCATAAATGCAGTGGGTTTTGATACTTTTAGAACTGCAGTTGATAACAAGCTGTGTTGACACCCAGGAAACCAGCAATACGTTCAACCTGTGCACCATTCAAGGATAGTTTATTTTATTTATTAACCTCCTTAAACTAGGTCTGTATAGCACATGACCCATGCAGCCAACTTGTTTGGCCAACCAAACCCACAGACCTAGGGGGTGCTCTTTGACGTGGGCAGAGGGCGGCCGAGCAGGGGCCCTGCAGCTGTGTCCTCCAGATTACTGGCCAGCCACCCGCTCCTGCCTGGTATTTTCCTACTGTAGACTAGATTTATAATTAGACAATAAATGCACCGTGTAGACAAGTCATGCAATCTTAGATGAAGGCATTAGTAAAATACATAACAACACAGAGGTAACATATTTTCAATTTATGAAGGAAAGTATTTGGAAATAATATTTAAGCAAAGAAAACATACTGGCTTGTAATATTTCACCATGTTTCTAGATTTTGATTTACACAGGAAGAATGGAATGAAATGATCTGCACTAAAAAAAAGCAAAAAAAAAAAAAAACCCAACCCTCGAGATTTGCATATAATTGCTTGAAATTAACTACTAGCACTGCTTAAAAATAACAGCATAGAAATTGGTAACATCCTACACTTCTGCTACCTTAATCCCTAACACTAAGTACGGAACTCTCTTTTTTTTTTTTTTTCCAGCTAGTGACTAATTCTGGATAATAAATTGTACGTTGTTGTGAAGTGCCTCATAGCAAGGAAATGCGTTTAACTTCTTTAATTAAACTATGACTGGATCTATTTTTAAAAGAATGTTGTTCCTTCATTATTGTGGTGAGTTGGATTTAACTCCACAAGTTACAGAGTAGAACTATTTTATAGACTTTCTTTATTATTTCAACAGTAGACAAATAAAAGTGGACATAAAACGGTCGTTTGTTTTTGAAAGGTTTATTGCTACAGTTACAGATAGTACATATACGTGTAAAAAGACTGGGGGCCATATTAGTTCCGCTATATATTTCTGGTTTTGCTCTTTAAATTAAAAAAGTGTGATGGCATGAAAAACAGATGCTTTCAACCCATTTTCCCCCAAAGTGAGAAAAATATATGTTTGCTTTAAGATGTTAGGAAAATCGAACATAGGGCTGAATCATTCTGAAAAGATTCTCTACTTTCTAAATAAATTGCAAGGAATTGGTATAGACCACATTACAACTTACAGGCTTACGTCTAAGTTTTGGAGATCAGTGCTTGATGCCTGAGAAAACATGGAATTTGTTTAGTCCAAAACCTGGCCTGCAGACTGCAGCCTCAACACAGGGCTGTACGGACATCGGTCGCATCCTGCTTTCTGGGGGAAATCTTGAAGCTGGAGGCCACTTAATGGCTGCGGAGCTGCTCCCTGCTCAGTTCTTTTGTGGAATAAGAATTCCATTTATTGGGAAGAAGGAAATGACGGGAAGCCTTCACTCGACAGGTTTGCATAGTCCAGCTGGTTAGGACTTACATACAACAGTATAAGCAGATTTTAATTTTTTGAATTAATTTTTAACCAGATATTGTCTCTATATTCATAATAATGAAAGAAACCTTGGGCAGCTTGCAAATTCCTCTGTGGGTTTTCAGATTCCTTTTCTTGATTATCACCATATTCACTTGTGTCATCCTTTTTCTATGGGGTAATTTTGCTAATTTTCCCCTGGCTATTTCTTTAAAAGTTAGTGTTTACTGATTATGTTTTAATTTCACTTTGCGTTAAGGTTGTATTAGTTTCAATTTTATTTCAAGACACCTGAGCTATGCAATGCTGAGAATGAATATAAATGCTAAGGATATCAAATAGAATAAAGACTAGATTATCAGGTGAATACCTGAAACAGGCTTCTTGTTTTATATGTCTTGGTGCTAACACATGTACATATGTCATTTTTAAGTATTGGACCTAGTAACTCATTTATGGAGTACCCTGATACAAAATATATTGTTTGTTCTGGATTTGTGTGTAAAAATGGGATTTTGCCTGTGAAAATGCTCTAATTTTCATGGAATTGATGATCAATTTTCATTGCAACTCAAGGCTGAGTAATGACATTACATACTGAATGTTGATGTCTGTCAAAACCCGACAGGCCATCATTTAAAATTTTGTTCCAAAAGGTCAAGTTCGGCAAGGGCTATACTACTATTTTGATTTTGTTGATGGTATTTCTGAAGGCATCTTTTTTTTCTGTACATTTTATAAAGCATCTAATGCAATTTGAAACATGTTCTTCATTTTGAAAATAAAACATACTGGGTAGAGAACTTTTAAAAACAGCATCTGAAATGTGTCAAGTGAATTATTGTGTTGCCACAATGCAACACGCAGCATCAAGAGAATCAACCTAGTGGTGAGTTCTTCCTCCTAGAACAGTCCTGCCATAAGAAGCTTCTGTTCTGAGCATGCAGAAATATCCCTTATGCAGAAACAATGCTTATCTTTGGAATATTATAAAGCAAACAAACAGCTACTTGGGAAATCAGGATGAAAAAAATGTTGAAAATAGTAGAACTTAAATAAAAGGCTAGTTAAAGTTGTTTCATAAGGAAGCTATTGCAAAAAAAATGAAATTAGGTCTTTCCTCTTATGTCTGTCTTTTCAAAAAGAGACAAAATTTTCTTCAGAAAAGATTTCCTGCAGCTAAGGAGAAAGGACATAAGAGCTTGTTCCTTTTCAAGCCTACAAACACTGAGCAAGGACCAAGAAGATTAGAGAATGTCTTGAACTTTTAGATAATAAGGTGAAGAGTGTTGTAAAACATGCCCATATAACTCTCCAATATAATTATTTTGCTACATTTAACTCAGTAACATGAAGGAAGTAACCATCTCCTATAATATGTAAGATCCTATAACATCGAACAAGTCCAGCCCTAATATAATGAGTCCCAGATTCATTTAGAAAGGAATATGGAATAGAATCAATAATTCATTACAGTATTAAAGATGGCAAAGAAACATCTTTATTTTTTCCTTCTTTTCTTTTTGATTTCTTTCTTTAATTTGTCCTGAACTAGGAAAGTTTAACTATAGAAGGGACTTGCACCGATTACTCAATTCTATTGTGGAATTATTGAAGGTAGTGAGTTTTGTCATTGAACGGGGACATGGTTTCATTACTGGTTTGTAGTTATGAAGATTCAGGGGAGCAAACTTATATAATATTCAGATAAATAAACAGTGACAACAATATTACAAAATCTCCATTAATGAAAATATTTAAACACTCTTACTTAAACTAAACTTTATCTTCTTTCCTTCTGTAAAAATTCCTGTGGCATAATATACTAGAGAAGGAATGCTTTTAAAAAGACATCTTGAGGAATGTCACAGCTTCTCCCTGGACTCATCCAACCAAGATAGAGAAATATGACTTTGGAATTCTTTTTTTGGATAAAGAGCCTGTATGTTCCTTATGCAAATTTATAATTTGGAATTATATGACAAATGTTTTTTGGGAAACCACTATTTGTTTGTGAAAATTTGCAATAAAATTATATGCTTAATTATTCATGTGTCTTTAATAAGCATAACAATTCAAAAATCAGAGGACAAGTAAATGGTATTTGAACAGTATAATTAGGAAACATCTCTACAATATGGAATTGACTGTAAATATAATTAGGTTCTACTTTAAGTTGACATTAAAGAAAATCTAAAGGCTGAGGGTTCAGTTTGCTATTGAGCAATGGCGACTTTTCTTTGGTTCTTCCCTTCAAACTTCCCATCTGGTGTCAAAACACCCAGTGGAGGTGCCCATTATAATTTTTTTCCTCACGACCACAGGTAACAGATAACAAAGCAGTGATTGCTGTTATCAATTTTCCATGAAAAAGATTCAGTGCGCTCTGAAAAGTATTTGTCATGTGACTACAATGTTGCTAAGTTATGACAAGGAAATATCTGTGATATGACAGTGGAATCGTACACTGTCAATATAAAGTAAGTGTGATGGGATTGCTTTGTACTCTCAAGCAACTGTCATGTAATGGGGGTTGTGACTAGGCTGTAATAGCAATGTGACGGTAACGTGCCAGCAGCGTGACTGATAAGTAACTCCTGGAAGAGATGACTCTCAAGTAAAATTGGCTCTTACAGTTTTAAAGGGCTGCAGACCCTATCTGCAATGACACCACTTCCCATTAACTTCAGCACTTTTAGTCAGTACGTCATGGGAGGCCAATCCAGCGGCTTATTGCTATGGGTTTGGTAACCTTCAAGGTCAACCTGGATAAAGTATTTTGATACTTGATCAGAGTCATGCCTTGGCAAAGGCACTCATAAGAGATGTAGCCTCCCAAACAGAGCTCCTCCAGCCACCTGCGTTGGCCAGTCCAAAGGTGAGCAATGCTCTCAGGTGGCAGAAATACTGGTCATATTGGGTCCCCTGGAAGGTGTGATGAGAGGGCTAATCTTCATGATAGATTTGCCTCTCCAGTAACCTGGGATGCAGGAAAAAGGGTGAGTGCACCTCTCTGAATGCTTGGTCTGCATGTCAGATCCTCCAATGCTGTGGAATTAGACCTAAACAACGACTGCTGTGGGTACTTGGCAAGAAAGAAGAGAGAATATTACAAATTAATCATGAGAAAAAGAAGAATTATAATTTTCATATCACAGATGGAGATATTGATGTTCAGATTAATTGATTTGCCCTGAAGCTAGCTGGCACGTCATTAGCAGCCCTGTGCTTACAGTAGAATTTGTTGAAAATGGTTCTGGAGGATTTGTCTTCAATTTTCCAATATATCAATGGAGAAAACAAATCGTTTGCGAGGAAAAATGTATTTCTTGTAAAAAAGAAAACATTGGGAATTTTCCAGTTCTTTACCTTTTGAGATTCTCCTTCTCCTCTTTTTTTCCTTCCCTCAGATTCCTTTATCTTTAGGCTTGCCTCAAATGCTATTGAGAAAATAGTAACTAAAATGAGAAGAAATGGAGAAGAAAGGTTAAGAGTACTTTTCATTTTCTTTTATTTTTTGGAAATCCAATGGCCATCTTTACCTTGGAAGAAGTTCCAGATGGAAAATTAAAAACTGCCCTAGAACGTTAAGTATTCATTATATAAAATAAATGCATGGGCATTTTTACATCAGTGAGATTGAAGAAAATGTCAATGATACCATGAGATGTCAGATGCTAATTAGAATCTGCCTCCCATTATTTATTGTTTTAGATTGGACAGAGTAAACTTATTCTTGCTTTAAACTGTAATAATTAAAAGAAGCAAACCATACTACAATAATGGAAATATTCAATTAGCACAAAATAATCTTTCCATCTGAATTATAATCTGTATGTTATTAATCTCAAATTTGGCTAGTATCTCAAGTGAATATTTTTGTTATATTTAAATATCAATGCTTTTAGTGTTTTGAGTGTGCATTTTAAAGTCTATGGTTTGTTAGCTTAAATCTATATTCTGTTGTGGCTTATACTTATCTGAGAGGCCTCAACAGCTCTGTTGGAGTGTGGTTTATAGCTTAGTGAGCATTAAAAAAATACCTACTAATTTGGAGAACATTTTTTGCTTGGATGATGGTACAAAGTGGACTTTGGATCTAGTAGATGGTAAAGGCTTGGGAGGAACTGTTACTGTCTGTCATACTAATCCTTCTTACAGCCTTTTGGGTCAATAATCTTAACATTAATGTTTCCTTAGATCTATTGTGTCAGTCCAGCTGTCTTGGATTCATATTAAATTTATGTGCTTAATATCTTTATGGGATTTTACTGCAAAGAAAGAAAAATGTGCAATTTATCCAGAAATTCAAAGAAATAATGTAGTCAGATTGCTGTCCCTTTGCACTCCCACCTTAAAAAATTCCAAATATGTTAGTTCATGTAATGGATCGTTGGTATGTATGTCATTGTGTTCAGGTCACAAATCTAACCAACTGTGTTGGAAAGGAATGCAAACATCACTCAAGTGAGGAATAATATTTCATACTAAACAAAGGAGGATGGGACTAGAAGTTTATCCTATCTCAAAATGGTTCTGTTTCTGCATACCAATGTCATCAGCATTGTATGTATCAGCAGAAACACCTGCAGCCACCATAAGGTCCACCTTTCAAAGCAAACATTTTCATCTTTTCCTTTTTTTCATATAAAAGAGAAGTATACTGATGCACAATTAATTGTAAAGTCTCACTGTTAAAAAGATTTACTTGTGGTTCAGCAGTGTAATCATCTGTTGGGCATTTGCTATAAATCATGGATGTCTGCTGTTGTCTCCACTAATTAGTACACTAACTTATTATTAAGTCCCTTAAACAATATAGTAGATCTGAGCTATGTACAGAATTAATGGGGGAATGAGAACACTTGAAGTTTTATTGCACAGCTACAAAGCGTACAGTAAATGTCTGGGTAACGGACAGTTGTAATACATAAGACCAGAAGGAATATATATCTGTTCGTAACTGCTCTACCCATCCATAATTCTAAAAGACCTTTATTGTGCAGCCCTCAGTGTGTCAGTTCAGTCACCCAGGCACCGAATAACGATCTCGAGCACAATAATTCAAAGCAACTAGTACAGTAGTAAGTGAAGTTTTAAACAACAGTAGACAAGTTGATTAGAGCCTTTGGAGATGCATGCCCTGAATGAAGGTTAACCTTTGTGAACCTTGAATACAAACCTTTCAGATGAATTTTATATGAAATCTGGTGACAAAGAAAAGCACTATTCACAAGCGCTGATTAATTGAGTTACACTTCATTGTAACCCCCTGACAATGATGGAAAATAAATTTAGCAATGTGCTTTGTAGCCATGCTAGTTGATGGGATCTCACTAAAAAGCAAAAATCTGACTACAGAATGGCCCTGTTGAATATCTCTGAAGATAGTCTGGTGAGTGAAATGTAAAGCCAGGATTTACAAATATTACATAAGTGAACACTGTTACTGCACTCAGGCTGAAAAATCCTGTTCAAATCCAATAAGTGGTTTAAGATGTGCAAATAGAGGTTTCTGCAGGGAGTCAGGCATTAGAAGCCACCTGGAGCATGTGGTAAAGATTGTATCCATCAATACAGCAGCTGGGCTGAAATTATAAAGAGAGCTGCTTTCCATCACGCTTGTTTTAATGCATACATTTCTCCTGTCACTAGCACCCCAGGAAAACTACTAACTACAAAAATGAATGGTACCCATTACCTGATATTCATACTTGTGACAACAGAGACAATAATCACAACACAACAGTAAGCAAAAAAACTGATATCCAAATTATTTTTAAGTTGTTGCAGTGGAAAGATCTTGAGAACCAGTTGGTGATATTTTAATAACACTGTAGGTTAAAGGAATGAAGCAGACATCTGGCATTCAATCCAAAGTTTCCTTCTGCTCCACACATTCCATCTAATTGTGCATCAAAGCAATTTAAACAGAATGAGATCAGCAAAAAAAAATCTTCCAAAAAGGAGAACCCCTCCTAATATTCAGCTCCATGCCAGCACCAAGGAAAATGTGACAACCAGTAGTTTTCATACTGGTTGTTTAAAAATAGCATAGAATTATCACATATGTTCCTGTGGATAAAGGGTGTTTTTAATTAGTAAACTGTGGGACTAGATGTAGAAGCAGGTAAACTAGGCAGCTACTTGGCCTGGTGAGTGGGTCAGGGCAGCCAGAAACAAGACAGATGCAATTTCCCTTCCAAAAGGGGAAGAGTGATTGGTTGGAGAAGTGCGGACCTTGAATTGCAAAAATCTCCCATGAAAACAACAGGCAACTGCAACTCAGAAACAGGAAAGGAAACTGTTAAATGGCTACTGGTAAAGCTGTGCTAAAAAATAATAATAAAAAACAAGCAAGCCATATTGCATGCCTAGGGACAGACTGTGCCACCAAGTCACAGGCCCAAGTCGTGGGAGGAGAAGAGCAGCATCGCTCCACAGCAATTAAAAGGAACAAGCTGGCCGCACGAAAATGCAAAGTGCTCCTTCTTCTGCGAGTTGTGCCCTCCTCCTGCCGTGCTCCTGCTCCTTGACAGTGCTGGCAATGGTGGCAAGCAGCAGCACTAGTATTTCAGGTGTCTGGAACTGCAAGTGCTGCTGACAGCCCTTTGCAAAGAAGGCTGGGGACTGGGCTGCCTGAGGGCTTTCTGATTTCCTTTTTTTTTTTTTTTTTTTTGTGGGGGCGGGGGGAGATAAGAAAAGAACATGCAAACCATCACAGTAAGAAAGTTTTTCTTAAAATAATTGATCATATCAGATTCAAAAAATATTACTCAAAGATATTTAGGTTTAGCCAATTAGTACTTAAGAGTAAGATACAATGTGTGCGATGCTGATGTTGGCTTCTATTAAAACAAGATGCTTAATTCCATATCAGATATTTCACAATTGAAAAGTTCATCTGTGAAAACCAATGGAGAAAGTTGGAATTTCACTTTCAACCGAAAAGCAGAAGACACTAAGAAACTAACTCAAGTTTTAGATTATAGATAAGTGTACTTAAATTAGGTGAGGAACATAAGATACAATTGAAATATTGTTTAAATTATTTAATTTAGAGCACTGAAACAGGATGAAGTATTATTGTATGTGTAATTACCGCACTTAGGTTTTAATACAGTATTAAATTGTATTTTAAAGGCACTAGATCAATATTATTAGTCTCACTGCAATCAATTTCATTAGAGCTATAATACAATTGAAAAAAGAATAATTTTGATTTGAGGAGTGTTTTTCTATCTGCAAAACAACAGCAAGCAGAATAGATAAGACAACCACACTTCTAAAAATGCAGTTACCATGTCTTCCAGTTCAGCAAATGGGATAAATTTAATGCAGTGTAATGACTGAATTATCTATGGCATGCGAGTATGCAGTCATATACAAGACAAAACTGAAATATATGACTAGGAACACTGTAACATTTTATAGTACACACTACATTTATTTATTTATTTTCAATAAAAAAGTTCCACTTCAAGCTATATTCATCATTTTCTACGATTTTTAATAAGTACACACAGGCAACCAAAACAACCTCAAGTTCTACTTTACTGGGATTTCATAAATAAGTGCTCTATGACTATCACTTTTTCCATGAAGTAAATTTTTTATACAAAGCATTCTGTAGTTGGATATTTTCAACACAACTTTTAAAAGTTTTCAAAGATAGAGAAAACAAGGCATTTTCAGGAGTAAAAATATTAAGATTTAAAAAAAAAATTATTAAACATACATAAACATTAAATAAATTAAGATACAACAGCAAATTTTCTCTCAGTAAATTACTCTGGCAGTCAAAAAGCAAAACAAACAAAAAAAATCCCAAACAACAACAAATGCACACCCACAAATTTGCTGGTTTTTACTTTGAATTTTTAAGAAGTAGAACTATCCTGGCACGATGTAGCTCTCAAATATGAATAGAAAGCACTTCAGTAAGAAAGGACAGAAAAAAAAATCTTCTGAAAATTTCTAACCAACTCTATATATAGTTTAACTCTTATAGGAAAAGAAGTACACACATTTCCTAATGCAGTTGAATCTCAGTTAAGTTTTCAAAATATTTCATATCTATCATTAAAAATGAGCTTGAGATACTTCATCAAATCCTTTTTTCTGGAATTAATGAAATGTAATATTGCTTTAAATAAAACTGTATATTCACTGGAGGATGAATGCAAACTGAACTTACTTTGGGCTGTTTTATCAGATCAACTAAATCTTTTACTTGATGTCGTAGCAGATTCTGACATTTCCACATTTCATTCAGTGCTCTAAAAGAAAGAATATATGCATGTTTATATAAAACCAGAAGCAGAGTTGTCAGAATCTTCTATTTGGTAACACAATTGTCTCAAAACAGCCTTTAAATTCTTTTCAACTTCAGACTCAGAGGTGCTTATCATCTGAAATTCCCTTGTTCTGTATGTGTCAAAGCCTAAAGTGTTTCCTAGTCCAGTGGTATGAAAGTGGTTAAATGAGAATGTAATGAAGGGAGATTTTGAAATGAGTTTCAGATGCTGAACCACACTGCCTTGAAAAGAAGAGGGAAACAAACCAATAGTTCTGGGCTACAAAGACCTCATTGGTACAAACCAATCTTCTAAAAAGATTTCAAGGAGCAGGCTAACGCAGACATTTAAGATTTTTATCAAACAATATCTTTCTTGCATATAAAAGGCAACTAATGGATCAAATAGTGAGGAATGGACACGACTAGACTTGTACAAATTGTGTTAGAGACATTGTTCAAAACTGAAAATTCACACTTTCTACAAAAAAAAATCATACATCATACCGTTATAATATTTTAACCCAGGTGATATGGTAAATATAGGGGATTCAAACACCATTTTCTGGAGTATTTGAAAGCTTTGGGTTTTTTTTAGTCCTTCTATGGTATACAGAACTTTCTCCAGCCTGCCACATGGGCAAAAAAATAAATAAATTGAGTTTTAAAGCAGCAGAGTAACACTAAACAGAAACCTAGTAAAACTAACTAAATTCAATCTGTGACCAAGATACACAAAAGTAAAGTTATCATTAAATTTACATGTATGCTCCTGTTTTTAAGCAATAGGAGGCAAGTACTGTAGCTCATAAAGCAACCATAAATCAAACACACAGTGAAAGGAAGAGGCAAACACGTGCCTTCCCATATTTAAGTCATGATGGTTGCTAAACAGATGCCAATTTAATTCAGTAGCTGCCAGGTAAATCTATAGCTAGCAGATGGTCCTACAAGTCTATTCCAGCTTTTTCAGGGCAAAGGAAGACTGAAGGGCACTCAAGCCTCTTACCACTGACACTTTTTAGCTGCTTATGGTTAAAAATACCACATCTTGTTAATTTTTTTTCCCAAATTCTCATTTTAGGAATATGTACCATGTTACTTTCCATTTACTGGTAATTCACAAACTAGTTTTGTCCACTGGCATAGGCTATTCATAACAATTTAGAAATTGCAATAATTAATAGTATTATAAAACATTTTGTAAGAAGTCAGTAATAGCACATACTTCACAGCATTTGAATCCAGCGTTGCGTAAAGGTAGTATAAACATTTCATGCGTTCATTTGTTTCCAAGTTGTGAGGGACCATGTACTGAGCAAAAATGCGTTCAACAAGTAACCTAAGAGACAACGTTAAGTAACATAAATGATAGAAAAAAAAAAAAAAAAAAAAAAAGAGGGGTCATAAATTGCTAAAACAGGCATACAAAAATTCTCAGTCTTGCTTAGAAATCGCTCATTGCATATAGACACTGGGTTACTAAAAAGGAAAAACAAGACAAAATCAACCCAAACGTTATCACTTAATATGCAATAACACTCATTGTAAACTTAAAACACAACACACACAGTATCATAAAGACTGTGTGTCACATAATTAGTGACACACAGTCCTTAATGTTAGCAGTGAAACAGTTAAATACGACATTATTGTGATCACATGTACTAATTTGGATAGGAACAAAACCATTTTAAGTGAAGAATGTCTTTTAATGAAATTCACTAAGAACATCCAGGCTGATAATTAAGGTCACTATTGGGATCAATAATTCCTTTTCATTATTAAGCCTAAAACAGAAACAAAATATCAGCTGTTACGATAACATGTGGGATACATTCAACACAAAGGAGAATTCAGATATTGGTTGGAAGGAATTGGATTCCTCTCCCCCCCACAAAGAATTGAGTTTATCCCGCTTGTATTTCTTAGAAGTGGAGAAACACAGGTACATTTGCATGGAAATTAATAAAGACAAGAGCCCTTGATTAGTCAAGGCAGGTTAGTTCCCAAAACTATGGAAGCTGCCCTGATAGACAACTGTGTTTGAACTCAAACCACCACATTGGTACTGCTTTCACTGTTTTTCACTACAAATCCAGAGCAAGGCTCCAATTCATAGCTATTAATCACAAAAGAAATCATAAAGGAAAATAAGAGGAAGACACTTGGCTAAAAGTCTCTCACATTATGCACTAGATCAAAACAAAGAATTAACTCCTCACTTTGTCAGTGCTTAAGCATAGAGAAAAAAAAAATCTCTGTACAAGTTACCTCGCTTATTCACAGAATTGCCTAGCTTTTAAAATAGAGATCGACTTACCGATCATCAATACTGTTTTGATAATATATATGCAGAAGTTTGTCCTTGATCCATGAAATCTGTTTTGCAGCTTCTTTTCCTGCTTCTGACTGCAATGAATATTTTTTATATATCTGTGCAAGTCCCATCATGGCTTCTTTCCTCACTCTCCACTGAAAAAAGAAAGACAGAGAAAATTATTGCAGTGTAAAAGTTAAGAAGAATTTTGTGGTAGGTATTTCTGATTCTTTCCCAAGATATTTACTAGAAAGTTAAATTGAATTTTAAGTGCAATATTTACTCACTGAAACAAATACTACATCACATTCACTACTACTACACATTTTAAGATATGCTATGTATATATGTATGCTGAATCTAGAATTTAATTTACAATTCAAGCTAACACTGCTTCTCAGCAATCTACACTGAATACCTGCCATTATTTTTTGATTGCAACAGGGGAAAAGCACGTCACCAGAACGAAGGAGAAATAGAATAAAATAAATCATTAGGTGGTAACAGTATTGGTGTTGACCAAGCTCTAACCACAGTAGTAAGTCATGGAAATTTTGCCAAATTATGAACATGAATAAACTAAATTTCAGGGATATTTAACTTAGAAGGTGACTACATTGATGTGCAGCTATGAAGTGACCTAATTCAAAGCAAGCAATTTGGTTAGCTCTGATGGTAGAACATTTTTCATTGGTAATCCAAAATATATGTTGAATTCTGCTTTCAAGATCTTGTAAAAAAGATGTTAGAACGTCTTGAAAGTATCATTTTACCCAAAAGATATTATTAGAGCTAGACAAGATGAATGATATTGTTTTGCCTCCCTCTAATATAATTTTTCTATTTTTGATCATAAAATCCTAACAGTTGGAGAACACCTTTAAGATAATCAAGTCCAAACATAAGCCCCTCACCACCCTGCCTGCTAAACATGTCCCCAAGTGCCTCATCTGCACATTTCTTGAACAGTGACAGGGACAGTGACTCCAGCACTTTCCTGGGCAGCCTTTTCCAATGCTTCACCATATTACCCTAAAGGACAATAGAGCACAATAGAAAATATGACATTCCAGCTAAGGGCACAGATAAAACCAATTCATCAGCTGGAAGCAAGTTTTGCAACATGGTGTAATATCATTTATTGTTAAGCACCCCTGAGAAAAACCAAATAACCTTTCTAGTATCAAATACTACGCAAGGTTTAATTAAAAAGAGATTCATAAATTTTTGTGTTATATTTGTTTTCATAGCTGAAACTAAATATTAGAATTAAAAATTAATTTGGTATTTTAAGCAAATTGCTTTTAAGAAAAAGCACATTGAACTATAATAAGTTAGAGGAGACTAAATGTGTAATGCATAATTAGTAGTAACATGTTTGCATCTTACCCGCTTGTCCAGTGTTCGTTCTCTGACAAAATTAAGTAGGTGATCATTAACAAGCAAAAGATCTTTTTTAGCAGCAGTAACTATGGAAACTATAACATCATGTCTAATGGCCTCCTCGGGATCATGCGACCTCACTTTAAGATATTCTGGAAGAAAACAAAACAACAGAATTACCATTCTGTTGGGCTATCATAACTGGTACTTGCAGAGCACAAGAGCTAGTAATCAAGAAGTTGGTGTCTGTACTAAATACATTTTAGAAGTCTTACTTCAGGCTACAGACTACTCTTCCTGCAGACCCTATGCCCTTTGATTATTGAAGCACAGCAGTTGCACTCCTGAACACAAACTTTGTTTTTACATTATCCAAAAAGACTCTAGTTCACATGCTCCAGGAACACTCCACAGTGTGAGTCAAAGCACGGTAAGTAGAGAAAAAGAAAAAAAATCAAGAGATATACTTCAAAAGCATGCTCCTAGATCAAGCCGAAATACTTATTAGACATATCCTAATTGATTCAATTTAGATAAAATTTCTACACTGTTTTAGGATATTGCTTCCCATTTTGTACCATCACTGATATGGTATTGAGATTCTAATGATTCTGCTTACAAATGTCAAACATTTTAGTTACTTACTATCATTTTAAAAAACTGATCAAGTACAAAAGGTATGGAAAAGTTCACTCAACTTTTTAGAAGTGAATATTTTCAGTTAATTTAGAAGCAGTACATAAATGAAACGCACAAAAATAAGAAAGATCACTGTAGCTAACATTAAGAGGTGAATAGTGTTAGGAGATACAAGATGAGGAAGGAGAAACAGCACAGAGCAGTGAAACATCCACAGCAACTGAGAACAACAACACAAATAAGTGAATACAGGAGGACAACTCTAAGCATGCTCTAAATAAACAGAGGTTACTGCACACTCATTATTGTTCAATGAGTGACAATTTTTAAGTCTCATCTGAAATATTGACCCTTAACATTCTGGTAATCAGTACAAGATTGAAAATCTACAACAAGGAATAAAGCTTTGCATTTTTCAAAGTTAAAAGATTTGAAATGCAAATATTATTTAACAGAACTTATTTTTGACTCTCCACCCCACACCCCCATGAACAGTTTGGATCTGTAGGGAAACATAATACAATAAAAATACTGAAGAACAATCTCATTGCAAAAATGCTCAAGTTAAAACACCAGTGAGTGGCAGTTATTTTTTGAAAATTTGTCTTTGCTAAGTACTGGGAAGGGAAAGGAAGTGGGGCAGGCAAAAATGATATTTCCCAAAGGATACCATTAGAGGGGGCACAAAGTCCTTCAGCAATGAGAAGAGGGGGGAGAGAGGAGAAAAAAAAAAAAAAAAAAGAAGAAGAAAAACTTGGAAGGGCATTTCAGTTAGTGAAGTAAATGTCTTTACCATACCATTCCAATTGTTTTGAAACAAGAAAACAAAAAAAAAAATGCATAAATGAAACTATGAGAGGGTTCTGGCCTGCCTAACTTAGATGTCAATCTTACAACCCTTGGCAAGGATATATACCAAATATAGGGGACTAATCTATACACTTAACATGCCCTTAAATTCCCCTCTTAGAGAGGGGGAAAAAAAAAAAAAAAAAAAAAAAGTAATTACAAGAAGTGAGCCTTCGAATACAACAGGCGACATATT
>JAWLRI010000031.1:5671738-5684733 GCA_034781795.1 Crypturellus tataupa
TGTTTTTTTGTTTGGTTTTTTTGTTTCTGATTTCCTTTTTTTTTTTTTTTTTTTTCTGCGCGCGCGCGCGCGCGTGTGTGTGTGTGTGTGTGTGTGTGCGCGCGCGTGCGCGCCAGTTCAAGTGTCAGGAACCTCCAGCCTTGTATTGTTATCTCATTTCATGATGATTTTGAATGAATACATTAATACTGATGCTGGATTTTCAGTATCAGCAGGTCAGGTGGTTGGCTGAATGAACTGCAGACATTTCTGCACAAGACATGAGGCACGTGGTCAAACAACAGCACGTTTATACTGGGTCCTGCTCCTGCCAAAGATGAGCAACCATCGCATAGGGAAAGAGCACAGGAGCAATTCCTGAACATTTATCTTTCCTGAATTCTGCATATTTTTGGTTTTCTTTAATTGTCTATTAAGAAAACAGCAGGTCTGCATTCCACCTCCACCTGACTGTCGCTTTTTGATCAATTCACAATTTGTTGGGTATGAGGAGAGCTGATAACAGCCTCACTGCTTTCATGGCTTGCTTTGCTTTGGAACTTAGTTTCTAATAGCCAGACCGATTTAAATGTGTTAATTAGGGTGCCACAACCTTGCTCTGAAAGATCAATGGGACCAGACCCAGTCAGATGCCTTAGCTGTGCTGTGGGGTGCCGGTACGGACGTCTGGCTCGAGTACCTACGGGTACAATCCCGTGTGACTTTGTGCATGAGCACACAGACAGACACTGATTAACCTCAGCGGGGCTTCACTGGAGACTCCCACTGACCCTGGCTGAAGTTATGGGGGTTTCATGCCCTGTTATTTCCTCCAAATGATTTCTCAAGCCTTGATGGAGGAGGGGAGGGGAGAGAAGGGGGAGGTTTCTGTATTGTTGTCTCCAATCTGCAGATCCTTTCACTCAGTGGAAATCTGTATCTCTTTCTGCTGCCATGGTGATTCAATGAGTTTGAGATTATTTTGCTAAACCTGCTTCTCCCAAGAGACAGCAGTTTGATTCTAGTCGTTCTTAGACAGGTCAAGAATCGCATTAGCTCAGGTCAAAAATACTCACAGAACAAGAAGGTGAATTTCAAAATCTTGGCAGAGCAGCTAAAAGGACTTGCTCTGAATTCTTTTGACAGATAATGTGACGTTGCCAAATAAAAGCAGTTTTCCACTCACAGTGGTACTGTAACAGTCAGAGACAAACCAAAACTGGCAATAAACAATCTACCCACTGGAGGAAGATTAGGACAAATATGATATGATGGCAGTAGGCATAACAAAGGAAGCAATTGCAGGTGAATGATACACTTATTTCATGTCTTTGGAGGCATTTAATTTGGAATAAATTGTTTTGCAATAGCTCCAAAGGAAGAAGCGTATGTATTCTTTGCATAAATCTGTAACCGAGTTGTGCAAATGGTGGCCTGAAAGGCCATTGCTTTTGGTTTGCATGTGCACACATTTAAGTCCATGTGCAAATCAGTTTTTATTCAGTGCTGTTAATTATGTATTCATCAGTCAAATACACAATGGAGAATGTGTCTGTTTCCGAGAATGCAATCTGAGTTCTTCCCCTACTTCTCTGGAAGCAGGACTAACTAAAAGCAAGATTTTTAACTACATGGAAAAGATGATTCAAAATAACTATTCTATTTTGAAATAATTACAGAACTACCATGACTTGATCAACTTTTCTTAAAAAAGAGAAAGGGCACTTTGTCATAGTTATGTCTAATACTGAAAAAAGTCTATATATATTTTATTTTTTTGTAGTGAAATGTTACCAAGTAGAAGATACTACAGAATTGACTTTTGCTTGTGAATCTTCATTTCTTACTGTCAAAAATTTGATAGAAAATGCTTTACTCATATCCCTCTTGAAAATCTCTCAATAAGCAAACGTCATGTTGTAACTTGTTTATGTTTTATTGTCTTACACACCGATTTTCATCTAAATTCTTCAAAACGTTTTATAAGCGATAGGTTTGGCTGCAGTCTAATGACAGTGATCATCAGACCCATCTTATAAACAGTTGGAAGAGCTGATTTCTAAACTTCGCCTGAATGTCAGTGTGAATTTCTGGTAGATCTGGGCTCATTTCAAAGCTCACGTGGGTGGTTTGCTTCATTGCTGTGGTTTTCCGCAGCATTAGCTGTATCTTCAAATTGTCCCACAGATGCAGTATAAATCTGAGATCAGCACGTCACAGCCAGGGCACAGCCCAGGATTCACCAGAAAGTGCTCGCCCGTTCACTCCTCAGCTTTACTTACACCGCCATACTCGCACGCTGCTGAGAAAAGAACATTTTGGGGTATGCTGCGTTTCAGTCAATAGCAGCAGTGAATATACTGGATTGGACTGGGTGCCGTTTTTTTCTCTCAGACCATGAACTTGAACTTTTTCTCTCTGTGCAGAATATTGTAAGGGATTTTATTCCTTAATGCTTGTGTCATGCCCTGACTTGTTCCACATGACTTCTTTCTCCACGTGTTATTTTTAACTGGCAGTCTTGTAAAGTCAGAATTGCCAGTAAGTATAGTTCAAGCTCAATCTCAAAAAAGTAAGGCTTTTAAAAAATAAATATGTTGTCTAAACGCTCATTTGAGGAAGGAAAACACCTTCAGATGCGGCAGTGTCAGAGCTTTTCATTTCTGTAATTTAAAAGAAGTGGGGAGAGAAGGAAAGAAATCAGTTGAATACTTTCCATGGAAATTTGCAATTTTGTTAAAACACCAACAGTTATAGTCATTAATTCGTGAGTCATTCAGAGCTACAAACCAGATCTACCTATATATGACAATACATACCTGAACTCTCAAAGGTACTAGGGCTGCAGATTGTTTATCTTGGAAAGACATTTTTGTCATAATTTTTACTACATACATATATTTTTACAGGAAATTTTGTCTGTTTCTGCTATTTTCAGGGAAAGCTAACGAGGAAAAACTGACACTGTTGTCTAGCCCTGGGAAAGTTATTAAGGGATTAGATTCCCCTGTCTAGAAGCACAGAACAATTTTTTACTCTGCAACGAGGATCAGGGTGATATGTTCTACTGCAGAGAGCAAATGTCATGAGGCCACTCCTTTCTAAATCGTCTCCTGCCCAATGCTTTAACTGTGGCTGATATCAGCTGTGAAGCAGCTCGTCATTGGGGTGGGGTAAAGGGGAAAACCACAGTTGAATTTTACAGTGAAAAAGACAATTCAGAATTGCATAAAATATGTTCGATGGCTCCAACTTATTCACAGGGAGTACCATGAACAACCAGATCCAGATGTAAGTGTTTCATAGTTCCGGAGTCCAAGAGTAGAGGTAAAATATGAGGGGATAAAACCTAAATCCAAAAATGGAGATTTCAGCTCTCTCTAAAATGGTTAACTCAGCTTTCATCATGTGCATTATAGTAATTTTAGATGTCAAATTGTGTTGGAAAAAGATTGCCAGAGAGAATCTTTATTTTCACGTATGTGTGTAGTCCTTGGGCTGAAAATCAAAACATAGCCAGAAGTTTCCTTTCTTCATGCCTTAGCATTGTTCCTTTTGCTCCTTCACTAGTATAAATGCCTAGATTAGGCCATGTATGAACAACTGATGGATGGCTCAAAAGGTTTGCTATAAATATTTTTTTCTCTGCACTTCTTGCCATCTTTTGTGTGTGTGTGTGTGCAAGCAATTTGGAAAAAGCTTTGTCCTAAATCTGTAGACTCCCCTCCTCTTAGATTGACTCACTTCTCCTATGCTGCTGGAGTGAGGTTGACTTGAATTTTTATTTTTCTCCAGTGTAAACATGGCAGAAAAGTGGATGAACCTCCTTGTCCACTCTAGGGGAGTTTGTGTAAAATTTGCTATCCCTGGACCAGTGCTAAAATTCATATCTCCAGATTAATAGTCATCATTCACACCCACGCCTCTGAAATTCCGGTTACACAGTGTGATTTCACATTCAATACTTCTCCCTTACAGTTTTATTATCTGTATCACAAATTAATTCTCCTCCCTTCCTTTTTTTTTTTCCTACAAGAAGAAAGCGTTTTTAAGGGAACATCTGAAAATGGAAAACACACACAAAACTTTGTTTCTTTTTTCTACTCCCTAAATTTAACAGTGAAAATAGAACACATTTCAGTGAAACAGGTCAGTATTCTGATGATAACACTAGACATATTCATGAAGTTGCAAAAAAAATGGCACACAGTGCCATTTTTGGCGCTGGATCTGAACACAGTGCTTAAAATGCCAATGGCATGGGAGCACAGGAGTTGGATCAGCCTGGACTCTTGCCTCCGTAGTCCTCTGTCACAATCTTAGGCACCTCAGGAGCAGGTGCCTTAGCATTTTCTGACTTTGCCTTTTTGTTAAAGTACTTTTAAAGGAATGGTCAGTTGCACATACATTCTAATTCAAGAAATATTCTCTAAACAAGGACCTGATACTGCTCAGGTGGAAAAAAAAGTGAGAATTTCTATGATTTTCTTCTCACTTCAGTGATAACTGACATTCATTTTCTTCCCCATTTTTATTTTTAAACTCATTTGGGTGGGTGTGCAGTCTACATGGATAGGTGCCTTCTGAAACCCATAGCATAAATAAGGGTGGGCATTGGTATGCAGCCAGGATTCTGTGGTTATGCCAAAGCATTATGCCAGGTTAACTTTAAAAAGTCTGTTCAGTTCCAACATTGGTGTCAAAAGTAAGTAGGAATATTTCTATTAATGGAAATATTTGAACCATGGACTGATGGAGTTTTGACTTTTCAAAACTGATATTTTTGTCATTCTATGAATGCCCTGTCTGAAAACAGAAATTTCCAGAGTTATCATTCAAACGTTAAAAAGTTACAGCCTGTTTGGTCATTCTCTGTCTGTTTCTGAATTTTACACAAGCTTTTATATATTGAATTGACTAGAAATGTAATTTTGCTTGCTACTGTACGTATTCTTCAACGGAACAAATATCTCTCTGCGTCCCAAAGCTCAATATATTTATAAACCGTGTTGTTTGCCTTATGTATACAAATTTTCCTTTCTCCCTCATCAATATTACTCACTCATAAATAATACTCACCATAATACATTCAATTTTTTCCATTTTTCCATCTCCTTCCTTTTTTTATTTTTAGCTCTTACAATGAATTGGTACCAGTTAAAACTGAAATGAATATTTCATTTAATGGGGAGCCTAATTTTTAGGAAAAATGAAACTAGAACTGACTAATTTCAATTAAGGTTGTGTATTTGATCCATACGCCTTGGTTCTATAAGGAAGTGACAGCTTAATTGGCAGTTGTGGCTAGATCTAATTAAATCTAATAGAGACTACGAGGCTTTCTGGGTTGGCACGTAGATACCAGCTAGTTACATGTGTATGGTACAGTATTATATGTTAGATATTTTGAAAGAGAGGAAATACAAACATGTATTTACTGTGCAGCTGGTATTAATGTAGGAAAACAATATCCTAAAACATGAAAAACATGGAGAAAAAAAATAAAAAAACCCTTTGGTTATATTTATAAATTTATAAATTAAGTTTTGCTAGCACAAATATCAGCTTCTGATTTTCAAATAGGGTTTGGCCAGTTTTACATATTTGGAATAAAAACTATTCCAAACAGATGAGGAAGATGCAGTTAAACCATTTTAATTAGAACACTGTTTTGCCTGCATCAAGGAAGATTCTGTCAGGGTTACTTCTGGAAGCCCTTGAAATAGCACATTTTCTGTCTGTAGCACTGCATCCATAGAGACACTCTCTGTTATTTACATCGGTTTTCTGTTTGCTTATTCATTTGGGAAACATGCAGACCTTATTCACGGATGCAAAGTCCTGCAAAGTGCTTGTTGCTGTCTACAGCTGAATGTGCTTCTTCGCTAAGTGTGATTCCTTTGTTCATTTATGTATTCATAGGGCATAAATGCCTCAAGGAGGACAAAGTCAGCTGAGAAAAATAAGGGCTGCGTTCCAAGAAAGCAATATGGATACATTAAAAGAAACAAACTGAGAACCAGAGGAAAACTTTATAATTTAAAATTAGCCTAGAGCAAGAGTAAGTTATGAACAGCATTATACAGCTTTCCAGTGGTAAATCATTTCCATCCTTGTTTCATACTCCTCAGTACATATTATTGTTAATAACAATATAATTTATCTCCTTTCTTGCAAAAAATAATTAATAAATAAAATGGTTTTGTGCACATATGATATAGTGAATATGTGTGCCTAGCCAGGTACTAATGTACATACCATAAAGAAGTAGATTTTATTCTTGTCTCTACAGCAGATCCCCTGGTGATTCTGGACAAGTTATGCTCACTCAAATTTCTTTACTAATTGTACATTTTGCCTTTTAAAGGTTTGATTTGAGACATGTTTTTAGGCTTATTCAGAACTCTTTGCTTCAATTGGCATCAATGATAGTTGTGTTTTGAGCATACAAAGAGCAGGATAATGTTAAATAATCAAAAACAGAACAACAGCAACAAAAACAAAACAGTCACATGAGTCTCACATTGAATACCCAGAACCAATTTTTAAATTCTGTCTGTATTTCATGCATATGTATATCATGTCATCATCTTAAACATAAAGAGTAGCCACTCCATTATTTCACAAAGTTGTTAGGAAGATGGATAAGCAAAATATGGATAACATTGTGATGAGCATAGGAGAAACATTAATCATTAATCTAAATATTAATCTAAAATCATGGATTTTAGATCACTGTTTGAATAATATGCACAGGAGGCTGCAAATGGGACAGGAGAACGAAGAAGGTAATAGTTGGTTAACTAACTGAATATAGTCTATTTTGTGCCTTAAGTTAAACAGGAATACCATGCTAAAAAGGGTTGTGATGAAGTAATCAGACACTGCATCGTTAAAATTATGCACAGACAACCTTAATTCTTGCATTTCATAACTCTTAAGTGCTTGACTTTCTAACCCAGATTATAGTATTTAACAGTTTTAAAAATATATTTTTCTTAATTTAGAGACACTTAATTAACTTCCCATTTTACATGTGCAGTTTTGTGATATGTAGATGAATCAATATTGTTGTAAGTGTCTTGTCACCTATACTTGCTATTTTTCCCCAGCACCAGCTCAGCACAGTATGTTATATGGTGTCCCAGCCAGGAATTTCTTACTTCATATATTAATGGAATTACATTATCCTCAGGGCAATTTTTCTCAGCCTTGAAGTTTATTCTTTCTCTTCCAAAGCTAAAGAAAGGCTTGTTACCAAAAGGTTGTCCCTCTCCTAAGTGCTACCCAGACTAATAGAGAGCTCCTTTTTCTTCAAATTTTCCCTTACACACTTAGAGCAGCATCGCTATGACACTGCTGCTCCTATTACTCCTCATTTGATGCTTCTCTGGGCAGTGACGCTCCATGTGGTGACTTTGAAAAGCGAATAGCGTGTCCAAATGACATTTGCTGGCTTAATTTTTTTCTGACCCAATCTTGGATGGAATAAAAGCTACCTATCTATACACTAAAAGGGACAGAACACAAGTGACTTCTGTTTCCAGAATATTTAACACAAATGGGCAATTGAAAAAAAAATCTCTGATGAATTTATTATTATGCAGAAATACATCAGAGTGACTTTTAAGCTATATTCCAGCCTGGGATGCTTTTTATGACCATGTTTTACCACAGTGCTGTACTTGAAATTCTTAAGAGCAGCAACTGGTGCTCTCTATAGAGCACAGTTCTTTGAGTGCATTTAGTAATGTGCACACCACCGCAGAATAAAATTGGGCCAGAAATCATAGTCTAGAGGCAAAGAGATTTCCCTTTCATTAAACGAACAGCAGAAGCTCTACTGAGCTTTTCTCTGCAAGCTGTCACTCTTGGATGTTTCTATAGACTTTCTAAACTGCAAAGTTGCAGTAAATAGCAAATAAAATAATTTGGCCCAGTCGTCATTTGGATCTGTGAAGTGTTATATCTCAGAAAGCTCCTAACAATCAGAGAAGCTCAACAGATTTTTAAAGAAGTGTAATCAAAAGCCTGGAGGATGTGTTAGAAGTATGAGTTCTGCCTGACTCTGCTAGTGAAGATGAAGCCAACTGACAGTGCGTTATAAAGAATATATGTCTCTGTAGTGATGCCTTTCATGGAAGAGCACTTGGTACTTACTGATGATGAGCAAAAGGATTGAACAGTGTAGTTTTTGTACATCAGTCATGCACGCCTAGCTACATCAGTCATGCACTCCCAGGTATGTGAGCTGAACTCAGACAGGTAATGGATGCCTGAAATTTTTGACTGATATTTAACTGTTGCTGTTAGCCAAAGATCAGTAATTTCTGAAACGTTAATAGTTTTTTTTTCTACAATAGGTGGGTTAATAGAGTGCAAGTCTCATTTGTTTATAAGTATTGATTTCAAGAAATACATGTTCAACATTGTATTTTTTTCTTTATGTATTTCTTAAGTATGATACAAAGCAGTAGTATGGACTTGTACAGTGCATCCCTGGCTTATTCCAAGGATAAATCTGCATGAGTCAGTGCTGATCCTGTAAAGTGTGTTTCAAAACTGTTCTGTTGGACTTACCACCAGAGAAGACAGAGTTGCTATATGGCAAGGGTATCTTCGCTGTGTTGCATCTACAGCTCCAAAATCACAGCTTGCTCTTTGGATCATCCAGAAAGACAGAGGGAGAGAAACTGCTGGGTATATAGACTGTGATTGCTTATTTTAACTCAATATAAAACATAAGAATACAAGACTTCCGACAGCTTTAAAGCTCAGCAATCTCCAATATGTTGATTCTGCTATTCTATACATTTAATTTTCTTTTTAAAATGTATCATATTTCTCCAAGCAGTCATTTGCTTTTCAAATTATCGTTGCCTAGCTAAGACTTGTGTACCAGGTGCCATGTAAAAGCATGTTAAAAGTAGATAAAAGCAATTTATCCTGCCCTCTAATTAGAGATGTCTTGTCTTTACCACTGACAATAGCAGTATGCAGCTGTGGCAGAGGAGAGATAATAGCACCAGAGAAGAGAGAAATTAAAGATAGGTTATCATATGTTGGCTTGATGTGGAGTGTCGTCTCTCCATTGCAGAGCTAAGATGGTCCTTGGGAAGAATACTAACTTAGCTCTTGGCCTGACTCAAGCAGATTTATTTTAGTTATTAAATCCAAGGTAGGATTTTATTATAATGAGGCAAAGGGGGCAGAATAATAATGTCTCTATTAAATACACAGAAAGAGAATGTGATTCACTGTGATTACTGTATTAATAAGTGCGCACATACCATGTTCCAGAATGTGCTGGTCTTTATGAGGGTGGAACTGAGATTCATTTTTGCCCTGCATAGAGTTCCTCTTCAGATGGAGTAAACGTGTGCCCGGACCTGTGGTATGGACGACTCTGTGGCATGCCTGAAAGTTCATATGAATGGTAGATTCAGTTCAGCAAGAGACCATAAATGAATGAGAAAGGGATGTCATTCCTTGCATAGACACTCTTTTTAGATCCTGGGACCTCAATATGTGATGTACAGTGAATTTGCACTAAAAACATGATGTAGTAAAAAGAATTTGCCACCAGGGAGAGGAGTAGGCAGTGTCTCAGGGTGGAGTCTGATGTGAGGAAGTTAGTGGCAAGGAACAGATGACAAGTGGTGCTGGTTAGGTATGTAATAGGCATGTAAAAGCCATGTTGGCATTACAAAATTGATTTCCTCATGCTCTAGCAATGCTATCAGGGTAAAAGACTCTAAATCATAACCGCAGAACAACGGTCACAAGCTATGGCCCATAAAAGTCTACTTGTTCCGCAGAACTCCATTGTTTTATTCTTATATTAGATGAGTGTATGTTGTGGATCCTATGGGAAATTTCATCCACTGGGATGAAAATGGGTTCAGAAGTCACTGCTGTAGACCTCACTGGCATTTTGTTTGGTAGCAGATGGGCATCAAATTGGACATGACACTCTCGTGTAGAAGATGACATTTTTCAAAATGTGTCTTAAAAGGAATATCTGGTTACAAGACATGGCAGTGCCATGGAGAGGGAAAATAAAGAAGCAAGGATATAACATTTGAGCAGTAAAATACCAAGAAAAAAATGGGCACCTTTTCAAGAAAGGAATGTTATTGTTGGCTTTCCAATGTGATGGCCATTAAATAGCTCATACTAGAGAACACAAAAAATAGTTTTGTTTATTTGCTACCCATGGAAACACGAGGAACTGAAAACTTGGTATAAACTGACCTAGATAATTACTTTTCTAGAATTTTATAGATTGTTTCAACATTCAGCTGTATATCCCTTTTAATCAGTGAATTCCACTTACTTGATTGTACTCTATACAGTGGTGACACTAGAATTAGGAATACTCTTTATGGTCCCTTCTTGAAACCACACACTGTTCTCTCAGCATTCAGGTTCCTTCCAAGGACATTCTTACACTGGGAAGCATGCAAGAATTGTCCTGGCTAATTATGTCTACAATTGTACGTCTATTGTATTCATATTACAAAAATAATGTTGTGATATCAAAAAATGTATGTCATTACCTTTTTTTTTTTCTTTCCAGAGCTGGGACCAGTGGAAATATACATTTTTCATTCTCTTCAGTGAAAGTTTGTCAAATGCTTTCTTCATGAGAGAAGAATATTGATTCATGTCTTGTATTGCCCCCCAGTGAGATGCTTGAAGTGTCCAGCATGTTACTTTCAATTCATCTTAAACTCTATGGACCATATAATGAGGATCAAGTGGCGCTCTGACGGCCAGGTGAATCCTAATGGCTTGTGAAATATTAGGCTTCTGTTGACTTTATTTGCTTTACTGACATAGAAGTAGAATAAAATGGAGCAAACAAACTTAATATTACAAAAATCACTTTTACATAATATGTAAATTAGAACTAGCTAATTACTTATCTGAATAATGAAGCTTTATGGTCGGTTCATAGTTGCATTTTTTATTAAAATTTTAGAAACTGTTGATTTTGGATCCTGAAGGAGTTAAAGTTAAATTTTCATTTGTTTTCAGGAAGGTCAGAAGTGTCATCCATACAGTTTGTCCAGGTCAGAAGAGTCTGAGGACAAGGTTAGAAGTCATTCCTCAGGGAAGTGCTGTCAGAAAGAGGTTGTGTTCAAGACAGTGGTGGGGAGTGGAGACATGTCCAGGAAATGGTCAACATCAGACTGCAATGCTCATTGCTCACATAGCCATTGACATATGTCAATGCTTTGAAGCTAATTCATAGTCACATCTACAGATAACACTGATTGAAAATGCAGAAAAAGTCTTTTCTGACCTAAAATCTGACTGTACGAGATTATATATTATGCATCCTTTGAGTGCTCTAGGTATATGTGCAGACATAATACAGCTGCAAGAAACATAGATCATAGATCAAAGAACAAAAAGAAAATCAATTTTAGATTCAAAATCAAATTGCTTCTTCAAATTTCGACAGACTTTCAGAATGAGTAATGTTTGCATTAATATTACTGAAGTTGGAAAGTATATTTGTTTTAAAACATAATATATATAAAATCACAGCCTTCCCTCTGTTGCATTTTAGTGCGAAGTCTGAACACAGCTTATTTCTTACCTCCTTATGCTGTAGTATCACAGGTACTCGGCACTGTTTGAAAAGAAGTTTTTCTTTTTCAACTCTGACCTCTGTATTTCCCAGCTGAGTGGAAAAGAGATCTTTCCCCATTGAATGGAACAGTGCTTTTTTGGTTAGACCGGAGACAGATGTAGTATAAATTCTGTTGACTAGTTTACTTCCCTTAACACATTTCAGTAATGCCACTTGCAGTATTTGAAATTTTCTCTCAAGACCTACTGCCAGGAAGTTGTTTTCCTGTAGGATTTTAGTACAATTGATCAGTGTCGGAGGGGAAGGTACAAGTGAAATAACAGGTCTGAAATAGACTGGTAGGCTTTTCCAGATTTTTTATCTAACTAGATCCTGTCAGGAGAGAAACTGAACTCATTCTGTGGGGTCAGTGAAGTCTTCCCCAATTTCCCACTGCCCCACTGCACTATATTAAATGAAATGCTGATGTTACTGGAATCAAAGTAATTTCTATAGCTCCTACAGGAATATTGTCAGTAAAGAGAACTAGAGATCAATCTAATATACATCCTTTGAATTATGGTTCTCGTAGCAGCAGAGATTAAATCTTAGCTTTGCTTTCAGTTATCAGAGAATGTAAATTTAAGCCCTGAAATCAACAAGTTCCTCCATCTCTGTATTGTTAGTGTAATGTGGAGAATAGGTTCAAAAGGTCTTAAAATTGTATTTATATAGTGTCTGAAGTATTGCAGAATTTCACCCTATAATTTTAGATTTATATCCTGTGGTTCTGAGCTTTTTAAATCCTTTTCTGACTTTATAAAAATAATTTTACATGAGACCTAGTGGGATTACAGTGTGTACTGCAGGGCCATAGCAAGGCATTCAATAAATGGCCTCATGCTGCTGCTCACCAGTGCCGAGGAATTGTTCCATTTCTCCAGGACCACAGCATCTTCGTTGTTTAAATGGCAGAGTTAGGTCACTGATACTGCTATGCCTGTTAGGTTATGTTGCTTAATAGAGGTAATTGTTTTTAGGCTGATGTTTTTTCCTTTTGTTTTCTGAGTAAATTTGTACTTGTAAAAGTTTATGTAACTAGCTTCAACCACAGATGTGGCTTACCGAGACAGTTTCTGTATCACTGGGCTTTTGGAGAAAAAAAAAAAAGGCAGAGGGGAGCAGAAACGTCAAGTGATCTTTTCTTTCACTTTTCTCTCACCCTCAAGTGAGAGAAAAGATCACAAACAAAAGGACGGAGTAACAAACACAAGCCTAAAACCAGGCAAAAATATCTCATAGCAAAACCTGTATCATCCTGGGGGTTGTGGTGCCATTCAGAGAGACCTAGACAGGACGGAGAGTTGGGCAGAGAGGAACCTCCTGAGGTTCAACAAGGACAAGTGCAGGGTCCTGCACCTGGGGAGGAATAACC
>JAWLRI010000031.1:5686929-5730055 GCA_034781795.1 Crypturellus tataupa
CCTTGAAACCAACAGCTATCAAGATGGGCCTCTTAAAGCTGTTTCGCAACGAGAGCAAACAGTGAAGCAGGCAACCTCCCTGCCTGCCTACCCACCCACGAACAGCAACTCCCAAGGCGGGGGGAGGAGAAAACTCATTCTATAAGGAGCTAAAGGCAGAAATTTTCAAATGCAGGATATCATTAAAGCCTAATGAAAGAAGAATGGGGCCATGACACAAAAAAAGGGGACAGGAGGTAACCTTAATGGAAAGGTGGGAATACACCAGTGGAAGGCAATGGCCTACCATGGGTAAAGGATTGAGGTTGTCCTCTGCATGTGTGAGGAGAGAAGCCACAGAAAGCAGGACTCAGCTTTGGCAGCCTGGGTTCCTGCATCGTCATGTGCTGCAGTGAGCAGGTTTTCCCATGAGCCACTGAAATGGGCAGTGGGGGCTGTTGGAAGCTTGTGGTAGACAAAGCTGGAGGTGGGATGGGGCAGATTTGGTCCAGGATGCCAGGTGTACAACATGACTCCCTGACACAGCAGTGGGAGCTTGGAGGACAGCGGCATTCATGGGACTTTCTCTCAAGCTCCTTTTCCACCTGAGCAGCAGCAGCAGCAGCATGGAGAGGTGTTGCGCTGGACTTTATGCAAGAAGGGAAACAGCTTCTCTTACATCCCCAGCAGCAGATGGGCATCAACCCATATTTGGTCCACAGTACTGCTAAACGTGGAACATCTTCTGCAGTGGTTGTGGTCTTCCTCTGTTCCCTGAGGTTTCAGTGTGAGCCTGGAGCGCTCCATGCAACGCACCCTGTGAAACCAGGCTCTGGGGTGCAAGTGCCACTGAGTTCCTTATTGCTGCTCAAGCATGCTCATGCTCATCCATAAGCATGTCAAATTATTAGTATCTTCTGAAATTTCTGGAGTGCTTTGTGAATGTTTTCCTAATGTTTCATGTATACTACTTCACTTATTTCTTTGAGAGCTTTTAGTTGCTTGTTGAATCTGATCATTTCAGGAAAAATTAACCTACCTAATATGTAAGATTTAGTTTATGCAATAGGAATCCTATGTTTTTTGTTGTTTTTAAAGGGAGTATATTTCTTTGTCCTAGAGGGAAGACCACACAGGCTTTAACCAAGTGAAAACAGCTGTGTACAGTCTCTGATACTTGCTTTGCAAGATCCCATCTGTGTGGTCAGCATGTGCTGTAATACTATGAGCAGTCTATTTATAGCTCAGCTATTTAGATGTGTTGATCTGTCGGAAAATGGCAGTAGCTGCTCTGTTTGTTCACTTGATCATCACATGCTATTTGGTGAAATCATTAAGAAATAGCTTGAAATGCAGATATGATTTTTGTTTATTCTTTGAGTGTTTGCTAATTGCTGGTTGTTTGAAACATTTTTCAACTCTCCAGTCCCACTCTAGGAGTGAGGGGATTGTGTGCACTCTGCTTTGGTTGTGAAATTCACTCTAACAGAAGGTCTGTATAATGCCCACTTCCTACTCAATTTCCACTTAAACTGTAAGTGTCAGGAATTTTGTGTTGCAGAGACTGTTTGCTCAGGCATGGGATAATGCTTAGCACGTGTATCCAAGGTGAGTTTCCATTGTAGTCTATCAGATTGCAACAGACTTCCAAACAAATTCAGCTCCAGGTCTGAGTATTTCCAGAGCCTTGGCTGCCTAGTCATTTCTAATGAGAATACCTCATGCATTTGATTAGATACCTGCCTTGAGAAATACATAATTTTGCAGGATCTCATTTTTGAATAGATGTTCTGACCTGCTGAGGCTGTGTAATGAAAGTCTTTTAATGGATAATGGGTAACATAGACTTAAAAAAATGCCCTTGAAAAAGTGCTCTTTTCAAGCCTGTTCAGTGAAGAAATACTAGATGTGAAAACCTGTGTTTCTCTGCCTTTGTTTTAACAAAGATGAGAAAGGGTGGAGGAGTTGCGTCATTACTTCAGTTTGTAAACCGATATGATCCCTTTGTTGTTTCCAGTGTGCTGGTTAGAAGGTGAATGCGGAAAGGAATGTTGCACTAGGATGAAGGAAGTCGTACGTCAAGTCTGTAGAGATGTGCTGAGAAGTAGCTGGAGTGTTTCTTCATTAATTGAGAGACCAGTATAACATGAAGATGAAATAATGAAGGTATCCTAGCAACCTTATTTTCATAACAACCATGGCCTATAATGCTGCAATAAATGCCAGCCACGTTTTATTAATTCAAGAGGGCAAGAGCAGATAAGTTTAATTAATAAAACTTAGCAGTCAGCTCCCAACTGCAGAATTTTGATAAGCCCGCTGTTGTGGGCAGCATCACAATAGTTTTTTAGAGGAATGTGCTCTAAATTTGAAATTGGAACTAGTCATAGATATTGTTAAAAGTCTTTTCATGTTATTCTTATGCTATTTTGTAATGTGGAAATGATTTTAGACCAGAATCTCCTATTCTTGTTTCTTGGTGCTGTTGAAGTAATTCAATAAACTTAACAGTAAAACAAAACAAAAACAGAAACAAAAAGCATTTCCTGCTCAGGGAAACTTGTTAGTGACAAAATAGGCTTTGATACCTTATGAGTTTCCTACAGTCTTGCTCTCCAAGGAGCACGAGGAAACCAAGGTGCCAGGGTAGGGTGTGGGGAGAGGGAAACGCAGAGCTGGGAATTGCTGCTGCTTTGCCAGCAGCGCTGGCGAGTGCTGCACAGTGGCAGTCTGACTTGTTTCTGGGCCAAGCAGCTGTCATTTAAGTAGCAACAAATGGTTTGCTGGGGAGCAGATGGAATGGAGAATTGACTCTTTAATTTGTTTGCATGGAAAGACAAGATTCATACTAAAAATAAATAAATAAATAAATAAATAAATAAATAAATCTTTGGTAGGCAGGTTATTCCATGTGCAAAATGGCAAAAAAAAAAAAAAAAAAGAAACAATTTTTCAGCTGGCATAATTCAGGCTAGCTTTATAAAAGTCATGTTGCTACAGTGGATTTCTGCCAATTTATACCAGCTGATGATCTGGTTGATTATGTTTGTTAATTTGTTTGTGACGTCTATAATGCCTTCTTGGACATTTTAACTCTGGAGATAATTTGCTGGATTCCACATGCTCTGGGATGATTACAAATTTTTATGTTTTGAGTGTGCCAGGTCAAACCTCCTCTCAGGGTTTTCCCTGTCGGCTTGTTCAGTCAAGACATTTCCATTTGCAGTGCAGTTAGATTGCACCGACACACAAGAGCCAGCCACATTTAGGGAGACACAGCCCAACCCTCAAATCTCTGGAAAAACCCAAGGATAAAACTAGGTACTGTGTTCTGGAACCCTTACGTTCATACATCATCATAGACAGCAGGATTGCTTATAGCAGGGGTGGACGGGGGTCACAGACCCATGTAGATACCACATCTTTTTCCAGAGACCCTCATGCACCCTAATCACTGTTACTGGTCTAAAAACATGGCAAACATGGACCCTGTGGACCAGAGGCAGACTGTGCACTCATGTGGCTCTCACTGGCTGTGGAGCACAATTTAGAGCTATTTTTGAACCATCTGGAGCATAATCACTAGGGCATGTTTTCTATGTTGTATTCTCACAGAATTTGCAGGTTTCGATGACTATGTAGCAGAGTTTAGTCATGGGTGTAACAAACTGGACAGTGTATTTGAAACTGATCTATGGTTTAGGTGGATATCTGGAGATATTCCATATCATCCCATGGGTGTCCCATGCATCTTGTATACATGTACCAGAGTCTGTAGAAAGAGCCACTATGGTGGGGCCTTGAATGGTTCAGAAACAACCATTTCATTTAGCCTATCCACAGCACAGTTGGTCATCTCTATGCTAGTGCCTCTGTAGTTGACTGTGCAATTTAAGAGTGATAGAAAACATGAAGAAAGGTGTTTTTATTTCTTTCAAAAATGATTAGACTACTCTTCTTATACTGGAGATAGTTTTTATACAAGGCTGAATTTTTCCACCAATGCAAGTGTTCTCACAAGTCTCTATTTTAAATGAGCATTCACAACACTTCTTTCCACAAACATTTCCTCAAAATAAGAAGAAACATGCAATAGGAGGGATTCAAATAGAGCGTAAAAGTGGGGCTCTGCCATATGCACTGCATGGAATGGAGTTTCAATGAAGGATTATGTTCCTCCACAAGCCTTGTCTTGTGCAGAGCAGCAGTGATGTTGCGTGGAGCAGGCTCAAAAATTTGTTCTCCTGTGAAGCTGGACATGCTAAAGTCAGTGCTAGGGATTTCTAGTTAATTAAAGAAGTGAAAGCAACACTTACCTAAGTTAAAATAAATATCCTGTATACTGGCATTACTCATTCTCAATGCAGAAATACTAACTATGATAATTTTCAGAGACAAGGTTTCTTAAATCTCTCTCTTCTGTTTTCACTTCTTCTCCTAAACATACAGAAATATGAAAATCTTGTAAGCTGAATCATGGAAAACCTACTATATTTAACAATTTCCTTTTATATCACTATAGTTTCATATGACTAAGTTTTCTGGTTTTCTTTTTACTTATTTTGCTGTAACGAAAACTATGAATTATATGTTTTAGGAGCCGAATCATGAATTGGAGAGCTGGAACAATCTTTTCCTTCTTTCCTTCCACATTTCCACACATTTTAGTAGACAGTTTTTGCTTAAGCAAATCTTATAACGCCTTTGAATATTTTCCTCATAAACAATTTTGCTCACCTTTATTTTTTTTTACCTCTGTCACTTCTACAGGAAGAGTGAACAGTGCGTCTATACTTTCTCCATTATTTTGGACTTGCTGAAATCCATTCTGCAGTACTTAAGACAGTTGGCTGAGGCAACTGCGGAGCGATCAGAGAACTTGTGGAGGATGAGTGAATCTGAGAAGCTGGAAAAGGCCCAGAGAAATTAGAACCCCGAGCATAATTTCATTTATTGGAAAAAAAATGCTCAAGAGTACATACAAGTAAGAACAGGTTTGCCACATTACTTTTCTTTTAAGGTAGTAGTGATTTTATCTGAGTCAGTTCCCTTGAATTTTATTCTATTTTTTCATCTTTTTGTTGTTGTTGTTTTGCAATTTTCATTAAGGAATTTTTTTTCTTAGAGGTTGATTGCCTTTCACTTGGTGGAGTAGACTTGGGTCCCTGGTCTCACTTCACATGTAATTGTTTAAGATTTACTGTACTCTGGTGCAATGGTAGGAAAACATATTATAAGAAAATCAGCAACACAAGTGATCCCCCTCAAAATCCTGTTCCATTTAACTAATATCATCACAAAATGCTCAATAGAGATAGAAAATCATAAGTTTGAGAAAAAGATTAGGCAATCTGTATTGTAATGAATATAGATTATTCCCAGATTCTTTGGTGTCTGTTAATGTGATTTAAATATCAGACTAAGGAGGCCCAATCATGAAGTATCTTACAGATTTTGGGCGCGATATCCTAGTCATTATTAATTTTTCTTAAAATGTAATGTGACGATTTTACACCTTGTGAAAGATAATCTCCTAAAACTAATCTAAATAGATACAAAAATGCTAGAAATAAAATTGAAAGTTCAGAGGTCAAATGATACAGCTACAAAGACATCAGCTGATTTAAGAACAATAACAAAAAATCCCTCCCCTTTCCCATAGTTTAACCTAGTGTCCTATGTAATTTTGTTCTCTACCATTCCCTTTGATGGTTGGAAATATGTAGGGTTATGAATGTAGGTTCTACAACAAAGCTGTGAGTAATCAGTCTCTTTTAAGCAAAACCTTGTATGAATATAACTTGTTTGTTGATTTGTTGCCAAACCAAAGAAACGGGGGGAAAAAGTCATATAGGCAGCAGCAGTTTGCCAGTTCTGTCTGTCCCCACCTTGAAGACAATAAACAATGGTCACTTGTGGAGACGTTCTAGAAGATGAAGAACTTGTGAGAAGACCACACTGAGAAATAGGCAATTGTTGTAATGAATACATGTATTTCCCAGTGAAATGGGAAAGAATTTCATATGAAATTAAGCATTTTGCCTTTGAACAGCCTGAAGTCTAACGCCCTCCTGCTGGAGCGGGTAGTGGATGCCGAGCCGGCGTTAGAAAGAGGAAGAACTGGGCTGTGCTGATCCACTGGATGAGCGAGCAGCTGCCTGGAAAGAAGCTTTTGGAGCTGCTGCTGACCGCTCAGATGCTGATACAGACCATCCTAAATGGGGCAATCATTTTTTGGTGATAAAGCCATCAACAGAGAAGGCAAAACACTGGTGTGTTTCATCTGCTTCCCAAATCTCCCACACTACTACACCTGCTTGGTGTGGGCTGCGTGCTTGTTATTTTTTCTAAAGAGGCACCTGGCTTGCCTGGACACCAGGGGTGTGATAATTAGGACATGAAGTCCTGGTGTTGCCATATTGCTCGGCTGCTGGTGGATATCCCTTTGTAAATGGTCCAGATCATGAGGCCTTGAAATTAATTTATGTTTTGAACTGGAGCTGCTGTGTTACCTGATACAGTTCAGCTGGCAGATGCAGAAGATGTTGGCGTGCCTCTGCAGACTGTTTGAAAATGCAGAGGAAGGCAGAACTGGGTGCCGTTATTCTGGTGTTTAATTGGAAATGGCTGATCAGCTTCCAAACTGGGAAACGATCTGGCAGCTGGTATTTTTTTTTCTCACACTTTTCTATAGTCTTAGCATTAGATATAATAATAATAGAAATACAACTCTAGCACTTTTGATTGTATTCATCTTTTCCTTGTCCACTGGTGCTATAAACATCTTTTGACTTCTGACCTGGGAACAAAACTTCTGGGAAACAATATCTGTGCTATTCCATATTTGATTCCATACTGTATTATAAAGCTTTTCAAAAGGTACTAAGGCAGAAGGCTGGTTGGATTGAGTGGTGTCTTTATTTCAGCTGTTTATGGTATTGCAAAGTCCAGTGTGCTATCTGAATGTTCACCCTGGGAATAAACATTTGAGTAAGCGTAACGTTTTTCAAAATGCCAAGACCATATGCTCCTAATGCAAAGAATATGGCTGAGATTTCCAAACAGTTTGGATACCCAAATCCTATTTAAACTAATTCACCTTAAAAACTTCTGTTATTGTGTCCCAGTCTTTAGCTTATGGAGGAACTGTCATATACGGAAAGGAAAAAAATGCAAACTTCTGAAACAGTCTTGGAAGAATTCCAAAGTTTTGATGATGTCCCGCAAAGTAGGAACATTTAATACTCTTGTTATCATTTTCTCTCATTGTGTCCTGAGCCACTAAGTACAGCAGTGCAGCAATCTGTTCTACCTTGAAATTCTATCGGTGTAAGTTCTGCTACCTGCTCAACTTTACCTTAATTTTAATGTATGGATGTTGTAGTGCCAAAAGAGGCCTGGATTAGTTTTTTGCTGAGCCTCAGAAGTTGCTGAGAAAGCACCTTGAGATATATATCTGTCTCAAAGTCCTGAGAACTTTTTCTTGTAAATTCCCAAAACATCAGAGTTGATACTAAGCTTGCAATATAGTTTCTTTAATTGGTATTAATCCTGGTCCAAATTTACCTGTCTCTGCCACCTCTGCCACAATACTTCTCTGGCTATAAAACAAGGAAATTTCTGGCCCAGAATATTTGATGTTACATTGCAACTCAAAAGTTCCTTTGTCTACTACTCTGCAAGACTGAAGTTTTTTCTTTGGCAACTTGAAATAGGAAGAAATTCTAGAAATGTGAATAGGAAAAATAGGAGAGGAAAAGAGTATATATTCTAGAGAAATCCTGGTGTTATTCTAGCAGTTTATGGATCAAACCTCAACTTTGTGACAGGTAAAAAGGCTTATATCAAGTTGAAGGCATAAAGCTATGTTTGAAGGCATAAAGTACAATCATATGCTCTGCCAGTTTAAAAAGGAAGTGTCTTACAGAAGACAAAGATAAAACAAAGATAGAGTAGTGCAGCATAGTTTCCCAAATGGCCTGCAGTTGTACAGCAGAGTTTTGGTTTGTTTTGCAGAAACTGTGACTGGTGCAATTACTGACGGGCACCTAATCAAGTGAGCTACTACCTTGTTTGCTTATAGGTACATTTACCAGAATCAAAAATCAAGATCATAATCAAGTTCTTCTTGCTTTACACAAAAATATAAACACTGCTAAAGGAAGTATGTTAGAAGTCATGACTAAGATTGTGGATTAATTGTTTCTGGCTCAGTGCCTTAATTTAAGTGAAGACTGGAAATTGTGTTACCCCATAAATTAAGTACATTCACTATTTCTGTAAGCAAATCCCATCCCTCAAATCATCAAAAGATGCAGAGTCCTTGCCATTCACAGTGTTTTGTTCCGGAGGACAGGTTTCTGTTTAAGATAACTGTAACTATATGCTAAACAGATAGCTTAAATAATTCCTTTGAAAAAAAAATTAAATTAACTAACTTTGAACATGAAAAATGTTTCAGAAATGCCAAGTATTATTAACAAAATGCCAAGTATTATCAAAACAACACACAGATGTGCAATGTGAAGGTGTGGAGAGATTTTAAACAATAGCAGAAGCTGAAGCCACACAAGAGACTGTTTCAATGGCACTTTGTTATTACACATTAATAAATTACTCAGGAAAATCTCATTTTTATCCCTTGTTCAAAGTGTCTGCAGTGGGACTCATGGAGCTTTGCCACTAATTTCAGCACTTTGCTTCTGAGGAGAGGAGAGTAAATATATGTTAAAATGCCATTACAACAGGGAAGCAGGATAAAGTCACTTGTGCTGTTTTCTATGCCATGGATTGACTCCTACTTGTAGCTGACCTGCCCAGTTAAAAAGTAGCTTGAGATTCTCCACCATGTGCTGTAACCACTGCCAAGGAATGTCTTTTCACCACCTTGGTTGTATTTTCATGCTCAAGTCACAATTAAAGTAGTAATGCATAGACGTTGTTTGGATTTTGTAAAAAAAGGAGAAATTTATGTCTTGTCATTTCAGTGAGAACATCCTGCAGTGGGTTCTCTGACTAGATCTGTGAAGATCTGAGATGTGATTAGAAGTGACAGAGGAAAAGGAAGTTAAGTATTAAAAAGATGAGTAATCAAGCAGGTTTGCTTTCTACAAATTCTATTGCAGGTAATGCAAAAAGCTTTCTTCTTTTTTTTTCCAAACTACTTTTTTTTCCAAGGTTCCTTATTATTTTCTCAATTATTGTTTTTAAATGGACTAAAGTAACTCAAATAAAGATCTTTTAAATGCTTGTTTTGGACACTGGCATTGAATTTTAAGTCCTATCCAATGTCTAATGTCCTGTCCTGAATTATGCATGGATTATCATCTGGCAATTTCTGTCAGTCTCCTTTTTCTGATATAGTAAACATATTAAAAGAACATGGATGTTAAATGTGTGCTGTGTTCTAAAATTACTTAAGCAATCTGTGTACACAGCTAATAGGTTCCTCACATTAGAAAATAATCCAAAATAAGAATATAAACTTTATATTTATTTTTATATAAAGTACTATATACTAAGGTACTAGAGTGAGATCTATACTAGCCAATGCAATTGAACATTTTATAATGGTGATAATTCTAAAAGTCTAGATTTAAATCACTTCTTCTTGTTTTATTTTACTGGTATTCTCTCTCTGCTGCATTTAGTTTCTTTTATTTGCTTTTCATTTCCAGATAACATGCTAAGGTAAATAGCATGACCTAGAAAATGGGATCTCAATAATCCCAATTAAATTAAGAGAAAAGCAAAGAAATCATGGTAGAATGATTACTGTAATTCGGCAAGGTTTCAGTGAAAATAGATCTGTCAAAAATTCTTGACAAACTCACAAATTGGCCTGAAAAAGCAAACTGTGTTGAGATAAAAATTATCTATAAAAAATCTGGCTTATTCTCCCATAATATTTTGTTATAATACATTATATGCAATAGATATATCCAGTATTAAATAGATCAAAACAAGCTACCAGCAAAATGTAAAATGCAATTGCAAATTGAAATCATTGTCTGACAGGAGGTTCCCAGTGTGTCTCTCTGGGATCTTGTCCCTGCCAGTATGCACTATCATTGGTGCAGTATGAATAGCAATATAAAACCATTGCTGCTAACATTAGAAAATGATTAAAAAGCAAAGGTAAATAGAGAATAATGACGGGGATGGATAAGATATGCCAGGTTGAGTTGCTTGGTAAAACGTGTTCATTTTAACACAGTTAAATTCAAGGTCATAATTCTAGGAACAAAGAATCTAATTTTAGAAAGGGGCTTTCTTATGGAAAGCTGTGATTCTTTGAGCTAGGGAAGATGGAGGGAATATTATTATAAGTAGATAACTGTCAATGGCGCTAGTGTGATTAATACTGGATATGGTATTCCAGTATTGATCACCATCCTTCCAAAAGCAAACTGGCAAATTAGAAAAGATTCTGAAAAGCAGGATAAAACTAAGCTGAAAACTTGAAAACTTGTGTAATAGTGTAATAGTGCTAAGACAATAGCATAGATTTAGGTGAGAAACCCACTAATGGAAGTCAAGGTGCTTTTTTTTCATTGCATTTTACTTTACATGGATACTTTTAAGTCTGTCTGTTTAAACAGACTTTAAAGTCTGTTTAAAAGTGTGTCTGTCCTCTCTCAGCAGCTCTCAGTTGCCATTGGGCTGTTGGGTTTGAGTCCTTTCCATGCCTGTCGTCCATTAGATACCAGTTCAGACACATCTGCTCTCTAAGGCCCCTGGAGATTAATGAAGTATAAAAGGAATGCATTTTGTATATAATTAAATATATATATATGTATATTGTAAGTCTTTGTTCTTTCATTGGCTGATGTTTCTTTAATGTTCTGTGAAATTGATAAAAGCCTAATTCCTCTTTGCCTAGTATGAAACGTATGCTTTGAAGACCCGAGAGCAGTGAAGGTCTAGGACGACAGTGACAGAAAGAAAACTTTCTGACTGGTAAACTGAGCAACTATGCATGAAGTCATGGAAATAAAAACAAGAAACACATGTATGCTTGTGCGTAGGTCCCTAAGGTGTTTTCACAACAGGAACATTCTATAAAAATCTTTTCAGTGTGTTTCTTCATGATTCTGTCTTCAAATGCCATCTGACCTTAATAAAACTGCCCTGGCTGCTTTACAGGGCATAACGTACTGTTCCTAGTGGCCTCTTACAAACTGCAGTACTTTATAATGTTCTCTGATAATCTTTCAGAGCCGAACCCCGTTCCTGATAAATTGGTGTTATTCTCCCAGACTGATTGCAAGAGGTTATTAAACATGTAACACAGTGTGAAACATGACCAGAAGTTTATGTGTAGAAAAATTTAACCAAAGTGTGAAAGTTTATCTTTGAGCAGAGAAAAATGATTCTTCCTTCTTGGAGTTTTCTTTATAGGAGCCACTAATCCTAAGGAGCAGAAAATGCTGTGTGTAATTCTAAATATTTTTTTAAATGCACTGATTTAACACAAATATTTGCATTGGTCATGATTATAGGTTTGGTGGCATTAATTAAAAGATGTTTTGGTGTATTTTCCTCCTTTTACTAGCATTTTCTGTTGCTTTCTGCTACTGCTTTCTTTCAGAAGAAGTTATGGTTAGTGTAATAAGATGCTGTATAAACTAAAATTGTACTGTTCTATATATTACTATATTATTCTATATATTGTTCTGTATATTACCGAGATGTTTCATTAAGCCAAATATTCAAATTTGACTTCCCAATAGCTACAGTTTGATAGCATTCACCCCTTAGGAGACTGTTGAGGGCCAGTATAACTGTTCAAATTAAAATAGCAGTTAATGTTAATGCAGTGTTTATGTTCACTGAGCAAAGAAATTGTGTTTGTGGCTTAATTATTCTTATGCAGTTGTAGTTATTTTCACCCTTTTTCTCCCCTGTCTTTGCAGAAAATTTAACTCTATAGTGAAAGAGGAAGGCGGTTATTCAAAAATGTAAGCCCAAGCATTCAGTTCCTCTGTAGAGTATTTATAACCGGACTTGCTGAGGGATCTGATGCAAGGCCATTTTTCCTACCAAAAGCAGGCTGACGCCACTGCTGAGAGCTGTAATGAGCAGTCTTTGGCTTGCCTGCATTTGGGCAAGTGTCTGCTCGCACATCTCACAGATCAGCTCTTTTCTCTAAAGGTCTTGGTTCTGACAGCTCATCTGGGGAAGGGTTATTAATGGCACTGTTCCCGAGGAATATACACCAAATAATTTTCCTTGTTGTTGTTGTTGTTGTCGTTGTTATTGTCTTAACCTATTGCAAGTATATATCTGATATTCTGTTCATTCTAAGCCCAGTTGCACTATTGTCTTTTTCCTCCTATTAAATTCCTGTCTTCGCAATGTTTTCTTACAAGTATAATATTTTGCATTTTCCTGGCTTGAATCTTATTTTCTTAGCCACTTTATGTAATTTTAAATATTTTTTTCTCGCAAATATTAGCAGTTCCTCACACCCTAATAAAATCTTTGATTTTTGTTTATGATGTGCTACATAAATGATAACATCAGATATGACTAGACTGAACAGCAACCCTTACAGTGCCCCAGATGAAGCCTCTCCCTCCCCTAAACTGATATGCAGCCATTTATCATTTCCCTTTGCAATTCCCCTGGAAAGGTTAGATCTAATGGGTTTCTAAGCAAACACATAAAATCTTAACTTCCCTATCAGAAGTGAAGTGGTGGAAGACAGAGTTAGGACTGTCTTTCATCAACATAATATTTATAGCCAAGCAAATGAACACTTCAGCTCTGCAAATCCTAAATTTGTTGCCAGACAGTATCTGGAGATTGTTTTGCATGTTTTGATTAAATGCAGATTCCTTAAACTCTTTTTTTTTTTCCTTTTAACAAAGCCATAGTCCTGGTTTAGTTCTTGTTCTTTGTTTTCTCTAGTAAGGGTCTATGATGAATGAGATGTCCAATTAATGAGCCACGTCACTGAGTGTAAAAAGTCTCTTTGTTCATGAATATAGCAGTTCACTTAAATTAACTTTTTACAACAGTTCTGAGGCAAAATCTAAACCTCTGTTCAAACCAGGCAGCTGGGGAGACATGTAAAAATAATAATTCTCGAGTTTTAAAACAATCTGTCTTTTTTCGTACATGTGAAAAATTTTGAATGCTTTAGTTCTGTCAAAAGTTGGATCTAAGAAACGAGGTAATCTACTTGAGTAAATAAAATGTATCATTTAGTATGTCCAGATTCATTTACTGTTCATGTCTTTTTCCATGCTACTTGAAAACAATGTTTTTGATTCATACTGTGTAAAAAGGAGAAGCTGGACATTCACAATGTCAAAGCAATTGTATTATCTTATCAAAATTTCAATTAAATATTCATTACCAGCAGGATTAATGTTTTTGAAAAAGTTGCAGTCCTGGCTTTTCTACTGTCGGAAATGTTTTTCTCATGTTCTGTGTGACAGAGCTATAGAAAAAAAAAAAAGAAAAAAAAAAGAAAAATTCATGAGGAGTTTCTGTTTTAAAGCTAAAACATCTGACTGAGTTGCAGTCTTCCTTTGGTGCTCTTCCGAGACTCCAGGACATGTGTAGCCTGTTTGTTAGCAATATGAGTTGAGTAACATTTGCCCTGTGCAAAAGAGAGAGCAATGAAATTTTGAAAAAAAAAAACATAGACTCTTATTAGAGTGAAAAAACAGAAATACCTATGGAATGAAATAGCACTTATCGCTGTAGCTGTTGAATTTCCAAAAATTTTTTCGTATGATTCATGCTAACAAAAATCTAGATACTGGTACCCTAGATATTTGCCATCTTACCTGAATATGATGAGCTCCATTGATGTTTTGTGGTATTCCAGTGTTTAGCCAAAAGTATATTGCTAATTTTGGTTGTGACTTGCCACAGAAAGGGGATCCTATGAAGAAGAAAGAAAGAAAATTATTTTTTCCCAGAGTGTCCGGCCCTCAGGTCAGGGTTGGAGAGCGAAGCTCCAAAGCTGGCTCAGCTTCCCTTAGGACCTTTCCTAAGTCCTGCTAAGCTGCAAAGGACTTTGTTTGCATGTGCTGAAATTTGGTATCACCGCATCTAAACAGCAAGTCCATGTCACAGGGACAGTGACATGGACTTGCTTTCGTACTTTACGAACAGTACCCTGCAGGATTTCTCAGGAATTGGCTGCTGAGTTTCTCCCAGAAGAAAAGATTTGGCCCACAGATGGTTCAAGGTGGAGGAGGCGGTAGGAGCCTCTCCGCCCTTGATGGAGCAGCCATGACCACACTTTGGCACCGGTTTTGGCACATAAGAACTTCCCTTTCGTACATTAAGAAAGAGCCTACCATCCAGAATATAGAACAGAAAACAGACTTCAGTCTCCTCAGCCCAACCCCTTTTATTCTTAATATCTTAATGCCCATTTCATTTTTAAGCATTTTCACACTCCTTCAAGGAAAAGTGTTCTTTGGAGAAACAGTCACCGATGAAAGATCCTGGACTATCACATACTTTCTTAGCTGGAGTACAGTCATTTGCACCTCAATTTCTAATTCCATGGCTTGCTCTTTCAGGATGCCTGATTTGTGAGAGAAAAATGGCCAAGCTGCCTGTCTCTTAAGGCGAGTTCAGAGCTACTTCTTTGCAGTAGCTAACAAAGAAGCTCACCGAAAGTTAGGTGGCATCATGCTGAGTGCCATGGACTGTTGATTAATCTAGCTTGCTTTCTTCTTCCAGTCTCAACTGCTTCCTGAAAACCTTAAAAGTTTTATAAACTTGTATGTCTTCTGTGTCACAAATCTAAGTCTACCTCACTGAGAAACAATATTCAAAACAGTGAGAAATCCACAGGAAAATATGAATGGTCGCATTGTCTCAACTAGCAGTACAGAGAGGTGAGGACCAGACATAGTCAGACTGTATAAGCTTCTTAGAGGAAATAGCTGGACATCAGAAAATATTTTTTAAATAGTTATATTAGAGATATTGGACTTGCCATCCACTCCGGTAAAGAAAATAATACTTATATTCCACATGAACCACAAATGGCAAGCACAGAGTGAAGATGCTACCTGATCTCAGAGGATCCTACAAAGCCTATTTCCCTGCTTCCAGAGCCAGCTTCCTACCCCACCCAAGCCATGCTCTGTTCCTGGATGTTTTGTCATTTTTGTCTTTTTTTCTAAAACCTGATTTGAACCATTGTCCAGCTTGTGCAGGCAGAACAGTATTTAAAAACAAGTCCTGCTAGCAGACTGCTGACATAGGCTCCTAGTTCATGGAGGTAGGAATGAACAGTATTATAAACATACTTGACAAATACTTCACTAATAGACTCTATATTAGCCCAGAGAAAGGTTTTAGAAATCTGAGAATCTGTTGGCTAGTGCTGCTTGAAATACAATCACGATTGCTCTAAAAGTTGCTTTATTCTTCTTCACACAACACATTTCCTGCCCATAGAGTGAAGGTAGGGTGAAATATCAAAATATTCGTAAGATCTTTCATCAAATATCAAAAGTTCTATATTTCCCTAGAGAGGCTATTTCCCCTGTCAAAGGATATGAGAAATTGTCCAGAATCAGTGTTGCAAGAGTAGCCCCTTCTGCTTCCTCCCGTCTCCCTCCCTCTTCCCCCAGCTTCAATCTGAGGCTGTTGCACTCCACAGTGCTTCTTGCGTCCAAGTGCAAGAATAATAACCGGTCATCTTAGCTTGGCCGGGTCTCCCTTCCTCCACCAACATGTTCTTCTCCCCCGTCGCTCCCCCCTAGCACTTCACTGTTGATTTACTTACTCTACCCTTTTAAAAATTCCTTTTCCTGAGGGCAACACTGGGGTAATGTAACAGCTCTCTGCTGCCAAAAGGGAGGTCATTCTCCCTTTTCCCTGTTCCTGTCTTGCAGTCCTGCTTCTCTCTCTGGTGCTCTTCAGGCTGAGCTGATTCAACTTGCTAACCTGGCAGGAAAACAGCCACTTTTTGTGAATTAAATTTTTCCACACCAATCCAGGACTGACCATCAGAGTTGGAGTAGGATTAGGAAAGGAGAAAAGAAGAAAAGGAGAGGGAAAGCAGGAAATAACCATTCAACACCAGTCTGCAATTAGATTCATCCTTTAATTTGGATTAAATTAAAAATAAATGTATTTACTATAAACAACAGCATAAGATTCAGGAGTAATGCTACTTTGTTATCTGTGGATTAAGCTAGTATTCAAAATAAAAAGGCAAATTTTTGCCGAGACGTTAAGCTGTAAAAGACAAATTTTTGAAGTGGACTTCCGTGTGTTGTGGCTTCACTGGGCGCACAAAAAAACCATTATGTTCCATTATATTAGACATAAGTATCAATATTGCCATTTATCTTGCCTTCAATGCCTGAGGACTTGGCCCCAGGAAAGCAAAATTCTGAAATTTCAGTGCTTGAGTGGTATGCTCCTAAATCCCTGAGGAAAAAGGGTAGTCCCTGCCAATCAGGATTTAAATAGAGGAGTTGGGAGATGCATCATTTATGAAGAAGTCTACTAAGAGCATGTTTTACTTGTTGCTTGTCTTGTCCCATCTTTTTGTTTCGACATAGCACGTTAATTACCATGGAAGTAGATAGAGTCATATTTTTTTTTCCTTTTAATAGTAGTGCTCTTTTCAAAGGCTGACACACTTTTCAAATCGTATCATATAGGAGTCTTTCTTCAGTTGCTTTATTTAAAGGCATAGCTTAAAATATGTCCTTTATAAAACCAGCGAAAGATACCTGTGCTGATCAGCCTTGGCTCTTCCTTTCACTGTTTTCCTATTTTACAGATCTCTCATGTTGTTCAGAACTACTCTAGTTTTTTGGAGTAGTTCAACTTGTTCAACACTGATGCTCGTTGGCATAAAAGTTGAATTTAAATATTTAAAGTAAGTAACGGGGCCTGCAGCTAGCCCTCCCCACAGAGCTGATTTTAACTCACAATTAAAAGATAATCTCTAACAGAGACAGAAAAAGAGTAAGGTGAGAAATCTGAGCTGAGGTAAGAAATTGTTGCTCTGAGGAGTGTACTGCAGGATTATCTGGTTTCAAACTAACTTACAAAGAAATGTTGAAACTCAAAGAATATCTTCTCTAATGAGGTGGAGGATAAATACTGTGTTTATTTGTGCTCTAGACAATCTGCTGATTGAGACTTCTCATTTAGAATGAGATGTCTGTAAATTTGAAACAGTGGATAAACTCTGCAGGACATTCCCACTTACACTGCAGTTTAGAAGTTTGGAATTCAGCTGTGAAATGAGGGTGCGGAATGTTTGTTCACTGGTTCCAAAAATCTGCAAATGTCTGTTCTCCGCGGATGGGATGTGCCTGAAATCAAGTTAATAAAAATCTTCCTGTTTCTGAGAAGTCCTGGGAGCCACGGTGCTCCACGAGTTAGGGCAGCTTTAAGGCTGGCTTCAGCCTCCTGAATTTGCATCCTGAAAGAAAATTTGCTGCCATGATCTTAGGCAAAGAAAGAAAATAAATGGCCACTAAACGCATCTTAGAACATGGTTATTTGAACAGAAGAGCAAAAAGAAGCTTTGTCAGCTTTATCAGAACCTAACTCAGAAAAATGATTCACACAAAAGAGAAGATCTATTGATATGTTCATTCGGGTAAAGCACAAAAGCACCCAAAGCCAAGGCCATTTTGGAGGGTGCAGTCTCTGTAGGTGACATTGCTGTGGATATTCCCAGGTGTCAGCACCTCAGCAAAAGCCTTGACCAAATGCAGTGGCAGTGATGTTGCTCTGAAGAGAGTGACAGGATCATTCTCAAGTTGTTGAGCACCACAGCTTATTAGCTGTCATTCCTGCAAGGTTTCTCATACTCATGGCAAAATGCACTCGGCCTTCCCCCTGAGGAGGATGGTCTCTGTGCAGGGAGATGGGGACAGGGCATCTGGAGTGAGGGGCTGTGTTTCGTGCTGGAGTTGTGGCACAGCTTTGGGGAAGGAGGTACAAGTTTCATCCCTGCTCCTAAAGAGTTTCTCAGGGAAAGATGGTGAAGCTAAATTTTGGGTGGCCAGTGGCATGAAGGGAAATTCAAAGGTTCTGCTGCAAAGCTAACCTATATGGAAATTAAATTATCTTATCTTTCTGAAGATTCCCCAAATTATGTGACAATGGTATGTCCGTGGTCTGACACCACAGAGAAGATCCTTAGTTCTTTTCCTTTTAGCTCTGTTTTGGTTTGTCACACTCAGATCTGACCTAGTAGGACTTCAGAAATATGCAGCATTTATGATTCCTTACCCTGGAGTTGCTTTGATACAAATATTTTCTTAATCCTCAAAGAAGAAGGGTCTTAAATTCACAGCAGTTTTACAGCAGCAGATAAAGGCAGTTAGGCACTGAGACATCCCTATCTTGATGGGATTGGGTATTAATTTTCTGCACCTTGTTTCAATCCTAGAGACAAAATATGTCCATAAAACATTAAAAATCTGTTAAAGTGCTGTGAACTCCTGGGGGTGAAAATGCTGTATAAAGTAAACAGGATGAAAGAGATCCTGGTAAGTATATGGGCTTGGCAGTATCAGTTACAACAGTAGAGATATAATTGCTTACAGTTTTAGCCTCGAACATGAAAAAACGTCTGCCATTTGGTCATTCCCCATTAAATAAACTAGAGATAATGCTTTGATGTACCAATCTTCTTTCCCTTTGAGGGTACCTATTTAAATCTGGCAACACCTTGCTTGCAATGATGAACAGCTATGGGCTGAGCCTGCTTTCAGATTGCCGAGATAGGTCAGACCATAGTCCCAGCACTAATGAAGCTGTACGAAGCCTGTAGCCTGGGTGCTCCACACTTCAGAGAGCTAAAACACGCAGCTCTGCCCAGCACAGGCTCGCGACTCCTGAGGTCTGCTTTGCTTCACCCTCCATTATCTCAAACAGCTTCACCTGCCCCTCCCCAAGTCATCCTCTGTCCTCCTCAGCCCAGATCTGCTCTTAACAACTTTTGTTAATATAGAAGCATAGGTTGGTGGTGTCATTTCTTTTTTGTTTGTTTGTTTTTAACACTTTTACATGGACAGATTCACTAATGTAGACCGAGCTGAAACATCAAGCCCATTTGCTAGCATAGTCTGTCTCATCCGAGGGATCAATATACATGTCAATACACATGGTATCTGCACCGGAAGAATTGCTAATAGACCTTCCCCAGCAAACCTTTTTTTTTTTTTTTTTTTCCTTTTTCCTAATTATAGATAGGATCTTAAATCAGGTTTGCATTTAGATGGCTCTGTCAGATAGCAGTTCTGGCAAATAACTGACCACAGTCTGACCAAGGCATATGACCTGCTGTTTCAAAATATTGGCATCATTCCATTATGATATTTTCAAACAATGTACCTGAAAGGTCTTGCTACAGATAAAATATAGGCAAGATAATCTCCCTCTATGTGATTTCTTTGGAGCAAAACTTACATATCTGTGAATAAAGCTGATCAGAAGTTTTTGAAAAATTACTTTATTGGTTCTGTGCCTCCCAGTACATTTTAGATAGGAATAAATTTTTTGATGTATATTTTTACTCTTAATCTGATAATGAAATTCAAAATTTGGTAACAAGAAAATATATTTTCTTTTTTTTTTTTTTTTTTTTGGGACTTTATAAGGCCTTATAGAGAAATCTTTCATTGTTGTTGATTTTTTTAGAGCAAAGCAGCCACACACCTAGCACTGCCACTTTATACTTCAAGATGAAACAGCTGTGTTGTCATTTGTTCTCAGTATTAAGTTTAATACAAATTATTTTTTCTATCAGACACAACAGTAATGATTTATTTTATCTATGAGCCTAGCACCAGCTGTGCTGCCGATAGTTTATTTCTTCCTAGCACATACCAGGTACATCTAAAATATAGATGGCAATAAATGGTTTGAAATACAAGCAGCACAAGAGCCTTGGAGCATGGTCATCTCCGTAGCATTAGCTATCTGAAAGGTTGCTTCCCTGCTATGACACAATGTTTGATTTTTAACCGGGTATTGATGTCAAAGAGGCTGCTTTTGTTTCTGTTGATTTCAGTGAGATTCGAGGATTTTTGAAAATCCCATTTGACATCTTCCCCTGTCTTTAGATGCCAATTTGTCTTAAAGATGTCACATTTAGAAGAGGCAGAGTTCCTGTGTGGTTTAGTCAGTTTTGTAAGATTGGCTGAGAGGAAGGAGGACTCACATTGCCTGCTCTCTAGATCCTCAGAGCACAGTTGGGTTAGCAGAGTACTTAGCGCATCTTCCACCACAAGAAGATATCAGATTTAAATCTTGTTCTTTGGTTTCTTTCCTGACCACTGTGCCTGGAGAGCAGTTATTATCACAGCACGAGTAACTAAAGGTCAGCAGAGATGGAGAAACTGTCTCTGCACTTGATTCTAGGCTGCAGAAAGTGCAAGGTTGCAGTTATTTTAAACCTCTTTCCTTGCAATGTCAGGTATGTCGAACTATCTTACGTCAGGTGAAGACTGAAAGGATGCATATAACGTGGCTTAGCTGGCGTACGGTGATTTGATAGCCTGTAGTAATCATAGGATCTCTCAGTTCTTAAATTGCACAACTTAAGCTTTTATCTAGATTCCACATGCTTTCAAAAGATCTGTGTTGTTCTAGAATTTGATCCGGTAACGATTATGCGGTATTTGGGAAAGTTCAGAGCAATGTGTGAGTTACAATTTCTCATATGTCCTAGAATCTGAGAACATTTGAATCTTGTGTTTCTATCTTTCTTTAATTGTTTGCAGATTTCTTTTTTAAGATGCCTTTTTAGTCACATAAATCTAGCAGTCTGAATAAGACTAAGAACAGAGTTGTGATAGCTAGTTACTTTTTGTATTCTTTTATTGGTAGGATAATTAATGTTAGTACAATAAAATTTGCATATGGTTGGTTTTGGATGTCATGTATGTCTGTGTACTATAATCCAATAAGGATATTTTTATTGCTTTTTGCAGCTCTTGTGTACAAATTGCAGAAAAACATTGACAGATCAACTAGTGGTATATCTAGACTATACATCAGTAGAATAGTAAGGATGAGATAACATCAGCACTCCACCTGGTTTGGATTCACCCTTTTTAAGTATTCATATTTGATCAAAGATTGTTGAAGAATGTGTATCACATATGTATGTTTTATTTTTGTGGTATCTTGCGCACAGAATTTCTGATTATTTTTTCTTTCTCGAGAAATGAATTCTACAGGTCTAATGTACATATGTAATTTTTCCTAGCAGAAAAGGAAAAGAGAGAGAGATCAAAAGTGGATCTGCAAGCTGGTAAAATGTTAAAAAGAAAATTAAGAGGGGGGAGACTGGGGGGAAAGGAAACATTTCCGTGTTTCCTTTAGCAGTGAATAACAATCATTATGCTTGTGTTCTGATGGGTTCTCATGACCACACCAGCACACTACAATGGAAAAAAAAAAAAAAACAAGCAAAGAAATTAGCACATTTATTTCCTTGTCTTTTGCTGCCACTCAAGCCAACTTTCCTTTCCACTTGCCTGGAAGCAGCTGTGCTACCACTTTTTAATTGGAGAAGCAGTACTGCTTCATATGAGTAGCATTGGCTTTTGGCAGCTTGAGATGTGTTAAATTCAATCAAAATACCCATGAGTAGAAGAGAAATCAGACATTTTTTCTTCTCTCTCATTACTTGTGAAACCTGAATCTTTTCTCAGGTAGCAATCCCTTCCATTTTTAATATAGTAACTATTTTTTTGCATCTAACCAGGTTAAGCTGAAGAACAGGTAACATTTTATATATAATGTGGATTTGTGTAGATGAATGAGATTATTTTGAGAAAAATGCTTATTTCCCACCTTTCATTTCCCAGGCGGGTATGTCATTGTTATGAAATGTCATGTCTCTTTACAGACTGCCTGAAAGTGATTGACATAACTGGAGAGGATGCCTTAGAACTATTTCATGGGAGCTGAGGGCATTTGGAAAAAACCTCACTTGTCTAAAAATTCACAGTTTGAAAAGGGGAGGGGGAATTAAATGTCTCAACATTAAAAAAATATGGTTTTGAGGGATGGAAAGTTTTTTAAATTGTTTCATTTCCAACTCAGGATGATATTTCAAATTAGGGGAAGAAAGCAGAATGCCCTTATTTCTCATTTTGACACTGTTTTCATGAATAAAATAGTGGATAAGTTTAGTCATTGGCTAAACTGAAAAATATTTAAACTGCCTGGAGAAAACAGGTTGTATGATTTTGTCAAGGCCTTGTGCATGCTTTTATGAACAACATCTCTATACATCAGTCTTCAAATATCCTATCTTCACCCATTTAAGTCAACAAGTTCTATGTCTCTAACTAATGTAGAATAATGGAGGGGGGCTGGCAGAAAGAATGCAAAGAAAGAATATAAAATCTGTACCATGGATTTAGACTTTTTAAATGGAATTGCTAAACTTTAAAACCTGCCTAGTTGCTATATGGTATGAACATGTATGTTCATGCTCATGGTATGTTCATGTTCAGATGAACATGAATTGGAGATGCATCACGGAAGGCATGTAGTTGAAAGATATGGCTTATTATTATTTTTTTTTAGCTATTCTCAGTTGCAACACCCTGAACTCATCTCGGCTAGTTCTTAAGCAGTCTATATCACCCTCCTTTCTATAGAGTGTTTTGACATTCAGACAACTTTAACTCATAAAATGAATACAAATAGTAGGTGAGCTGGCGAAGGGAAAGTGACAGAAGGGAGTGTGTCCATGCCAGCACAAATGCCTGGTAATGGAGGCAGTGATAGCATGAGGATGCAGACACGTACCCTGGAATGAAGTGAAGGGCAGGACAGCAGAATGGAGAGCATCACACAGCCTGTCCTCAAGCCTCTTGCGCTTTGAAGCTCTACATGTCCGTGTGAGAAGACAGGAAGCTATGGAGTTTGCAGGGTCACGGTACTAGAAGGTTACTCAGCAAAACCAACATTTTTCTCTCCTCCAGGCTAGAAGATCCATCCACACATTAGAAAAATATTTTCAGTGCTGTTCAGATTCTCTACATTATGTGGTCTTAAACAATTTATTGAAATATATAATATGTAGCTATTATACAGGAACACTTTGGTTTGCCATTGAATATGTATAAGGCAAACATTTCCCCTTAAGTAATTGCTTTCCAATCTGCTTAGGTCTGTTGTACCAATTTGTTTGTAGGACATGCTCTCCTGAAAAAACAAATCCAAACTACAATAAACTAAGTTACAAAGAAAAACCTTTTATGAAAATATATAGAAAAACACAAGTGCTTTCCAGGTACAAACGTGATTTTGTAAATTTTTTATTTTTATTTTCTATTTTACAATACTAAAATTAATTGGATTAACAGAACAATCTCCAAGTAATTTTCATGTATGCATATCTGAAGCATTTCAAAGCAGAATGCAGCGATAAAGTAGAAGGACAAGGCGGAAGGGAAGGGATGCAAATGTGGGATTTATGGTTTAATGGTTTAAATTCTTTTGTATTATAGCTGCAAAAACTCATGGAATATACTGCATCTGCAAAAGATGTAAAGGAAGTAAGAATTTGATCCACATACTCTTTTAGAATGAAGAAAGAATCTTTTTGGATGTTTCTGTTCTAGAGAACCATGATGGATTTGGATTTCTTGATTGACTGACAGATCTTAGTTCCCTCAGAATCAATGGAAATAATAAGATTACCATTATGGGTATTTAACTTAATGTCGGGTCTACCTTTCTTTGAATGGTTATGGGGTCATAGGCTAACTGGTGTGGCAGACCTCAAATTAATTGGTCTGATTCATTCAGGCTTTCTTGAATTTCATTCTAAGTGCCTACTCTACATTCATCTTAGATGTCACAGTAGATAATCTACATATATATTGCTTAGTCCCCTTAAGTATATTCTTTTAAGGGAATAACATTTACTACAAGCCAAGACAGCTGGAGTGAGATGTTCAGAGGAATTCATTCTTGGTTTAGCTGTGTCCTCACTGAGGTCGGTAAAACTCACTTTTGCTTCACTGGGAATAGAGGCTGCCAAGTGTGCACAGTTCTTTATGTTCATGTTCAAGTGTTTCAGTGAAATTGTAAAACAAAAAATGCTTACATAACTTATAATTTAATTTCTAATCCTATCATAAAGTGCATGTAGTTACTCTGTGAGCCACACACCAGTATTTGTGAAAAACTTTCTGATTTGAACAGAGTACACTAAAGCAAAGTGCATTGAGGCTGATGGACAACAAATACAGTTGATGAAGACTTTTGCACTGATTTTCTCACCCAAGGTAAAAATTGCTGGGGAAGAGCTTCATGAGGTAAGGCCAATACACTTAGGTTCTGCATATCCAATGCAAATTGAAGACTGGCTTCTACTGGATTCACTGTAATTTCTCATGCACAATAATTTTAAATCCTGACAACTGTGGCTCCAACCAGGAATTCCTAGGCAGCACTGTATGTTACAGAGCCCTGTGGTACCTGAAGGCCTGCTCAGGCGCAGGACGAAGAGCACAGATGGCTGCTCCGCTCAGGTGTCCAGGTGGTCCGAGACTGCGGCCTCCCACCGGGGCCTGAGCTGCTGTCAGCCCGGCTGAGAGCAGCAGGTGAAAATGTGAGCCCACAAAGCAGGGAGCAGGATGAGACTTGTAGCAAACAGCAGAGGCTTCTAGAAACATCCATCTACTACTCACCCAAAGAACAAGAAAATATGTAGGTGTGATAGATTTGATGGCTATTCTGCAACTGGCACCTCCAGCATTTTCAACCAGGTGAAAAACCTGATTGTGAGACATTTCTCAGGTGCCCAATAAAACCTTTAAGAATCCTGTTTTAGAAGAATCTCAGCAGGGGTGAATTTGATTTTTTCCAGATGCTTGTCTGGGAGAAAGAACTCTCCCCGTTCTTCTTTTGATATATCCATATGCAGTTGACTTTCTCACTTTAATCTCAGAGGTTAATTTCTTACTCAGAAACAGTACAAGAGAGCAAAAGTTATATTAGGGTGGCAAGGCACATGAATAAGAATTAATTCATGAGTGTTGTTTCCTCAGACTGATATCCCTACAATGTAGATAGGGTGTTAGTGAAATGCCTTAAATGTTGTAGCACATAGCCAGGGGCATGAGTTCAGAGCATCCCTCAGGTTGGTGTGGAGGATTCCTCCCAGTCAGTGTAGCTCTAAGCAATGTTTCACATCAGTGCTCAGGCTGAGGTACCACAGGCTGCCAGATATTACTGCAGATCACACTGTTCTCTTCTGTGCTTTGGTTAGAGAAATTAGCATGTCTCGATCAGGCTGGTGGGGAAACAGATTTGTACAAGCCATGTACTCTATCAAACTGCAAATTCCGCTATTATTTACTGGCAGGTATTTGGATTTCAAATATTTTTTTTGGTTTGGCTTTATGTTAACCCCTCAAATATATATGAAAGAAGTCCTTAGATATCACAAGAGGAGAATTTCCCCCCCCCAGAATTGAGGTATGTAAATGTTGAGAGGGCAAGCGGTAGACAATTCAGTCTTCCCTGTGTTTTCTAGCATGTACAGACAGTTATGTACAATGCTGTGTATTTGTGCTCTCAACTCAGAGATATTTGAGTGACTGGCAAACTACAAGGGTACAAAGACTCAAGAAATGAGCTTTAAGTTTTCATGTTTCATTACAGATAAATAGTGTTCACCCATATGCCTGGTTAGTAAAAATAGTGAACTTAGCATGGTATGGATCAGTACCACACATAAGGCATTCCCAGTAGGTTCTCCCAGTGTGAGAGGTCCTAGCAAAAAGGCATTTAAAGAAGCCAAACAAGGATCTGATCATTCCCTTCCTAACTGACATGACACACGCATATTGCTTTGTTATTATTGTACTTATTATTTTGTGTGACTGAGATGACAGGACTTCAGCTCTGCATGTAGGCCAGATATTCTAGGAATGATGCTATAGGCAAAGTGAGGGCAGCCCAAGGAAAAAGAAAAAAGAAAACATTTCTAAAATTCCATGATCTTTTTAATTTTCTGTCCTAAAGTGAACTGTTACCTCTCCACAAGAGATAAAATACTTTCTTTTCCAGAATTCCTCCTTCCAGGAAAGGACTAAACTAATTTCCTCTGACCTCGTGTCAAATGATTACTGATTGAAAAATATTTCAATTTTGAGTATTCCTGTGATAAGATTGTTATCAGTCCATTAAATGTAGTTCACCATTGACATCTGGTAAATAATAATAATCATAAACAAGGGTGTTACTATCTTTCTGAAAATGTTCTATGAGTAAAAGTAAGGAACTAATGTCAGCCAATGTCCGCTTATGTCAAAATATCTATTTGACAGAAAGCAAGGAGTCAAGGTAAGACTTAGGGTTTCAAAAGCAGTTCTGTCCCTGCTTTGGAGCAAGAAGAGACCTTTGCACATCTGTTCTTTAAGAGAGGCCACTGAAATATGCTTCAGGAGCACAGATATTGCCTGATGGAGTATTTGAAGATTTGAGGTAGCCTCAACTGGGAGTAAATACAATGACATTTAAATGGCATGTGGTCTTTGGAGGTGATGGGGCCCATTGCATGGCTAAGGATTTACCCAGAAAAGGTGCAGGACAATCTCCTGGAAAAAGTGTGGACAGTGAGTTGGAAACAGAGCATGATGAGTTCAGAGCTAGATTTGTAGCCAAGTAGGCCTACTTTGATGCTGATGAAAATCCATTTTGGAGCTCTAATCTCTATCTAGGAGTGAGTAGCAGCCCATAATATTATGGCTTGAAAGTTGCCCCATCTTCCTGAGCATGCCAAATGAGATGTGTCCAAAGGCAGCAGGCAACCTTTGAAAAAAAAACCCTACAACAATTTGATTTAAGCATTTCAGATTAAACACGTGCTTGCATTTTGTCCACTTACAAATTTCACAACTTTTCTTGAAGCCTTTTCCCACGTCAGGGTTTTATAGGATGCCCGTTACTGCAGTGTGTGATTGAATCTTCAGCTGCTCCCTAGGCAGCGGAGGTCTAGATAACGAAGCTGCTTGCCTGGGGTCGCACAGGAAGCTGAAGGGGGCACTTGGAACAAAACTCAAGCCTTGGGACATCTATGCATTAGCTGTTAGATCCCCCACCCCTATCCTTCCCTCTGGGGACGGAAAAGGTCCAGCAGCCCCATGCTGCTTAGAGCAAATCACCTGCTTTGTTATTCCGTCTTTCAACCTTTGCCATAAATTCCACTTCATTAACATTGGCCGAAACACCTCGGTGAGCCACATTGCTTAGGCTATAAAACGTGTCTGGTGGAATAGGCTGGAGAATCTCTTTAATCACAGCCGTGCAAGAGTGAGATCAAGAGGCTCTGAGCATTCTGGCTGACATGAAACATCAGTGAATGTTAATGAACGCTCATGATATTTTTAGTCATTTACCACTGTGTCGAAATGCCAGGATCTCTCACCACAGATTGCAAAAGGGATTCTGCACTCTGCTTGTGGATGATACGTTTCAGTGGACAGCCGGTGCAATGCTGCAGGTTAAATCCCATCTGGATTAAGCCTTTCCTCTCCAAGGCATTTGCTGGAGCTGGGTACTGGGAGCAGCAACTCAGCCCACGTGCAGATGATTACCGGTGCCTGCGACCAAGGGAGCACCTGAGCGGAGCAGCCGAGCGGAGCGCAGGGCTCACAGGCAGGTGTTACTGTCTGGAGTGCAGGCGAGTTCAAGAGGGCACCTGGGAAGCTGAAGACCACCAAAGAGGACTGCTTGGCCACACACCTTCTCTGCAGGGTCTGATAACACGAGTCACGTGCAGCGCTGGGGGGAAGAGATGCTGAACTTCCAGGAGAGAGGAGCACGAGAAAACAGACAAATCTTCCTGCTTTTCTCGGGGGATATCTGACAGGCAGATCTTGAGGTAGCTGGGCTGGGCATCCTCATCTGGAGAATGAAGTTTGCCACACACTGATATTCCAAACGCAATAAAGTACTTCAACAGTATTAAAGAAATCATTGCTTCTCAGTTGGCAGGCCAGTCCCACAGAATGAGGGACAGAAATTTTCCTCAGAACACGCCTATTGGCTTTCTATTAACTTCATCTGTAGAAAAACAAATAGGTCACATTAATATTTTTTTTAAGAAAAATACTTGCAGCTTTCCAAGGTAATACATTGAAATTCTAAGAAATGAACATTTTACCAACTCCATACAGATGCTATTTACAAAAATAGATAAGCACCTTGCTTCATCAGGAGGTTGCATGTGCAACTTAATTTGTGAAATCATTTTTTAAGTAAAGGTAATTTTCAGCTGACAGCATCAGGAAAAAACTAAAATTAAGGGATGGGGAGAAAAGTTGCTGAAGAAGGTACGCAATTGGTATAACTGGAAAATCAGTTTGTGGCTTCACAGAGAGGAACGCCAAGTAAAGGGCTGGAAGACTGCAGTTTTTCCTTTGTAATGCATTCAGATATCTCAGACTGTTTTAGTTTCAGGAAAGTCTCAGCTTCTCAGAACAACCAGGATAAAATGCATATAGTGAGAGTTTGAGCCACAAATTCTAAAATGTGAAGAGAGAGTGTTAGACCAAAATAGCCCGAAATTTAGCTAATAATTAAATTCCTAACTACTTTAACTAGCAAATACTACTACTTTAACCAGTAGCTTAGTTTCTAACTTTAAAATATTACTTTACTTGCTTAAATTTATCATGGTGGAATTCCCTAAAGTTCAATACCACAAAACCGCTGTCCTTCAAGAACACTGTGGCTTTATGGAGGTCAGAAGACATCCCTGGATTTTGCTTCATATATTCTGCATGTTGCAATAACAATATCAATACCCCTGCATTTTTGTTAACGTGGGAAATGAGGCGAGCAAAGGCATTACCGAGGGCAACAAACAATGGAAGTTTGTCCTAGGAATATGTTGAGCTAAATTAAGGCAAGAGAATGTGAGGAGATAAAACAAACATCCAGGAAGATAGCTACTGAATTTCCCCACAAGTAACATTCCTCGAAAGCTGCTATCAGCAGCATTCAAATCTCTTTGATCTGAGAAAAGACAAGGCAGAGTGCTCCGCTTCTTTATGCTCCTGAGCATTTTTCCCCTCAAAAGCAACTGTGTCATCTAGTGTTCATAAGGATATCTGAATGTAAAGGAATTGATGATTTAGCCTTTTTGACCACAGCACCTCAAATACCTTCGGTTCAAAAGCTTAAATTGCAATTGAATGTTGCTGAGCTACTATTTGGCTGAACTACTATTTCACTCAACACTTAGAAGAGTCTGAAAACAGACAGCAAGAAAGAAGTGAAGGAGAAAACAGGCTAGGATGGAACAAGTACCATGAGGAAAGTGATGAAAAAATAAACTATGACAAGAGACCAGAGGACTGAATTACTGTATTTTAATATAAAAAGAAATAATACAAGGGGGATATAATCTTCAAGGACACGAGGAGAAGGTATGCTGTTATTTTGAATTATTCTGCTATTCCTGAAAGCGTGAAGTTCAGCATTACCTTAAAAAAAAACATAAATAAAATACTACTCCAGTATTTTATGATAAATCATTGTCACCTTAAAAAAAATAGACTCATAATTAAAAGCCAGTCAGATTCACTTCCTCTGCAGAAAAAAACCCCATGAATATCCAACAATCTTCTGTTAGCACCTACAAGAGAGCAGAATAATAAATAACAGAATGAAAGAGAACAAAACATACCAGATAACCTTAATTTACTCCTGTATTGGGTTAATGGGCCTTCTAGATAAAGCAAAGAAGTAGGTGTCATACATCTTGACTTTAGTAAGATTTCAGCATTGTCTCACATGATACTCACAGAAAAATGAGGGATACATCACCATAATACAATTGCTTGGCAAACTGTAGAGAAGGGTAGTTATCACGGATTCACTGTCAGACCGGAAGGATGGATTCTCTGCATTCCGTCTTGGGGCTGGCGCTATTAATTAGTTTAATTAACAGCTTAGATGATAAAATATTAAAGTTGCAGATCATACAATGCCAGGAGGGACTGCAAAGGCTTTGGAGTATTAGAATTCAGAGTGATCTTAACAAACTGGGGAAATGGCCCAGAGCGAAGAGGATGCAGCTCCATAGAGAAGTGCAAAAGGCCGTGTGCTCAGGGTGGAGATGGCAGCTGCGGGGTAGCGGATGAGGGGCAGAGCAGACATTTCTCAAAAAAAGGAGCTGGGACCAGGGCATACAGAAAATGAGCATGCGTCAGGAAGGTCAGACTGCTGCCAAAAAAACAAACATTACACTGGGATATATAAACAGTGCTGGCATATGTAAGAAACATGAAATAGTCCTTCTGCTCTCTCCGCACCGCTAAAGCGCTGTGTCCAGTTTTGGGCACTGCACTTCAAGAAAGATGCAAATCAGCTGGAAACAGTCCAAGGAGAGGAGCAGGAATGATCAAGGCTCTGGACGGCCAGACCTCTGAGAGAAGACTGAAAGCAGTGATGTTGTTTAGTCTAGAGAGAGGCAAACTCAAGGGAAATGTGATAAGTTTTCAAATGTTTAAAAGGTAGCTGCAAAGAGAAAAGTAATAAACTGTCATCAACGTCCAAAAGAAGCAGTGGACTTAACTTTCAGGAAAAGAGATTAAAGGTAGGCGCTAGGAAATGTTTTCTCTGATAGTAACAAAATTGACTGGCTAAAAAGGCTATACAAACTCCACCACACGAGGGTTGATAAACAGGTTGGACAAACATCTGTCAAGAATAATTTAGGAACAGCTGATCCCAACTTCGTGGAGGGGATGGGCTAAATGATCCTCTGAGATGCCTTCCAGGCCTATTTTATAAGCAGTGAGTAGAAGAAAGCCATGGGCTTAAATGAGCTAGTGAAGTGGAGCTGATGCAGGAAAGGGTCTGGCAACTAAAACATTCATTCAGAAAGTTCACAGAGTTTCAAATTGGATGTACGTGAATTTTCTTGCCTAAAATAAGACATTTGTGCAGAAATAGAGGAAGACCTCTGATCCAATAAATATTTCAAGCACAACAGAATCTGATCGTGGCTCTTGAGTTTGGCTGCACCAGCTGATTCTCTACTGTGTTAGATCTCTAGTCCTCCAAAGGAGGGGTGGGGAGGTATAATTTGTTTTTTTGGTGGTGGTGAGATAGCAGTGCTTAGCCAATATGCCTCTGGAAATGCCAGGACTTAATATGAGTGATGTTATTTACCAGTTTACTTAGCTTCCAAAACAGATTCCAGGACTTTTTTAATGTATGAGTTTAGAACACATTTAGAAAATTTCTCTTTTCATTTGACTAATAGCTTGTTTTCTTTTTGTAAAAGGACAATGATGTATGTACATGACCAATTTAGGTTCTTAATTAAGAGAGTCTGTAAGTCTCATTTCAAAAGATCCCCCTGATGTATGTCTATCGTTCTGCATCTTTCTCCATCCTGCCAGGTCTTCATTTGTTTGATGTGTCCTGAACTTTCAAAATAAGTTCCACAGTTTGCATATTTTTCATTTAACCAACGGACTATGAATGTTATGAAAACTATGCAAGTTTTTCCAGAATTTTTATAGGTCTACTGGTTGACTTTGACACAATGTTAAATGGTGTTTAGAAAATTTTCCTGGCTCTAGAAATTCCCTAAAATTCAGTAGAAATACAATATACATAAAACCTGAAAATTCAGACTCCTGAGAATGACTGTACATTGTAGAACTCAGAGAATAACCCATGTTGTGGGCTTGAGAAATACATCTATCAACAACAGACAGTTACCTTAAAAGAGTTCTACATCCAGGTAGATGGTTTATAGACTGTCAGGCCACACTGCTGGTTTAGATTTGAGGAATTACTCTGAAAGAACAAGGCGGGTTCTATTTTTGACATTTCAGCAATGAGACCACTTGTACATTATGACCCAATTTGATTTACTGTAAGAAAATAAGAGTGCTGTAATTTGTAAAAGACATTTATTACATGAGTCAAAAAAAAAAAAGAAAAAAAGGGAGGGAAGGGGGAGAGAAAGCAGCTTAACATGTCTGTCCATCCCCATCTGGTTTTATTTTAATCTCACTCTAGTCACATATGAAATTTTGCTTAGCTGTCTTCATTTTCTTAGTCAATCTTGATTAATGGCCTTCAAAGTAAAAATAATTGGCCTGCATCAGGCTTGTTTTATAACTCTTGTTCACAAAGAATGTGAAAGGCTGGAAAATGAGCCTAAACAGAAGGAATGCATTACGTTAGCCTTTGAGAAAGAGCAGTCCTCCAGTTGTGTTTCACTGTGTATTTTTATAACAGGCGCCTCCTTGACTGTCCATAATATTGCAGATATGCAGTGCCAAAAGCTTATGTATACTTCATCAAACTGACCATGTCACCTCGGAATCTCCAAACAGTCACATATACTGGAGCAGTACTAAGCAGAGCAAACAACTATGGACAAAGAGCTTAAAAATAGCATTATTAAGCTAGTTCATAAAGCTAGTGCTCTGAGAAACTGAGGGGTTTTTCTATATAAATGGTTTCTAATTGCTTTGCTCCCATTCTTAAATACTAAAAGAGTTGCAGTGCAGTTTAGGAGATGTGAATCTCACTTGGACACAGACAAGCTCACATGTCAATTTTAACCAAGGTGAACGTGGTTCTGTGGATTTATAGTTGCTTTTATTCTACTCTAAGAGCTGTAGTCCTGGGAGAGCAATTCACCAAATTGATTATAAATTTGTTTGTTATTTGAAGTTTATGATATGAACGCTATGTCAATTTACTGAATTCTGCTTCTTTTAAAATAAGCATCCATAGTACATGCTCATCTTTAAGCACAGAACAAACAAAAAAGCAAAACTTTGGGATATCAGGAAAGGACCTGAAGGACATACAGAATGTTTTGTAAATTCCTCCATAATCTAAGGGGTGTTTCAAGAAGGATTTTAGGAAGGATGGTAGAGAGAGACTCATCTGATCAGGTTGTATTCTTGCTGTCAAGTGATGTTAAACAGTGTTAAAGTCAAATATTATAGAAAAAAAAAGGTCATATGTTAGTAAAGAGTTAATCAAAAACTCTGAACCAATAATTCCATCTATTATGGCAGACCTTTCTCATAGGCTTGGGTAACTATACAGACCTACTGTCCTAGAGTTTATTACAAGATTGGATTTGCTGTTCAGAAACATATTTTAACATTTGACCCCAAAGAAGTTTTATACTACAAGAAGACTTCATTGAAGTCAAACTGTATGAGAAACTGCCTCTACTAAAATCAGACATCTGATCTTCAAAGACCAGTAGCCCCGGTATAACAATCCTACTGCCAGCATCAGAGCAGAGCAGCTCATGCTAGTTTCAGGGCATGTAGCCAAAGGTGATCTAAGGACCATGAGAGGCACCAAGAAACCCACCACATTCCTCCTTCCTACCGTGGTGCCGCAAAATTTTGTCTGTCCATTAGATATTTTTTTCCATTGACTTCTGGAACTACCGGAGAACTGAAAAGAAGAGAGATGCCTTTGCTGGGTATATCTTGGGGGAAATACCATCAGCTAAAGAAACAATAGTATCAAGTCCAGTCCATAATGTTTAAAGCCTTAAAATGACAGCAGTGTCCTCTTGACACTGCCATATTTTCCAATGCCTTAACTCACTGTTAAGAGATTTGGCTTGTAGCTTATTCAGCTTTGATTTGGCTTAGAATACATTATACCTTTGTAAAATTAGAGCCACAAGGTGCATATACAACCTATATGAACATTGCACAGCAAGTTCTTATGACTGTCACATTTTGTGCTTGAGAGAGATGAGAAGCTACAAACAGGGCAGATACTTTCCATCTTACAGCAGCAGTATGTTTAACTGATCCCTTTACTCCTAGTTTAGTTTTCTTAAGGTCCACCATGGCAACTCCTCTGTTCATTCTTTATCTCGGAAAAAGGTATTCTTAGAGGATGATAATGTGTTAGATGATTTCATCAGTGTCCAAGTTTTAAGTCTTGTGAGCTCAAACAGTAAATCAGTGGCAAAATACTGGCTTTAATGGCCCAGATTCTTAGTGCTAGATGTTTGTAGAAGCCTGCCAGGTGGATTTCTCAGACAGACATATCAAAGCAATAACAAATATATTGATAATGGTGAATGGAGGAAAACTGGTGAAGAGAGGAAAACTTGGGATAGTGTTGCTTTACTTTGACTCCTGCTTCTATCTGTCTTTCTTTTTGTTTTCTTCAAGCTTCTTTCTTTTGTGATCCATCCCAGTCACCTGCCATAAATTCCAAAATATAAGCTCGTTGTGGGGTCATACATGTCCCATAACTTCAGTATGTAACAGGGATATTGGGACTTTGTGTTCAGTTCTTCCCTCTAGCACAGACTTCTTAGGTCGCCTTGGGAATGCTATGCTCTTTACTTCAAGCTCTCATCTGTTATTTGGGAGCAGTGATGTTAGAGCAAAGTTTAGATCAAAATGGGTGTCTGAAAATACCATTTGAAAAAAATCTTCAGAAGCACTAATATTTCATCTTATATCTTTCAAGGTGAAAGTATTTTAATTACTGAGGTCCTGAAGATATGAAAAATTTGAACCTTGCATCTGAAAAAGATCAATATTTTTAGAACGAGTTTGTTTACTTTGTGGAGAAAAAAGTTTTTCTGTTGACTTTCTGCTGGCTTGGAATGAAATTTTTCTTTTGCATTTCTTGTTTTCATTTGACCAGCATTTCTAGCCAGTCAATTAACTGCAGTTCTAAATCTGTGACTTAGAGCCCCTGTGAAACACAGTTTTCTGATATACTGTTCTTACACAGCATGGTGGAAGATGATTGAAAATGTCTCTATGCCATCAATTGTACTTTACACCTTGAATACTGTGTAGCAAAGGTGTTACGGAGTTAGACGTAGATATGGAGTGACTTCTATAAAAACGTTAAACAGCCTAAACCTCTTCAGCTTAAAAAGGAGACAACTTCCCAAGGATATGAGAAGTACATATGATATGAGGGGATATGATTCCCCTCATTCTTCTGAGTAATAATTACTTCCTATCTACATTCTCTGAAACATTCATGACTTCAAGTGGCAACCTCATTTTGCAAGTCAATGTGCTGTGGAGGCCAAAGGTCTAAAGAGATTCAGTAGGTGACTCGGCTTAGCAGAGTTTGATCAATCCAAAATGAAATTACTGGTCAAAAGGACAGGAGCATCTCTCCCCTGCTGCTGATTCTGCCAGGGTGGTTTCCCGGGCAGGGGCCCAGGTTCACTTGGCCGGTGTGGATGGATGCTGGTTGCCTGGCCAGCTGGGCATGTGCTGCCTTCAGACCCTGGAAAGCCCCAAAAGTACACCCAGCTCTTCAGATGCCAGAGAGGCAAATGAGTTACTCTGCGATGCATATGTTGCCTGTGGGCTGTATGTCTTGCAGAACTGCTTTACATATTTGTGCACAGAGCATAGGATTTGAAGCATGCCAACTTAACAGCAATAAGGAAATATTAATACCAGAGGAAGGGACCATGCTGACTGCCATGCTTGTACAAAGTTTGCCTAAAGATGCAAAATGCATATCTAGTAATTGCTGAGGAAAAATAGGAATAACCATGCCCATCCTCTGCAAGAGTGCTTGCAGGCTAGCCAAGTTCTTTATATTTATTCTTTTCATGAGAACTTCCCTGAAGAGAGCTGACCCACTATAAGAAATGGTGTGATTCATATGCATAGTTTCTTTAACTCTAATATAGCGTTTTCAGAATTGGAATGTGATACACAATTTTTTGCTAGAAGTGGACAGCAGAACAATGAGAATCCAGCCATTGTGTGCCTTCTAGTTTGTAAATTAATTTTGTTTATTTTTTTCATTCTAATTGGCATATCTTCTTTTTCTGGAAATTGATTTTTCAGTTCAAAGCACCATTCAAAGGAAAACAGAAGAAGAAACTGGAGACATTTTGAACCCATTTACATACTTCTAAAGAATTAATCCAATTTTTCAGAGAAAATGAGAGAGACGTATTTACATTCGCTTGCCTCAAAAGAAGCTGTGGAAAAATAAAAGCACTTTCATCAGATTTACTTATGCCAGCTTTTTTTTTTTATCTTATAGGGCATACATATCTAATGTTTACAAGTAATTGCATGAGGCAGAGAGTACTTGGTATGTTTAGAGCTGCTTGATTAGGAACCAACCCTTGCCTTGCCTTTTTGTGGCAGTAACGTTAAGAATTACTCAAAGCCTGAGGATTTCAGTTTTACAGTGCTAATACACTTACCTATGCCTAAGCAATGGATTTTATGTAAACATTGCCAAACAACCTATGACATGCAGTCATTTCTAGTTCATTTAAGTTTCAGAATTGTCGTCTTCTTCTAACAGTAGATCATTCGCCTCATACAATTTCAAATGCTATTATTGCAGCTTGTGGTGTCAGTATGAAATGTGAGGATATGATGCCTAGTTTGGATGTGGGAATGGATATTAATCTAAAACGGCTTCTGTTTTTTGCTGAACTCTACCATGTGAAAATGCATTTGTTTGTTTGTTTGAAAAGATTTAGGATTGCACATCATCTCTATCCATGATAAACATTTTGTTATATACAGTATACTAATTATTGTTGAACTGAAGTGTTTTTCTAGCCCCAGTGGCATAATGGAAATTATACTTCAAATTGTATAATATTCTTGGAAAGGGAATACAGACTTAGCAAAGAACATCATCATTTTGCTATAATGATAACATACCTATTTACATAATGATAATGTACATATTTACTGCCAAGCGTGTTTGTTCTGCATTAGTGTTCATAGCATTGCAGCGAGAATTGCAAAACAGAATTTTGGTTTGTGTCTGGTGGCTGTTGTTTTACAGAGAGGCAAAGAATAGGGAGCATGTGATGTGGTGTTTCTGAAACAAAAATGAGTAACACTGTGCGCTAGGCTTGCATTGTGTACGAGATCAAGTCTGCACATGCCCATTTGCTTTCCTTTCTTCTTTTTTTTTCCAAGGGACCTTGTCTACTAAGTAAGTGAAAATCCTTTGTGAGAGTCCTGGCAGCAGGCATCAAAAAGATGCTAAAAGTCTATGTTAGCTGCGTGCTCTCTCTTTGAACATATTCTCCAGTAATGCCACTGTTGGAATCATTTAATCTGAGAGATGAAAAAAAAAATCTACATTTTTGGTTTCATTTCAAAACCTGTAAATCTCTGTATACATCTAAAGAAGCAGAAAATCTTACACTTGGAGGAGAGAGAGAGAGAAAAAAAAAAGTTAGGATACACTGTTTGGTGAGCTGTCATATGTTTTCTGAACTTTTTGTAATAGATAGAAGTCTCTAAAGAGCCCTTTTCTTCACTCCTCTAACAAAGGCATGTCCCAGTTTATTAAAAAATCATACACAACAGTGCTGCCTGCCAGGTTTTATAGCCCTAATGAAAATTTGGTCCAGAGCACAAAAAATATCTGGAAAAATGCCTGAAATTTCCCTGTCGCAGATGTTTCAACAGAAGGTGCTTGCATGCCATTCGTTAATATAACGCCATACGGGACTCGGTATGACCACTGCAATAACCAGTAAGTAACACACGCAGTGTGCGCATCACTGCGCCAAATTTTCCGTCTGTTGTGTGGGGCCTGTATCCTGTGGATTGAGACGTACCTTGATGAAACTGTATTGTCATTGAATGATAATATTTGTGGATCACTCTGCTAGAAAACATCCTATCAAGAATGTGGGAGGTCTGTGTAAAGAGTCGGTACCGCTCATTGGCATTGCAGTCAGTTAGGAAGGATGGGAATGTTAGTATTTATGCCCCTTTTCTAGCCTGTCTCTCAGATGCCAATTTACAGGAGCAGCACTCCAGATATTAAAGTACTTTCTCTTTGAGAGAGGCTGTTGAATTTTAAGCTCAGGCATTATGTAATTAAAAGGGGCATATGAAATGCAGTATTTATTGATATAGTGGAAAAAATACACAGACATAATATTCTTCTGGGATAAATATATGTATGTATATATATTATTCTATAAATCTAAAAGAGGAATGGTCTAAAATGAAAGAGAAAAAAAAATCTTAATCACACTGTACTCTAATGCCTCCAGTCTTGGATCCTCAAAGGAAGAGAAACATCTAAATAACTTATTTCAAACATTTCTCTGTTCATATAAATAATATTGTCATCTGCTCTTGAGGGTGAAACTGTGAACTGCTTTTGATCTGTCATGTGGACTGTTGCTGTTAGTAGAAATGGGAGTCTTGTGCACAAATCATTTGCAATTGTTGCTGTGGTGAGGGTGTACATGCTTGATTCCCATGACCAAAAATGACTTTGCTTGAAACATTTTTTTGAGACTTGAGTCTGCTAAAGACAAGAGGTCAAAAAGTGTGTTGTGATTTTCCTCACTGTTCAACTGTAGAATTTCCTGAACAATTTGGCACTTCTTTTGTGTAACAATGACCAAATCAGCAAAAAGTGCTCAATTTGGCTTGCCTAGAGTTTGAGTATGGGATCAAGGTTGAATAAGAGCTAAGGTTCAACAAAAATAAGTCTTTTCACTTCAGTTTAGAGAATAAAACTTCCATCAGGTTTTATTAAATGTGTTTCTATGAGATTTCAATCACATCTGAAGTGGGTCTAGAAAACCTATATAGGATTGATATAGAAACAAAATCACTGAAACAAATTCAGAGCCTGGATTGCAAAGCGAGATTCAAAGGCCTTCCGCTTACATTTTGTATGCAAGTCTTCGTTTCACAGTTGTCCTGCAAAGCAATATCTCAGTCCAGTAAATCCAATTAGCCTATTTATGCTCTTTCACTTCCTTTAAGTCACACATTTTTCTAAGATAGAACTAAATATAGAAGTTTCCAGGAACATTTTATGATCAGCCTATCAGGATGAGTGTGAGTAAAAGGGAGCTCTCAAGAAAATGGAGATAACTATATCATAATAAAGACTGTACCTTTTGTTTGCTAGCCACTACCTGCAGGAGAGCTCTACTGCTTTTGCATTTTATTTTATATATGTTTTTACATATAACTTTTCACTATAAATTTTTCACATAGATCTTTAGACCTTCAGATCAGCTCTTTGCTGGGGACTTCCATGACTTTAGGGATTTAGAAGAAAGTCCAGAACATTCATAGTCAAGTTAACATTCATCTTTAATTGATCCATAGCCAAGTTCACATTTCCGTTTGCTGCTGCTACGAAGGAAGGAAGCGTTTGGGTCCAGTTTTGGCTCTCCTCGGTGTCATCAGCTGCCCCTCTCAGCAGCAGAAAGGACCAGCAGCACAACTCTCCAATACTTGTCTTCATCCCAGTTTGACTCCTTTGAACCCTTCTTTTTGTGACAGGAGTATCCTGGCCCTCCTGAAGTTATTCTTACCATTGAAAGTCTTTGAGTCTGCTCTGTCTTCAAAGATGACATTTTTAGAGTTTAAGCATATTAAATGCACAAAGGTCATCTGCATGAAATTGCATAAACACCAAGGTAATCTCATCACATAGACAGTATACCTAAAGTCATCTCAAGAGACAGTGGGTAAGTTAGGCACAAAGCAGTCCTAAACATTTTGCAAACTGAACCCAAAGAAGCTTTCTATCCAACCTCTCCTTTTATCTGGGTATAGAGCAGTGTTAATAAAATGGATTAACTGCAGTAAGTCAATAGTGTCTGTTGGCCACACAATCCTGATTATGGTTTTCCTGGATACAGAACTGACTGAATTTTCAAATAAAAGACTGTAATTTCCCTACATTGTATTTTATTCTCTCTGGAAGCTAAAGTAAATGGTGATTGTTGATCTATTCCAAGGGAAAGAAAAGTAAGGACAGATAGAGCAAGAAGAGGAAAAGGGAAGAAATAAGAATAGGAAACATCTTGATTAATGCCCACCAGACTGAATCATGCTGTGAGGGCTGTGTTCCAGCCGGGTGTCTCAGAAGAGAGGTGTGCTGTTTTTTCTGTAAGCATTTATTTATTTGTAATTTGTTTTGCCTTTTGTAAGATTTCTTTTTGCTTTTGTAAGCACACACCTGCTGTATTTTCTCCCTGCCTTCAGCAGACAGACTCCCTTTTCCATTGACTCTGGAAGCACCTTGTTTTCTTGAGATATTTTACTGAACTTGGAGAGCATTACAGGATCACAGAAATCAGAGTTGGAAATGATGCCCCTAGGTAATCCCTTGCAGAGCAGGGTGACATCTCCGCCCAAAACTGTGGAGCCACTAGAAGTGCTCTCAACTTCCAGCGATGTTTATAACTGTATGTTTTGGGAAGGACTGTCCATAAGATTAAGTCATTTTTTGTGGCAGTGTATCACCGCAGGGGGATAAATCTGGCAGCTGTAGCTGTGGGACAGGGCTGTTATGTGATCCCTGACTTAGCTGTGTGCATGGGCAGCGTGGCTGCAAGAGCAGCACTATGCCTGCGATGCCCTTCTATCGTCGGGAGGGTGATACTGAACGTGCTGCTTGAGTGAGGGTAAGATGTGCGGGGTTCTCCCATGTCTTCTTTTTCTTTTCCTTCCTTCTGCCACAACTGGTGCCTCTTACTGTGTGACCCACTGGAAGGATGCAAACAAAATAAAAAAGCAAAACCATCCCGTAGTGTATGATATTTCCAACCTGGCTGAGGGAAAGGCACCTCCCAACAAAACTTGACCTTCCAAGATTTCCATCAGAATCTTCCAGTGAGTAGAGATGTTAAGGTCAGATATTAAGTCTAGATCTTCAGTCTTCTCTCACAGGAAGTTTACAGAGCTACATAACCTGCTGATTTGTTGATTGTCTTTCTTTAGTACTCATTTTCTCTCCAGTGTCTCTCCCACACATTTTCATTTTTTTGATTATCATACACAGTTTTGCACAGAATGCAGTTCTCAAGGTGTTTCTTACTGTATGTTTCCTCTGGTGCTGAGTGAACCCCCGCTAAATCCTCTGCGTGTTCCTAGGGTCCCCGCATGCTGCTGGAGGATAGATCTGCTCGGGATTTCCTCATTTGAGCAATCACACGTGGAGTCTTTTGCGCAGGTCTCTGTGTGTTTGTGCATGTGTAAAGGAGCAAGATAGGGAAAGAAAAACAGGGGGTTGAGTTTGTTCGTTAACCCTGTGATTGCCACTAGGCAAGCAAAGTCAGAGGCCAGACGTGTTACTATTAATGAACAAAACACAAATATTTACTCTGTGGCAGCCTTTTCCTCAAGTGCACTACGCTGTGACAAAATTTCTATGAGTCACCTTGGCACTTCATGATTCAATTGCTGAAAGGCCATTTTGTGTATGAAAATTACCACATCCATATTGTAAATTTCCAGTTTTATGGAATACTCTTCTTCATGAGCATATGAGGGTGTCATTAACCACTTTGCTAGTGCAAGATTGTTCCTTTATGGTAATCAGTAAATTTCTGCAGTATTCTAGAAAACAATCTTCCACTACTTATTTTGAAAATGGAGAAGAGTGTGTTTATAGATTTTTACTCTGTTTCATCCACCTTGCTCCCAAAACTGTCTATGCTTTTTTTTTTTTTTTTTTGCATCAGTATTTTACCTAATTCATTCCCTGCTCTCAAAAAGATTCTCTTTTTTTAGAACTCTGTTGTGTGGTTCGGAACTTCCATCTGCAAGAATGTCTTATTTTTTTCTTCTTACAGGTGGCCAGTATTTCTAATTTGGTTCCATCCAAACCAAACATCTGAAACTATTATTCTTGGAAAATATTCTTAAAGCTAAGGATTTAGTCTTAAATGTAAAGGATTTATTTCTTGGACAAGAAATGACTGGCAAGGAAACTGGATAGTAAAAATAAAATTGATTTTATCTTATCAAACTACAAGTTGGTAGTGATCACCCCTGCTTTCATTCTGCATATTACAGTGGTAAAATCCTATTGGCACTAGTTATTATAAAAAGGATTTATGTAACAAGCAGATCTGTCTGACTAATCGATAATTATGTCTTAACAAATCATGTCATCAATTGCCATTTGAGTTATATGTGGATTTTTCCTCATTAGTTCCTTTTATATATACATATGTATGTTATATATATATGTTTCTATTTTGTAACTTTACTTCAAAGCGACTCACTCCAGCCAGCAACAATCTGAGAGTTGTAATACAACTTGCACTCCATAGAACCTAAACTATGGCACCATTTTTAAGACATATGCCCTTGAAATGACAACCTTATTGCTCAAATCCGAGTGTTAAAGATTAGTAACCAAAGGATAAGTATGACAAGGATAAGTATGACAAAGCAAAGGGAAGAAGCAATGGGAAAAAATAACCCTTTGAATAAAATATATATGTGTGTGTGTGTGCATTTATTGTAGAAATCTGAAAAAGTTCTGGTGAACAAGAATAGGAGAAATATTTCTTGAGAAAAAAATTTTGCATGCACTGTCAAAAAATGAAAGTTTTTGCTTGCAGTTTTCCAGGTGTTATTATCTATTTGAACTAGCAGTACTTACCTTATTCCCTGACTGTTTCAGGAGGTAGGAGGGAGCAGGTAAAAACATCTCTGTTGGTTTTTCAAATGTACAGCAATACAGATTGTACAACTGCACACTATATCTACTCTGTCCATATTTTGTACTCCAATCTTCTGGATAGCAAATGGCATTTGCAGCTTATCATTTCAGAATTAGAAATGTGGAAAATTACTTTTGTCAAGGAAACTTGTGTGCAATATTAAGAGTCACCTGCTAGGATTTCTGGGTCGAGCATAAATTTGTGTAGCTGCATCAGAAACTCAAACATTTCTTTTTTTTTTTTTTTTTTTAAGGGATGATTATTCAGTTGATGGATATATTACTTAGCTTTCATTCATCTATTTGGGAGAGTTACTCTTCACTAACTGGTGCAATTAATACTGCTGCTGCTTCCCAGTCATGTTCAACCAGAAAGGAAACAAATCCAAGCTCCTCCCCACCTCCCCCTATGTTGCAATGAACCCCATTATAAGTTCTGTTAATGGGTTATATGAACTGCTCTCCCATATACTTCTTATGTTTACCTTTTTGAGTAGTCATGCACCAATTTATCAGAGAGATTTTTCCAGTATTTATGCCTCACCATTACCACTTCCCCATATCTGCTGAAAACCTCACATATTTTCACATTTACCCCTTTCCTTTCCTTTCCTTTCCTTTCCTTTCCTTTCCTTTCCTTTCCTTTCCTTTCCTTTCCTTTCCTTTCCTT
>JAWLRI010000031.1:5730155-5767159 GCA_034781795.1 Crypturellus tataupa
TTCCTTTCCTTTCCTTTCCTTTCCTTTCCTTTCCTTTCCTTTCCTTTCCTTTCCTTTCCTTTCCTTTCCTTTCCCCCCCCCCTTTTTTTTTTCCCTCTTCGACATCATTCTGGTAACTCTTGCCCCAGCAGGCTTCCTCAATAGCAGATGAGCTGCAGTTCATTCCAGCAGTTGGGATGGGATGGGTTGGGATTCAAAACCATGCTAATATGTTGCCTGTGGCGCCTTCCTGCACCCATCTCCACAGCTCACTGGCCTTGCGAGGAGGCCGTTTCCCACCCTTTAGCTCTGTGCCTGCATCCCAGATCAATGCTAAATGAGGCACTGCAAAATACCATCTCTGTCCCCAAATCAAAATGGAGGTGTGCTTTCCTTGAGGAGGTGGACAAGGCGCACTTTGGTTATTCCTAAGGGGTGTTGTACCATAAATGACAATGTTTACCAGTGGAAACTCGCCACCCAGCACTGGCAGTGCCCCAGCCCGCTCCTGCTCCAACCAGCCACATGCCATACTTTTGTCACTGACTGATTCGCGGTGTGTGTACGGAGGATGACTAGTGGTGGCTTTGTGTTGCCAGGGCACGATGCCATGGAGCTGCATTTCCCCTCCGCATGGCCTCCATTTGCCTTTTTCCGCATGATTATCACCCATCTGTTGCCCTCTGCCACGTGTGGGAGGGCAGCAGATGGGCCAGGAAACTGGAACACAGGAAAGCAAGTTCTTTGGAGAGAGAAGGAAAGAAAGCCTTAAGGTCAGAAAAGGGATCCTCAGAATAGCTCTCAGCAATGATGTGCTCTGTGAAGAGGTAGCTCACAGAAACCCCAGGAAGAGAAATAAGGCAAAAGGAACTCAGTCAGAAGACAAGACTTTTACTAGCTGAGCCAGCTTTCCCTGACAAGAGTTAAGAAGTTTTGCTTGGGGTGGTTACAAAGCCTAATCAGCTATTCTTCCTTAAATACAAAGGAAAGTCTTTTAGTAAGCATGATTTTGGGCAAGGTACTTTGTGTTTCAGCTTTGTATCATCTCAGCCACAGCACTATTAGTTTCATTCAGTTTGTTGGACTACCTGTAAGAACCGCCATATTTATTTCCCTAGATAATATAATATTATAAACCCATAAAATAAGACATATATAAATGATGCAACTGTTTGTTTGTCTGTTTCTCTCTCAACCCCCAACTCTTGCACCTTTGGTTAGAGTCTGAACAATGTGAGGCAGAGCCCAAGGTGATTGGCAGAAAGCTATCACAGGGCTCTCAGCGTTTGGGATCTTGCTGACTTATGGGGAATAAAAATAGCAAAGTACTAAGTGTCTGATAATTAGTAATGTCTTTACAGTATTTGTTACAGTACAGTATTATTCTTGCAGGAAAAGATAAACTATATTTCATAAATGTGTGTTACCAATTTAAAAGAGATCCTGTGGTTGTATTTTAAGTCGTGTTTCCAGGAAGTTTTGCTCTGAGAAAGTTTTGCAGATATTGAGCTTATCTTTGCCTTCTCTTTCGCCTGCCCACCTCAAATGCACAGATAAGAGTTCAAGGTTTAAGGCTGGAACAGAATTCTTTTTCTTTTTTTTTTTTTCCAAATTGCCACAGTTTCCAAAAGTTCTTTCCCTGAAGTTCTGACAGTCTGTGGAGCTGAGCATTTTATGTTGACTTCACTGAGCTCTGGAGTGCTGAGTACTCAGAGTACAGAGGGTACTCAGAGGGTACTCAGCAAAACTGAGAATCAAGTCTTCAGACAAACAAAACTAAATATGAAAGGAATTTTGAATTATATTTGAGGAGAACTTAAGATACAGGTGGCAGGAATCTAATGAAGAGAATTAATGTAGTGTTCAATGGAAAAAAAGAAATCCCAATTTTAATATGTTTGGAAGCATCCAATTAAAATTAGTGATATTTTCTTAAACAAATGCATGTCTCTGTGTGTGATATTTATAATTAACATTGATTAATTCCTAACACTTACTTGTGATTAAGGGCTGAGGATCGGAGACCTTCAGCATCCCACAGGATCATACATCTTCACATGCACATGAACTACCTGGTACCTGCAGATAATATTAGGTGCTAAACTGGCAGCGTACCGTAATTTCTCCTGCAAGTGGCTCTTCAAAAAATTTGTTCTTTCGTCATTAGCACTAGCCTTTGTGGAGTAACCCTGCATTATGACAGATATTTCTAACATGTGCCACTGGCCTGAGTAATTCGTACCTGATTTGGGAAGAGGGAGATCAAACAAATGTGTCCTATGCAAGAGCAAAATGTCTCAGCTTACATACCCTGAATCAAGCAGAATAGGAACTTTACTTTGGGTTTTCCTTGTTCCAAGTTGTTGGAAAACCAGGCCTCCACTTCCTCCTGAAAAGCCCAGGTAGGAGCCAAAAGGAACATTTTGAGTGAGGTGTCATTACCAAATGTGTTGGCATTGGTACAAGAGGCTCCAAACATAAAGTTACAGAGGTGGAGAAAGACATGAAGCAAATCCTGGTAATCAGCTGGAAAGAAGCCTCCATTTTATTTCTCATCTGAGGTCACTAAAACTTGTTGACACAGGCTCTTTTTAGAATGTTCTTGAAAAGTTTTTTACTTCACTGCGCTCCACAGAAGAAAAACCATTCTGAAGCTCTGAAGGTTGAGAGCAAGTAGAACTGCCGCCCTCCGCTCATCTCCACCAGTGATTTCTGCATCACACAGGCAGTCAGCAGCACTCCAGGCCACTTTACCATGCAGGCTTCTGCAGCAACCAGAACGCGCCCTGTCTCAATCAGTGCCACAAAGCAAAACAGGATTCTCTGGCTCTTACCCACGCTCAGCAGTTAATAGAAATCTGTTCAGATGTTTGAATTTCCATGCAAAGAACCCACTCAGCTGCAGTAGTCAAAAGAATGGAAAATAGAGAAGTCTCTTTGGAGAGTTAACACCCAGGCCCTGTGAACATGAAGATGATTATTTTCCTCTACAAGGCTATTTCACATGTGATAAGTTTGGCATGTTGCCTTGGTTAAGTGTCAAGCCCTGAATGTTTTTGTTTTTGCCCTGGTGGTCTTGAGGAGTTACTGGAATACTTGTTGGACCTGTTTTCTATCAGCGCACGCACTGATAGTGACATTGAGAAGAAACAGGTAGAGGAGTGGAAAGGGGGTCTGGATTTTCTCTTGTTCAATTCTGATAGCAGTCTCCCTGTCTGCCCAGGCAGCCTGCAGCTTCCTTCAGTCTGTCTTTGGCTCCTCGGCTGTGCTTTTTGCATTATTACATTGTAATCTCTTGGTTTTTTCCCCTCTTACTCCCAAGGGAGACTTGTCAAAACTCCTTATCTGTTGATGAATGAAAGGAATTTTTGTCTCCATTGCCTGGAACTGGTTAATGCAATTCTGAACAAAACCGCTGGGTCACTGAGTCAAGCAAACAGCAAAAGTTTAAATACATAGAAAGATTTTGCTTGGTGCCAGTTTGTATCATCATCTAAAGATATTTTCTGCCATGCAAGGAAGTGAAAAAGACAAGACTGAGGTCAATTGTAAAGAGTTTCTACAGATGAAGAATAAACATTACCAAATTCTGCAACTTGAATGTTGGCAGTGAGAATCCAAAAAGAGATATTTTAACATTTGCTCTGCAAGAGATTTTCATTCTGTTGTTGGAACACTTTTTCTTATTACTGTTCATTAGATCTTGATGTTAATCATACTGCTGCATTTCTGATGTTAGAAATAGTACTTCTGGCCAAGGCCTGCTTATCTGAGCAAAGACAATAGACATCTTCCATGAATACAAGACTGATTAACAGAAATGCCCTTTGGCAGTGGTCCAGTTCTTTGAGGTCCCATAAGTTCAATTTCCATTGAAACAATACCTTGAAAACTGAATTTTGAAGGAACTAGGAAATACTTAAAAACTGTGAAATCTAAAGCCTAAGTTCATTCTTAATGTCAACATTTTTTGTTAGTTGTTTTTGTTTTTGCTCCTACTTTCATTGTAGTCAGTGAGAAATTTACTACTGGCTTCAGGTAGCATAAGGCCAATCTCTCCTGGCTTGCTACAGACCCAGTTCTGCAGCCTCATAATCCTGGTCTGATAGTTTCCTTTGAGATGAAAATCTCTTATTTGAAGAACTAAAAATATGTCTATATGATCCCCAAAGCCTCCAGAGATCATTGCAATGTTACCAAAGGTTGCTCATAAATTCTTGAGAATGGTTCCATATGACCATATGCAGTCATAGAAAACATACGTGTATTTGTGCAGAAATGGGTACTCCCCCAAGCAGAAGTTTCTCCTCAGCATTTGCATGAACAAAACTCTGCCTGGATAAATGAATATCCACGAAAAACAGAGCACAGGCAAGCAAGAATTCCTTTGAATGAAAGTCTTGGCTTGGAGCTTGAGCCAAAACTCCTGGAAGCCAACAGGAGTCATGCTATCAATTGCAAAGAGCTTTGTATTGTGTCCTTTATTCATGGCAGTGTTTGCAAATCATCTTTTGCAGTATTCACCCAGCTAAAATCATACTGCAAGCATATTCATATGGTATATTCACATAAATATGTGCTGTGATTCATAAACAAATTACATTTGCATCTGTTGGCTATGGCTGGGGAAATGACAATAAAGGAAGTAACAAAACAGAAAGAAAAGGGAGAAAAAGCGATTATTGTGTGATACTGAAAGAAAACAAATGAGCCACATTTCTTTATCATCTCATGTATCAAGAAGCAGAAGATTAAAGGCATCCACTAGGTTTTTCAGGAGGATTTTAGACAGAACAAATCATTTAATTCCTGTAGACCATAAATGACTGTTTAATTCGGACCATCTCTGAAAAATGTTCCCCAAATAAGTCATATGCTTCTAATCCTATATGAGGTTTTCTCGAATCTTCTTGTTATACATCTGAATTTTAACCTCAGATAAAATAATATAAATGACAGCAGGATTCAGCCACACATGTAAAGATCTCTAGTGACAGATTTTGCATTGCAGTAAAAATTACTCATGAAGAAAAAAGAAATGCTTTTATTGGTGTGTGTATGCACATACAAACACACACTCTATAAAGGCCAATTCTTGCTTCAAGACAATCATTTTTACTTCTGTTGCCTTGGGAGAGTGCCAGTATTTGTTTTTATTAATTCTCTTTTTAATACCTTATTCCTAGCTAAGAAAACATCCTCTTGGTTGATTCTGCCACCACTAGTCTATAAAAATGTGGCAATAAATGTGATTAAAGAAACACCTATTAAAGCATCCTTCTAGGTATGCCAGGACTTACAGACAACTAGGCAAGATCCTTGTCACTCACCTGCCTGTGTGGAGTATGTCAGTGCAATCTTCTGAGTGGGCTTCGGTGTCAGACCACAGTGTTTCTTCCCAAGCCATAAGATGGGTGGTGAAATACATTACATATTTTCTCCTATCCTTGTTCTGAATTCTGTCCCCTCTGTGTAGAATATCTACAAAACTAGGAACCGACCTTTTCAAAGTAGGCTAATTATTTTGGATGCCCAATTATAGACAAACTAAATGGACCTGATTTTCAGAAGGTTTTGAAACATGGGTAGTCAGGACATATTAAGATATCTCAGTTTAGATTTCCAAAAACACTAGTCATTTCTGAAAATTATATTCCAGATTTATATACATCCTTCGCTGTAAGGGCAAAATAAGTCTTCACTGTACTACAGATTCTCATGTCACAGTCAGAATCTGTGTGAAACCTCATGGTGCCTGTCTTTGGTTTAAGAAATAAATGAGTTAATCACAAAAGCACATATCTAGGGAGTTCCAGACTATAGAATCATGCAGGCTTTGTACAGCTGGGCACTCATAATCAGTTATAGCACAGAAAGCAGAAAGGTCCTTATTACTTTCTATATAATTTTTTATTTCTCTCCAAATATCAATGCTATATTGACTGTTAATCTAAAAAACCTCATTTAATGTCAGCTTGCTCACAGTTATGAAAATTCAGGTAATGTATTCCTGCTACTAATTGTATTTGAGAAAGTGTTATTAATTTCATATATCAAGTTCGTAGTGGCCATCTGTTCCCTCCGAACTGCTGCGTCTCCCTCCATCTGCCCTGTTTTTCTTCTGCTAATCGGGTGGCAAGGGCTCAGATGATTGGGAAGTTTCACTCTGACTTTTGATTTGTCACTCATCATCAAGCCAGCTGTGCATTTTTAAACAGACTCTTGCAACGGGTGGTGCTGAATTTAAATCTTACTGTCTGATTTTTTTTTAAATAAAACTTTTTCTATAAAAAAATCAAAAAGAAGACAGATTGTATTTTCTACAGTGTAAAATGTGCTTTGCTGCCACTAATTTGGCTGCATCTGCACTCTCATGAATATAGATGAAGGTACATGTCCAGGATATTATTAGGGACTGTGGAGAGTGGGGAAGAATTTCAAGTGTGGTAAAACACTACAGGTTTCTAATGCTCGGAGTGGTGAGCAAGTAGATAGGAAGCTTCTGACTTCTACTGACACTGACCGAAGTTATGATATTACTGCAGACTTTTAAGAATAAGTATGGAAAGAAGTATATGTTCATGTGTCTGAGAGAGGAAAATATCAAAAGTAGGTGGCCTTTAGAAGGTTTTTATTCTTGAATATCCAGCCGCAACAATTGAGGGTGACCAGTGGTCACTGAAAAGCATACAGGATCTATGTTTCACGTTGTTGTGAAACTCCACGTTGCAAGAAGCTGGGAATGAACAGACAGGAGCAGTCGTTGAAGCTCATATGGAAGATTATTCTCAGAATCCTCCAAATACTCCATTTCAAAGCATGACCCATACCAGGTCCTTAAAGGAAAAAACTGAAGAACATCAGAGCAGTCAGAGGAGAAACAATTCGTACTTGAGAAGGTCTCTTTCTAATTTGTAAAAGAGTGGCCAAAATTCTCAGAAATAAAAAGTTTTATCTCCTTTACAAAATCCACACTATCCTTGGCTATAGTAATTCTAGATATTATTCTTATCCACACATATGCTCAAATCGTTTTGACTCTTATTAAAACGTTCCATACCTCAAGGTGAAAGATTAAATATTTATGCCTGGTGCAGGGAGGAATATTGCAAAAATGATTGGATGAAATGAAGGCAGAGAAGCTAAGAGATGTGTAGGAAGAGGAAATTCCCAGACAATGAGCCTGTATTAAGCAGAATAAAAACTTAAGGGATATTATAGAACCTCATCACTTGGCCCATTAGAAACCAGAGCTGACAAAACAGCAGAAAACCTGCGGCAGTGGAAATGAGATGAACTGTACAGTTTATCCGGCTCCTTCTATCTCAATTTTCTATTGTTCCATGATTTGATTTATGAAATCCAGATAACACAGGACATTTGCAAGTGGAAATATATCATAGTTTCTGAAGCACATGATACTGTTTTACAGCTCTGAGGTGAAGTTGGATGGCTTCTCTTCGCAGGGGTTCATGAGAACATTTCCCCTGGTTTGTACTTATGAGAGGTCGGAAATAAAGCTCACATGTGGGAATCCGTTATTTTAAACAAAAGAAAAAAATGAAAGACTTGCCAACTCTAGCAGCTATTATTTGCTATGTATTCTCTGCACAGACACACACACACCTTTAAGGTTTTGAACAGTGTTTTACAAGATTAAGATTTTTTTTTGAATTGAACTCTACTTAATTTAAAGCTACTTATGCATAAATGTATGTACAAGTTTTATATGAATCTATTACAATATTAAACTCATTTTACTTTTGTTTGATTTTCCTATTTGAATAGTCCCCAAGCTCTGATAAAATTTAATCAAAACTGTCAAGTTTTACCTGATTCTTAGCTGCTGCCAAGAAATACCAGAACTATTACCTGATGTCGTTGTGAAAATGTAAATAGAGGCCAACCTATTCTGAAGTTTTGCAAATCTCATTAGACATCTCACTTAACTTTATAGCACAACTATAGAGCTAACTAGTTTTATCTTGTTTTCTATGGGTGGAAGTAGAAGGGGCGAGGAGCAGGGAGGAACCATGTCAGACTGTTCTCTGTCTCACAGTAGTAAAACAAGCCCAGTTTCTTGCAATCCTCAGTGCATCTGTACATCAAATTTTATTCACAGCAAATCAAATTTTATTCACAGCAAGCGTAGTTTTCATACATCATTATAATGCTTTGTATCTGGACGTCACCACCTTTCTCTGTGCAAGGGACCAGCTAGACCTGTAGTTGGTCATTTCCAGGTAGACTTGTTACACTAGTGCATGTAACCATGGCAACTGTGTGCCACTTTCAGGAACTTCTCCAAAAATATGTACCCGAATACTAAATTGGCTGTGGAGGGTGAATCACTAATTAATTGGGGGGAAAAAAAAAAAAAAAACAAAAAAGAAAGAAAAAAAGAAACTAGCTAGAGTCCGAGCTTTAAAAATAGACAAAAATTCTTTTGGGATTTTTACCCTTTTGCAAAAAGAACCCTGCAAGCTACTACTGGGGCCAGACTATTTTTTATTCTTGAGTATTATTACGTTACCAGGGCTATAAAAGGACATCAGTGTAAATGATGAAAAATCAGTATGAGTAGACAAGAAACAATTCAGCTTTAGTAAAGACTGTAGAGCTGCTCTTGCAATTATCTTGAATTTATCTTCTTGTCAAACTATCCAACTTTTATTATAACCCATATACAAAAGCACTGGTACAATACCATGGAAAAAAGAAATAACATGTTTCTGTTGTTTTCTGACTTGTCTATAGTATAAGGCCTAATTTACTGTTGGTCTTGAGTTTTTCAAGCTGCAGTGTGCCTTTTGTAGGACTTGCATGTGTTTATTTCCACTAAAGTGAAGGGGATTCCATAATTACCATTATTAATAGAAGTGACAAAATATTTACCTGGCATCATTACTTCAACTGTATTTCACATGTGTAATCTCATTCTTCTGTTTATCAGGCAAACAACACCGAGACAATTAGTGCCATAACAATAAAATAAAACAAAAGGGTAAGACAAATATTTCTTTTAAATGCACCCAGCTTATTTGCCTTACTTAGGCACAACTGCACCTAGATATGCCTGAAGAGGAGCTGATCTGTTTTTCCACAAATCCTGTACAAAGTCATAGGTTAATCATTACATAATGTACAAGAATAGAAATAAAAAACACACAGAAAAAGCTGGTGAAAACCCCTGGATAAGAATGCTTGCAATAAGAAGAGTGAATAACCACCAAATTCACTAACACAAATAAATCTTGTGGCAGTTCTCAAAACAGGGAAGGTCTCTGAGGAGAGATCTAATTTTAAGCCTGACATCCAAAGGACAATTCTAGCTTTGACACTTGACTCAGCCCAAAGAAGAAGGGTTAGGCAACCCATCGAGACATGGCTGCTGCTGATGTGAATGTAGGTGGAACCCAAATAGAGGAGGCTAAATTAAATCCTATATACTTAGCTTACAGCCAGGTGAGACAGCAACCACAGAAGTGGTGTAAATGCCCAAGCTTAAGTGCCATCTTAACTGGCACTGTGTCCTGGACACACTAGCGGTAGGCAGCAATCCTCCCCTTAGGAGGCAGTAGCTGTGGTGATGACATGCAAATATGAAATAATATATATTTTTCTCTCCTTGGGTCTGAAAAGTATGCAAAGGTGCCAAATTCGAAAGTTATTTTCATTAGATAAAAAGGGAAAAAAAAAGACAAACAAAAACACTTCCTCCCCCCACCAAATTTTCTCTCTTATCTACAACTTTCCATAGGGAAAATACAAACAAAAGTCACACAATTTTCTAGCTGAAAAGTACATATATAAAAGAGAACCAAGATATGAAAAAGTATTGCCAAAATATAGGAAAGTGTTATATATTTCTACAACCTGCAAGATTTCTAAGGCAATGGCTGCATATTTGTTTAAAACACTTTACCAGTATGAAAAATCACAGCTGTTTCATCTACACAGACAATGCAAAAATAAGTTATAGGATCAGAGATCAAAAATCTCCTTTTCCAGTTATGTGACTGTGAACCAATACCGATCAACTGTTTACTCATAACAAGAACAAAAATCAGCAAAATTCCTTAATCACTAAGCACTTATTGAAGCTCAGAAACTTTACAGACATTGAGAAGTTCAGAAGGATTATTAGAGCTATATCACCACTTTTATGGCAAGGAGGAGTTAACTAATAACCATGATCATTTACAATCCAGTAAAACTAAAACTAAATACAGAATAGAGTCTGGTTTTGGTGGTCTAATCTGACCAGAGACATAACAGAAATAAACGCTAGTTTATATGATTATTAAATTCTATAATGTTCTAAATAATCTTAAAAGGCTTTGCTAAAAAATAAAGATAGTTTATACAATAAAATAGTAGTTAACTGTCATTGCCAGAATTAAGGAACAGCCAGAGGAAAAATGGCTGATCTTTGTTTGCTTACAGGACGCCTGACATTCAACCCTCTCTGCTTATAAAACGAAGCAATGATAATTCCCATCACTTGTTGACAGGATTAGCTGTCCTATTTGTCTAAGATGGTCAAAGCTGTGAATTGCTACTGAAGGAACCCAAAAGCAATGAGAAATGTAATTACTATATCCTTGGTGGTCGAGTGGGGCTGGGCACTGTACAAGAGCAATCTATCATCTCCTAACCCTTTTACAGTCACATGGGCAACAGTAAGAATTTTAAAGGGATGTGCCTACATTACTGAAGCCAATGAGAATTAAATACCTAAATACCTTTAAATATCCATTTTCAAAACAGTAGCCTAGAGGTCTGTAAAGAATATGTTTCCCATAGGAATCAGCTGATGAATCCAGACTCCCAATGATTCTTTCCTCACCTTCTGACAAACCTACAGTCCAAATTGTCTGTCACCAGTGCCTACTATACTAAACCACTGTAGGACTTCAAGGCTAAGGGACAACCAGATTGAGACAGGAAACATTACATAATTAATGACTGATTAGAGCTGCTTGTTGGTAGAGAGAAAATTCAGATTCTTTTTATTGAAACCTGTCTGTGGGAAGTAAAAAAGACAAGGATCACAAAGCAAAGACAGAAGGCTACCCTTTAGACGCTGTACATAAAGCCTTCCTATAACATACTTGATCCTTATTTTACAATAAAATTATTCATGAAGAAGAGTTCTGTTCTCTATTTTCCAGACAGGAACACTAAGGTACAGCACCTGCAAGGTTAAATGACTGATAGAATTAAATTATACAGTCAATGAACACCAAAAAGAGGAACAGAAGTTGGGCTCTGCCTGCATACACATCAGCACAGTAATAATTTCTCTCTCCAAGTCCAGGCTTCCTCCCTTTCAAATCAATTTTTAAACTACCAGATCAGATCATGCTGACTAATAATGAAGCATATTTTTCTCTTTTGAGCTCCTTCATATCCTTGTGACCAAAGGATAATAAGTTATGTTATGCTGTGAGAATTTATATGTGCATTTGAAGATAAGACTCAAGGAAAAAGTCATGTCCCAGAGCTAAAATACCAGTATCTCCTCTCTGCATGGGGAGTGGAACAGATTCACCTTCACCATAACATTGGACTGAATTACATGTTATAGTCTATGACATACTTTGACATGACTAATGTGACCCAGGTGGTCTCAGTGGTAGAAAAATGTTAACGTAGAGTGCATGGTTTATGAGATACACATATGCATTGACAACAAAAAATACTCATGGCTGTGTTTGTATAATTAAACCAAAAAGAGAAATAAAAAGAGAGAAACCCATGAGCTTGCAGGGGTCTGCAAATACACAAGCTGTCATATTTCACTATTTACATGTATGAAAGGTAGTGGGTGACGGTGTGTTTATAGACAGTGAGTTTCTAAAAGCACGTGTGCAAACTGTTCCCTCTGTTGTTTAGAGGATGACCAGATAGCCTTTTTTTTTACCACGGTGTTTAAGTGGAAACCATATGATACTATGTTTTATTTAAAATTGGGCTTGTACACTGAGGCTGGAAACTTGTATCTTTAGAAAGATTTCATATTGCATAGTGCCACCATATGTTGCCTACTTCAGTGTTTTAAGGAGATTGCCTACTGCCTAAAGGTAGCATGTCTCAAATTTACAAATCACATATTGCTTGAGGGCAGAAGTGAAACCATTGATTTAAGAGAATGCAATATGCTGAGTTTAAGGGTGTTAATTCTACTCTATCATTCTCTAGGATTCTTTACATTGAAATATATTTCAGTGAGGGAAAAGAATGAAAGGCCTGGAACTACAGGTTTTGTAATTGCATTTTGATCTCAAAAGGAAAAAAGAAACTGTCTGATTAGCTAGTCTCAGACACATCTAGCATAAGTGTTCTTGGAACCTCTTGAAATGAACATCATGAATTATGAGGCTGCCCTTTTACATTTCTCATCATTAGTGTAAATGGAAAAGTGGCCACTAGTACGTTACAACTAATTTAGTAGACAGACTTGTTCTAACATTTGTTCTGAATTATCTCATGCATATTTTAAAGGGAAAACTTGTAATTTATTTATATATCTTAATATTTAACTTTCTTAAAAAATTTGGATTGCTCACAGTAATTTAATACATTTCTATCCAATGTTTGCCTTCAGATAGCTTCTGCAAATGTTGAGATAGAGAAGTCCTAATCCCTGAATGTGAGATCATTACCTCATTGTACATATTCCATTTTTCATCAAGCCTAAATTAAAATATTTCAAATGATGAAGCTTCTATTCTTTTCCTTGAGATATATTTCATACCAAAATAATTCTTCCAAGGGACAGTGCTTGGAAGTGATGAACAGCTCCTGCAGCATTAGCATTATTATTACTGCATTTACATTAACATACCTGATTGGGAAGATAATAAAAAACAAGAGTCCTATTGTACCACAGTGATGGATAACTAAGACAAGGCTTTTGAAAGGATATCCTGTGTAGCCATTGGGCATAAATACACAGTGGAGAGAAAAACAAACAGTACAAAGTGCTGATAAAATGAAGGAGCTGTCCTCAAAGGTCTCAGAGACCTTTTCATATTGCCTGTTTCTTTGAGGACTGGATGAAAACCAGCTCTTCAGTAGTTTGCAATGTTCCCTACAGAGCTCGTCTTGTCTACAGCAGAGTGAGCTAATGTACTAGCAGTGGGGAAGATGGGTGAGTTTGCACCCTTACAAAAGTTAGCTCCAGACTACAGTGAATCTAGGGAGTAGTCTAAGGGAGGTAAGGTGATGACTTCCTGCATTTGGAAGGGAGAAATATTAGGAAAAAGCTCAGAAGTATCCGATGAAGGCACTAGGAGTGGAGGAATCAAAGCTGCTGCTCCCACAACTGGGCAAAATTGAGGGTATTTCACAGGAATAGCTCAAGGGAAGGCTTGGTGCTAGCAGGCTTTCTTTGCTTCTCTCACTATTAAATTGAAGGTTACAAAATGCTTTGAAAGTGAACACTAAAATAGAGTCTGAATAGGTTATAAAATTGCATGTCCTAGTTTTGGCAGTACTTCGTTCTGGATAATTTAGAGATTGGCATGGGAAACCTCTGAAACTGTTCTTACTTTTTCCTATAAATCCTGCCTATGTTTCTGTGTATTTCTCACTTTCTTACACCACAAATCTGGCAATAAAGGCATTTTTATGTCCATTGGTGACAGGTCTCACACAGCACACTGTTTTAGGAAGCACTGATGCTTTTATTGTTCTGACTCGCACTCAGCAAGTTAGGTGACCGTTTATAAGAAAACATCGTGGGCAAACTGAGTCTCTCATTTCTGAAGCAAGTGTTGAAGCTAGTGTGCTTACAAGTCACCCCCATTAATGGGAACTAGCACTGGCTTCTTTGCGACAGTTCCGCATCACTGGATGCCCTTCACAAATACCACTATGGCTTAATTTACTTAATATTAGTATCCGTGTTAACCTAATACTTCTCTTTCTCAAGAAAAAAAAAAGGCAGTTTATAACATGCTTTCTTATCAGGTAACAGCTATCTGGGTTTATTTAAAGAGCCTTTCTTGGCGGCACAAGAAGCGAGCCCCTGCGAGGACGGGAGATTAAGTTCCCGCGGGGCCGCTCTGCGCCTTTGTGCAGCCGTCCCTCCTTTGTGCCCTGCTCGGTGGCCTGTGCTGGGCAGCCTGTGGGGAGGAGATTAAGTTCCCTTCAGCTGGCCCGGCTCAGGGTGTGGCTTTTTCACATTTTGGCTAGCAGATGGTGCCAAACCAACAGGTGCACCCAGCTCGCCGCACCGAGCCTGCTGCATCTGCTCGGCACACAAATAGCGCGCCCGGCTGCGTCCCCCGCACCAGCTGCAGCGTTTGCTGTGACCAAGTAGGGCTGCAGACAAGGTGCTGAGAGACGGAGGCTGGTGACCTTCAACTGTTAACCTTTTTACATTATACTCCGAGAGGGGTCGGCATGGCAAGAATGCTTTGATCTGAATATTACGTGAGGAAAAATGAATCAAGGCTACAAGGTGATTAGCCGGTGGAGGAAGTGGTGGCCCTTTTGCTTTAAGTTTTACAGTGAGTGACAGGTTCCCCCACCCGTTGAAAAATGCTCCTGCTTTAACAAGCCTCCCTCTTGCATCGGTGCCACCAGTGGGTGGCAATTGCCTCCACTCTGGATGCTTTCCCTCCATAGAAATAAAATGAAACTGCTCAGACTATAATGTCTGAGGCCCATCGCACTCAATTCCTCCCATATTCCCTCCAGGGAACATGATTCCAGTCCAGGTTACGTAAAGTTTCCAGACTCTGTGCTCAGGCAATAGCATGTTTGATCTCCTAACACAGTTAGAAGCACAGAGCAAGGACAGGAGGTAAAATGACAATTAATGCTCCAATTCTAAGGATATCTTAGCTGTTTCTCAGGCTTATAGAAAATGAGAAGATACTGCAGCCTATATCTCTGCATACAACCTTTTTCCCTCCCAACTTGACCATATTCTTCCACAGTCCCTCATCACTTTTTCTTCAGTTCAGCCCCCTAATCCGGCTCAGTTCTCACTCTCCCCAAACAAGCAACTCTAGCTGATCTCCTTGGCTCAGAGTTGGACTCTTTAGCTGTCATTTTCTCTCTTTAACTGTTCTTCCTCTCTGCTTCCCTCTCTGCTCCGCTTTCACACTGACTTAATCTAATGTCTATTCTTCCCCCAGGGCCCTCTACTTCGGTGATGTTCTGGGTCTGCTGTAAGGTCTTTGCAAACCTGGCAGTTTCTGTTAGACTAACAGCTGTCTCCATCCCTTGCAGCTCTGGGGCTTCCCTGGGTCAGAGCACATCATGAAGCAATGAATTTCATGACTCTCAAGTGGAAAAATTATTGGCTCAGAAGAGGTTACAAGAAACTTTCTGGTCAAGAGGCTACAAGCCAACCTGCTGGGGTTCCACAAAAAGAGCTGCTAAAACATGGCCAAAGACAGGAAAGTCCTTTGGGGATGGGTTGTTTTTGAGGTGGGGTACACCAGATTACTGCTCTACAACTATTGAGCTTTTAGAGAGTCTTCCTGGCTAGACTCAGCTGTGGGCTGTTGCTCTTTTCTTTTGGATGGCCTCTTTCTTCCCAGTCTTGGAGGGAGGAGAAGCAGACGCAGAGGGAAGTGTTTCCATCACAGTGCAAGCTGAGCTACATAACGTCTGGAATGACGACTGGCTGCATCCAGACTTGTCTGGGTGCCTATTTGGGGAGCTGGAGAACAGCTCTAGCCGCAGTTACATGAGCCCTGAGCATCCTTTAGACGGCTCAGTTTGAAGACAATACAGGGATTTTAAACAGATTGCCGTCTCATACGAGAATTGCCAGGAAAGGGTCCAATAGCCTTCCAAAGAGGAAATTCTTTGGTAGGAGCAGGAGCTGAAATGGGTGGAGTGATGGAGAAATAACTGTTACTGTGATGGAGAAATAACTGTACTAACTGAAACCAACTTGAAGGATTTGAAGACAACAGGTTACTGCATCCACAATTGTCATAAATGTATAACTTCATTGGCTTTTATTCTTTCAACTCCATTTTTCTTCTGTCAATTTCCTAAGTCACAGATGGTTGCTCTGTACTCCTTCTGCTATACCAGAGTTATAAAAGAATGCTTTATTTTGAGAGAAAGAAGTCCTCTGTAAATATATCTCCCGGAACACCTTTACTCCTAATTTCAAAAGATTAAGAAGGATATATTCACAATCTATTTATCTGTATTATATATATATGTATATGTTTGTGAAAATAGCATAGCTAAATTGATACATAGACTTTTTCTTAAAAGCCACTAATATTTGAATTTTTGTGATTTCCTCCAAATGGCACTAAATGCTCTAACTGCCACAAATACCTACATAATATTCACTACGTTTTTGAACATTTCACAAAGCCTAAGAAGAAACCTTTGTGAAAGTGGACTCTTGTTCCCTCTGGAAAATCTAGAAGAATCTCATACAGGTGCACAACTTGTCTAAACGCTTTTTAACCACCATGTAGCATGGCTAAAGAATGACAGCATAACAGTAGTGTGCGTTAGGAATGACAGAATAACAGAAGAGTGTTTTACAAAACAATGGAAGTAGCTACAGAATGGATATCATTCCACATCAAACTCAACAGGTTATAAAATAATGTCCATAACTGAATAATACATTTCTATCTGACATTACAGCTTCCAAGTCTGCTTAATTCTCCCAGAGGCTTGTCTCTGAGCTCTATAAAAAGTTAGACTAACTACAGAGAACAAAAATCTTTTCAGACGGGGCAACTTTTTCTCTGTGTTTTTAGTCCTATACTGCCTTTGCCGGTTCTGGGGGCAGGGCTCTTCTGATGCCAAGCCTCACTCAGGAGGCCCTGTAAAGCTCACAATCCCCCCCGTTTTTTTTTTTTTTTTTTTCCCCACTGAGGTGAGGAAGCAGCTCAGAAGGGGTTAAGCGGCTGGGCACCAGATGCAGCTGGACCCTGTTAATCTGCAGGGACCAGCTGCTTTGTATAAAAAGGAAGAAGAGAAACAGAGCGGCTAGTGCTGAGGGAAAGTTGAGGGTATTAAATTGCTTATACTCTGGAAGGAGGGGACTGAGCAGCACTTACATTATAGCTTCTCAGTGCTCTTGCAAAGGCAGAAAAGCTCTGCAGGTATTTTGTTTGGGTTTGGAAACTGCTATTGCGGTTGGCAAGTGGCAGCCCACCCAGGGTAGTTACTTTTAGTCCTTAGCCCTGTCTTTAGGAAGATGGGTCTATGGGGCAAAAGCTGATACTGAGCAAATCAGGTGCAATAAGCCTCAAACTGGTTTTGATTTCTTTTATTTCCAAAGTTGGAAAAAGAGCCTTGTAGCTTCTGGAGTTTTAATGTAGGGAAGGCACTGACCCCTCTCTTGACTGTTTTGGGAAGCTCTCAGCCGAGTGAAGCTGGTATTTCTCAGTCGCCACAAATGTTCTCCCGTCAGTGCACGTAGACACAAAAGTTCTACAAAGTCACCCGCTATAACGCTTGTCAAACGGGCTGTTGGAGGAAAAGCCCTGAGCAATGTTCACCAACTCCAAAAGCTTTAGGAGCAGAAGTGGAATTGCATAATACCGTGTACAGAGCTATTAGAATATATTTAGTAATTCCATTAGAAATCTGCTGTTGCGCAAGGCAGAGCATATGGAGAGAAGTTGGTGAAAACCTGATTAAACATTTATATGGAGCATATTTTGATTTAACTTACATAAATAATTCATTATTTTTGTTTTCTTGTTTTCTTTCTTTCAAAACCACCCTTTTCTACACCTGCTGTGCTAAAAATAATGCTGCTCTATCAGTAATGAAGAAGTAGTGGTGATAAGTGGGGATACTGTGGCAGTAAGTGGAGTTGTACCCATCTGCACCAGATTCCCATCACTTGGATTTGATAGACCCATATTCTTTTGAAAAACCTTGTATTCATATAAAATCTGCTGTAGTTTTCTTTTGCCTTCACAAATAGCACTGTCATTCCAAGGGCAGTTATTATTATGCAGAAATTAAGTTGTGCTGGGAGTCCAGATCAATAAGACAGTTTTCCCAAACCTATGAGGATTTGCTACTTGTGTATCGGATGACTGAACTATTTTCTAAACTAAGTGACAATTTTAAAAGGAGATTCATTTCTGAACTTTGCAAAATTCTGGGTTCAACATTCTAGTTCATCTTTAGTTTCTGTACTCTGTTGGGATTCAAAGTCTGATTTGCAATAACACTAAAGGTCTTTTATGTCTTCTTTATATTAATAATGTGGTACAAAGTAGGTCTAAATCCCACTTTAAGACCACCTCTTGCCATTACATATATAAGAGAATTCAAGCTGCTTATTTAAGAGTTGATCTGAGTGAACATTCAAGCACCCCAAAGCACAGATTTTTCTCTGAAACTCCCGAGAACAAAGTATTTCACAAAAACTGCTTCTCCTTTCCCTCCCACTGAGTTTCAGAGTTCAAACACTGGCAATTTCCAGTACCATCTTTTCTTGTGTTCTCATTACAAGTAGTATTTCATTACCTGTGGAATAACTAGCCCCTGCTTTCCCACATCAGCATTGTCCCTGCTCCTTTCTAAGAGTGCTGTCACTCATTACAGCAATGAGCCCTTCTTTCACAGCAGCCCAGCAGACTCCAGAAATGCGGGGCTCTGGATCATTACCAGTGAACAGAGTCACTTTGGGGTCATTATCAGAGAACAGTGTCACTTTTTTTCTAAAAAAATGGCATTTCCTCTAAAGCTCTGTGTGGCGACAGCTGCCTTGTGAATTCTGCCTAAGTTCTGCAACCCAATGGCTTTGACCAGCAGGCTTCAGCGGGGAATTAAATTATGAAATTTTGTTGGAGAGAAGACGCTGAAGTCTTTTGAAACAGAAATATTATCTCCTGCATAGAACATACTATATTCAGCCCTGAAGGGCTTTATGAAGCTGCTCACATAAAAGCTTGATAGTGTTAGCTTGTCAATGTATTAATCATGATGTGGTTAAGCAAAAATCCACCCCAAACTTTCAGAGACACTGTGCAGAAAAATTCTTCTAATATTTTAGTTGGTTTGTGGGCTAATGCTTTTCTCTTGTGCGAAAGCAGACAGTCTGTTAGATTGCAGAAGTGATCTCTAATGAAAAATAAAGCTTTCAGCATGTGGCTTTGGCAGCTATAGCTCATTTTTGTGCGCTTTCCAACCTGGAGAGAAGAGGAGAGGGCCCAGGGAGCGCCCAGCCTGGTCCGCACGCACCGAGCGTGACCGGTGCCGTCGCAGCGGGAGCTGCGCGGGGAAGCGAGGCTGCTTGGTGAATTTCATTAAAAATCCGCGATGTCTCTGCGCACAGCCTTATTCACAGTTTTTTCTGTATTGTGATTTTAGGATATAACAAGGTGTTAACAAGAAAAACATGTTTTCATTAAAGCTGTATACAAAATGTATCTTTGCCCTGAGCCCTTCTGTGTGTTTATTTTTCTGAAACAGTCTGTTACTTAAAGAAACAAACAAAAATGGAAGCGGGGGAAGAAACTTTCCTCTTTCTGTGGGAAGGTCCCTTGGAGCCCCTTCCTCTGCCTCCTGCCACAGCCGTCGGGCAGCCCTGGGCCAGGTCGGCATCTCACTTGTGCTGCTTATTTAGTTAAGGGGCTGTAAGTGTTTGCTCTGTTTTCTTTTTCTTCTTTTTTTTTTCTTTTTCTTTTTTTTTTTTTTTTTCTTTCTTCCCTCTCAAAGTGAAAACACTGTAAAAATAATGACGGTCATAAATGCTGCATTAAACACTTTCTAAAAGGTTATAGTTCGCAGCTGTGAGGCCGCGGCCCTCCGGTTACACTGCGGCAATGAAGCGGGATGCTTTCCCAGCCCACGCGCCGAGGCGGAGGGAAGTGCCCTGCGCCCATGGCAGCAGCGCCGGAGCCTTGTCCAGTGGTCACAGGTGGAGGATGGAGCCAGAAAGTGGAAGCCATGAAGGAGGGTGGGAGAGAAAGCACAGAGGCCGTGGAAGATGAGTGGGGCTGTGCTGGGAAAGGGAGACAGGAACGTGGAGGGAGGAAAAAATAAGCTCAGAGCAAGCAAGGGCAATGGAAAAGAAAGATGAGAGCAAAGGAACTGCCCAAGGGAGGTGAAGGACATGACTGATAAAAGAGCAAGGGAAAGAGCAGGGTGGTGGTGATGCAGATGGAAAAGGTCTGTGAAAACTGGAATTCTCATAGGGAGGCCAAACCAAGCATTGCTTACCTGACGTGCTGTGAAAAGGAAAAGAGAGACAGAAATTTCAGTAATTTACAAAAAATTGAGGGTACAGGTACAGGTGAGAAGGACAGACACAAGTAAAGAAAAAATCCCTGGGCTACGCTGTATCCATGAGGATGTATCCAAACACAGACAAATGAGGAAGGGAATTTACCTTCTCCTGTTCACAGGAGGGTCATTAACCCTCCTCCATGCAGAGATGCCTTCCGTATCTATACAGGCACTGAAGCAAATAAAGCTATGTCCCTAGTCCAGAACATCTGGGACTTGACATGGGAGCTGTGGTCTTGTGGGAAAACAGAACTAAGCTTGGGCCTAAGGGTGGGACAGTTTTTACTATTTGTAAGTCTGCGTCTACAGCTCAGATATGAGTTCGCATGCTCAAACTCATATTTGCAATGTGACAGCACTTAAGACAGCCTGTTTTGTCCCATACTCCCAGAGCACTAAGCATCCTTCTGGCATATATGTTACACTCAGTCTGCTATGGGAAGGATTTTCTCTCTTTTTTTTTTTTTTTTTTTTTGAAGTAGACACATTGGAGTTAGACTTTTCTCTCCTCAGCCTTAGAGTACCTTGGGGGTTGTAAGCAAGTATGGGGAGGTTTGTTTTAAACCATGGTATCTCATATATTTGGCAAGCGGAAGATCATGTCCAATCTTAAAAATTAAACCCACACTTGCTTAAAGCAGGAGGATTGGCCAGTGAAGGTGCTCTGGTATCCGGTCCAGACCCTCAGCTTTCTGCGTTCTCATGGTGAAGCCAATGGAGCTGCGCCCTCCACTGAGAGTCAGCCCAACCACTAGGATGGATATTGAGGGGGGTGGTGTGCTTTTCTAATGTAAGAGGCCCAGAAGTCTGTGTTCCATCAAGATAAAGTGAGATGTGTGAGGCAGAAAGGAGAGAACAGACAATTTCATGCTTAAAATCAGGCTAGTGAGGACTACAAGCATTGAACAATTTTCTAAGCTAATAAGAGGTTTGAAACAGGTTTGTTTCTGTTTGCTTAACTGTCCAGCTGTCATGTAGACTCATAGCTGAAAGAAGCAACAAAGATTCTGTGGGGATAGAATTGGCCACAGGGGTCAAGGGACAGAGAGATGGGCAATGGCACAGTCACTTCATGTTGGGAAGAAGAAAGAAAAGGAGGAAAGTATTTTCAGATCCTTCTTTCCATGCTCTTCATCTTAAACTGCTCATCTTGGTAACACTTTCACAATAAATTTGGAAATTATTTCAGCACTCATGATTTTTTGCATACACTGTTGGGATGGGTGAAAGATAGAAAAGGAACACTTGTTGCCAGGTAACTATTGTAACTGGGTATATGAAAAGTAGTTTTAATCCATGCTTAGTTTAGCTGGCAACCGTTCCTGTCATCTGCTTGAGAACTGTTTAAGTAGATAAAGTGTATTAAAGGATATAAGCAAAAGAGCAGCCCCTTGTACCTGCTGCATGCAAGGAAGCTGGGAGTTGAGGTTTGTTCCTATCCTCATTTGCAATGTGTGGGATGAAACAGCATAAAATTTAAACCAGTGTGCCTGATGTTAGTTGCACTAGAGGAGATGCTGCTACATTGCGCTTATTTTTTTTTCAGATCCATTAGTACTGCACTTTCTTAGAATGTTTTATTTAAGAATTGAGCTTATACTTTCCCTTTTCTTGGTATTTACTACTTAACCTTGATGCTCAGAACCTTTATTACTTAACCTTAGGAAGCCAGATTGGTTATACCTTCTCCAAATAGGTAGCCGCGGCGTGGGAGGCACACAGCTGTCGTCAGTCTGTCTGTCTGCACAGGGCTGGGGACTATTAAGACTGTCAGAACTTTCTTCTCTTGCCAGCCTGATGTGGGAGTAACGGTGGCTCCTTTGCCCTGTACAGAAAACAACAGAGCAGCTGATCTTTGCTCTGGACTTCTGAATTAGTAGTTTGCTCTCTTGGCTTTTTTCTCCCTCCAGCTGGGTATGCATCCACCTCTCTAGAGAAATTAGCTGCACTAGGTGAGCTCAGATATTGCTTTACTATTACTTATAAGATTGCAGGTGTCTTTCTGCACCTGACAGCAATCACTGCAATAGCAAGAGAAGGGTCCACTCTTGCTGACATCTGTAAGAGCTCTGCCACGATGTGGAGAAGCTGGATTAGACCGACAGGAGCAGATTTTCTGCCTGACTTTTGCTTATCTTGTTGCCTTTCCATGTCCAATTTTGTATTGCATAAATTATGTCAGACACAGACTGGGAAAGCCAGTGTGGGATAGGATGAACTCCTAGAGTTGTCAGCTGGCACCTTGGCTCTGGAAACCATTGGCAGCTGGTGCGTATTGGAGCTGCATGGAGTCTGTTCCCAGCTGTGCCCAGGGCTACATCCCAGGGATGAATACCCAGCAGACTGGGATGGAAAAGACTCTAGTCTATAAAACATCAAATACAAGAATGCGTGTAAAACCTTTCTGCAAATGCAAGGCTTCTTTTAGCTCTGCAGCATGTTTATTTTCTGGGGTGAACCTTGGTGGTGCGGTTCCTCTCACCTAATGTCAGCCACATAAAATGACAGTGTTAGCCCTGTGGAGATCTAATCTAACTGATTCCTTATGCACTTTCTAGAGCATTTGAAGAGATGTAGACACCTCAAGGAGCAACTAACCCATCCTTTCTTAAAATGAATGGGACCTCTGGAGGTGCCTGAAAAAGAGCACACTCAATGGGCTCGAGTAGGTTTTTAGACAGCAGAATGAGCAGAGATGTATCCTGCTCTGAGATGGTGTCACTATACATGAGTCTTTTACTCAGAGTAGTTTGGGAATGAAATTACTTAAAAGAAAAGCATGGAAAATGTTAAGAACGAAACAATAAGGGGTGGGTAGGAAGCTCCCTGCCAGCAGTGCCCATTTTGCGGTACCGTCAGCTCCCACACTCATGCAAACATCACTGATGAGTTTTGCCCATCAGTGTTTATTGGCAGTATTCAAAACAGTTTTGACTGCTTTGGGATGGCTGGGAATGAATATTTTACTAATTCTCTGTTTTTTTTTTTTTTTTTTTTTTTAATGTGAATTTCTGAAATTAAGCATCTTTAAACATTCTGTTTTTTTAACTGGCTCCTTTACTTGAAATGCCAAAGATTTGTATAAAAATGGTTGGTCATTTGAAACTGACCTGCTTTTTTAACTGTTATAACTGTTTGAGTAGATTTTTCATGAGCTGACTCTATGAAATTCAGAATAAAACATAAATCCTTATCTCGTATCTGTTTTTTCAACTATCCTTGCAATTCTTTGCACGTACTCCTTTCATTAGCTAGAAAGAACTAATGACATATAACACTTTTCTAAAAGTAATTATTCTTTATTGTTCTCTCCTGTAGGTATAACCAAAATTTCTTGGTTATCAGCTAAATAAGTGATGTTTTTACAGGCAACGTTCCTGAGGCGATTTCCACACATTACTTGTTACAAATAGACTAACCCAATGACTACAATTAAAATAAATCAAGCCAGCTGAGAAGGTTCAAAAACATGACACAAACTTCACTAAATAGCAACATGACATAAAGGGATGCTGTAATGCCTCCATGATAATAGTTGTAAAGGCTTCTGTATGCAAAATGTAAAAGACCGCTTTTCTGTATGCTGCCATATGTCCACTGCAATTTGTGGACATATGGACGTAGGACTCTCTCATGTGTAATGTATATCACACAGACAAAAATAAAACAGGAGCAAAGGGCTAATATCATGAACACTGTTTAGAGGACAAATTAAAATGTTTGTTGTGGCAAAAACATGGGTGTACTAATTAATAGCTCTAGATTGCTTATTGGCACTGGCTGCGACAGCCTCAGGTTTTTGATAGGTTTCAATAACAGACAAGACTGTAAAATGAGATATGTGTCTTGAAATGTAATTGCTTAGATAAGCTCTCCTTTTAAAAAAAGAGTGCAGTCTGATTTTTTTTAAGTTTGCAGTTTGAATTACTCTCTTTGCAAATTTATTTATAATTCTACTGTCTTTATTGCCTTATAGCACTGCCCACTGACGTGAATGTGGGATTAGAAACAAGTAGGAAGGGATACAAAAACTTACAAGAAGTTTTCATTTCAGTGAAAATATTTGAAACATAAGATATTTTCCTAGCCAAAAGGAAAATGATAATGCACATCCAGTAAGACATGCTTCATGTGCCTTCATTTCTCTTGAAGATGGAAGCTGCCTGTTAAATATTACCTTGCTAGCAATCAAAACTGTATAGGCTTAATCTCCACTTCTTTGGGAATCAGGGAGATGATCTATAACAAAAGTGATGCTCTCTTCGCTTAGCAGAGTCAGTAGCTTATATCCTCTTGCTAAAAGCTGTAGTCCAGAAGAAATGGATAAGTAAGGCTACCTGACGCTTAAAAAGAACGGCATATGCATTTGCTAGTCAAAACTGAGGAGCACCAGGGAGTGGTTACTTGACCATCTTATTTTAAATATTAGATTTAAAATTTCTATTCTGCTTTGAAAGTAAGACTGGCAAATGAAACCAAGTTAGGAAAGGACAAAAGGATTTTATGGTGGATAGAAGCTGTACCCTGAATATTAAGAACACAACTGAGATCTGCTGCTAATGTGTGCAAAGCAACTTACTTCCATAGGAGAGACACCGATTTCTCCCCCAGAGAGATTAATCTCCTCATAGACGAGTCATTCGAGCATGAAGAAATATTCTTTGGACATGGTGCACCAAATGGAAGCCCATACATCAGACAATGATGGTGTATTATATTGAGACGTTTATAGGATAGGGACATACCAGCTGGGACGTGCAGCTTTAAGGGAATAAAAAAAAATGAAAGGATTTAAGGTGGATCTGCACTGAATATTACTGAGCCAACACTGTAAATGAGAGTTCATCCACTTCTCACCACAGATATATTTCTGTAGGGGTACTCAGTTCTTATGGAGAAATGTTTACTCAAATTTGCTTCATAGATTTTTTTTCAGGTATGTGTTCCAATCTGTGTGGTAAAATAATGGGATTGGGTGAGCTGTGCAACCGGGAACATCCTCCTTCCAGGCCTCCTGACAGTGATATAATTCGGACTCCTTCTGACATTGTTATGCTAATAATGGTCACACTAACAGTTTTCATAAGTCCTGCAAAGGCTGTGAACAACTGCAATCTGTCGAGGTTTCTGAATGCATTTTGGTTCTTAACAAGAGTTCAGAGATGAGAGCTGTTAACTTTTAAACTGGAGCTGGTAGGAGCAACAGTCATAGACTTTCCTCCTCCTTCTACTGATGATGATGATTTTGCAACACGACCGAGGAAATGTGGCAGGGTCTCCTCAGCAGACAGCCCTTCAACACGAGGAATCGAGTCATGTAAGGTTGCATTTTGTTAACAAAGTATGACTGACTGGTAAATCTTAACTTGCAAGTCACTGAAGCCAAATACTGTCCAGTGACCACGTTTCTTCCTATTTGAGAAAATTCCATTGAGGAAAGTGGTCTTGGATTGACAGAACATGAAATGAAGAGGGACCATTAAAGTGGGCTCTCTTTCACACGCCTTAAGTGCTCTTCCTGCTTCTGCGAATAAGTCAAAAGTGCAATAGGTATAAATAAATTACTATTAATTATTCTATGCTTAATTAACTTCCTTCATCTTAAGCACATTCTTCCTTCTGTAGATAGATGCAAGTCTTGCTAAGCGCAGGGATATATTTCACGACAGACTGATATATTCAAGACTTCCCCAAGCCCACAGGAGGCCGAGGTGTTGTGGGGTTGTGGTGCCATCAGAAAGGCGTTCACTCCAGGTAGGGGGGGAAGGTGTCTGTCTGCTTATGCGTCCCTGCTTATGCAGTGCCAACATGGACCTATAATCCCAGGTACCATAAGAATATTCCTATGCTTTGAGGTGGGAAAGAACAGGTGTAAGGCTGAAACAGATGGATATGAGAAAAGGCACTGGGGCTGTCCGAGGGCAAACCCTAACCCTGCAACCAGCTGGGGCCCTCCGCCCTCCCAGCTGCTCTATTTCCCATCAGAGCAGGAGCTAGAACAAAAACTAACCACCCTTTCAAATAAAAGCTTGATCTAGTAAAACAAACAAAAATCACAAAGCATTCAATCAGTCTTCTCCAGGACTGCGCCCTTTTCAAAGCCGTCACCCTCTTTCCAGCAGGCACACGCTTCCACAGCCAACCCTCGCACCCTGACGGCCTTCGGTATGCTGTCTGTACCCTCCCACCCTGCGTGTACCTTGCAAAATATCATCTTTTTATGTCATGAAAATTTCTAGTGGTAAATATCATCTATCAGGCAAGCTTCCTATTTTAACTCTGCTTTATTGCCCTGTCAGGATGTCTGGATCCTAAGAATATTTCAGAATGTGCTTTAATGGATGGTCATGGAACATTTTCAATTTCGAATTCCACTTACCTATATCAGGAAAATTTTTTATTTAATAAAATATTTCATTTTAGATTCATTTTTGCCTCAGAAACACATTATATTTTGGTACATGATATACAGTAAGGAGAAATCATACATATTTTATGTGGAACACATATTGAATTTGTAATATGTGTCTGATAATGACTTTGTACTAAGCTCCTGTTCCTTCACAGTTTCAGTGTAATTGCTGTCCTGAGCTAGACAGAGTCTGCAATACTGCTACTTACTTGCTTATGCAGTTGTGTGAAACCTATAAATCTACCTCGAGTCTGACGATACTTTCATACACTGAGGAGAAAAATGATACATCGTGATAAAATAGAGTCCAAGACTTGCTTTATTCTGGATGATTCTTATGTTTTAGTTTCTAGAGACTTCGTTCAACTTTAAGCATTTTTTGCATATGTTTTGTTTTAGACATATTAGGAAAAATTTTTGACTAAGCATGCCTTCGCTTAACAGAGGGACTTTTCTAATGATTTCTGCAGACTGAGTTGGAACAAGTGTTCATGTTGCCATAAGGAGAACTAATTATTAGATTTGGGAATTTATGTATGTATATTTATGTATGTATCTGTAAAAACATAAGGGAATAAATGAAATGGATGCCCAATATCCTTTGCAAGTCCTGCATGAAATAAAAGCTTAGAAATAGCAGGGAGGTAGAACGAGTCTACGTACAGCAGCAGGAAAAATGAGACTGAGAGCTAAGACTTATTCATATTCCCACAAGATGGTTCTGACTTTTTGCCAGAAGGTCAGCATCTGATAAAGTATTTTATACTGGTGCCTTTCTTTTTTTTTCCATGATCATTAGGAAAGTGCAGCATGGGAGCTTAAACTGGTAGTGGACAATCATAGATTTTGATAATCATGGATGGCTAACACTTGTTAAATACAGGCATGAAGTCTTTGTTAATGTTTTGCAATAAGTAGTGGTGTTATTTTTAAGGCATACTTTTGGAAGAAAAAAAGAGAACCCTCTCGTTTCAAAACACAGCATCAAAACATGATCTTATTAACATCTTGAAAGGGAGAACATGTAACTCCTCCTCCTCCTCTCTTTCCCTTGCTTTTTCCCTGCAATTCTTCACTTCCAGAGAACAAAAAGAAGCCCTCCTTAGGAGACACATTGATTTTCTCACAGAAATCCAGGATAGTAGCACTCTGTTCCTGCCATGCAGAACAGGGTGTTACTGTATGTTAGATTTTGGTATGATCACTAGGGCGAGAGATGGATACTAGTTGGATCCGTCCAACTATCCATCCTAGCATGCTTTCAGGTAGGGACTGGAAATCATGTCTTTTTCTCTGGAGGTGATAATGCTCCAGAGCTAGGCAATGCAGCAGGAGCTAGATACTGCATATCGGCCACAATATTCACCCTTCTAGACATGTGTGTAATTGCCAAGAGAAAAAAAATGTCTGGAAGGTGAGGACCAATGGCTTTGACTGACTTCTCAGTGGGTGAATGAGGCAAATATGCTCCTGTGTATAGACATAGGCAGCAGGAGTAAACTCTGGCATGTATGCATAAAAGCAGGACCTTTCCTGGAGAGTAAATACATTCTATTATTTGCTCTGTAACAGGACAAACTTAAGCTCCAACTGTGGCAGATGCGCTGGGAGTTGGTATTACTCCAAGTCTAAGTGGGAACTTTGCCCACACAATGTGCAAAGTTTATCCAGACCATAGAGCTTCTGGATGGGAAGTCTAAGTAAGTCAGGTGTTCCTCAGCTGTTGCTGTTTGAGAGGAAGTAACTTTTATTTAAGTGCCTGAATGTCAGTTGAGGAACATATTAGGGAATTCAATGCCATTGACTGTGTAAAGTTTGTTTCCCCAAACAAAAAGGTTGATGCACATCAGAGCTGGAAGAGCTTGGTGTACATGCCTCAGCGGGGCCTCTGGTTTCTGACCAGGAACCGCTTTGGGTGAAACCTTCTTTGTGGAGTGTTTGTGAACACAGTGTGAATTCTCTGTGTCCAAGAGACGCAGCTTGTACTAAAGTCAAAGAGAAATAAGGTCTTTCTTTTCCCTTGTTCTCCTTAAGGTGTTGGAAGCTGTTGAAACTTGTTCAAAACAACGGGACATTCTGTCCAGTTTGTCTGGAAATAGCCCAAAAGTTCAAAAGTTACAAGCAAGAAGAAAAACATTCCAACTGTGTGAACACACAACCCTCGTTTCTTTAGGAATTTAGGACAAAATAAGGACTTTTGTATCTAGAGTCAGACATCAGGTTCCAGTCAATCAGGCAAAGTAACAATAGAAAAGTGACCTCAGGAAAAATGCTAATGATTAATAAAATATTTAAAATTTGATTCTTCCTCAGTTTGAAAAGGTGAATTAATGAACACATCAATCAAACCCCTGAAATCCTGAAAGCCTTCAATTTACTTTCATTATAATTGCATGGCAGAAAAATAGCCTTCACCCAGAGATACCCACTAAAATGTAATTAACCTTTTGTTTGTGGAAGAACTTTCTTCAGGAATTTCAGGTGCTTATTTGGAGCTCTCAGAGGGTATTGTATCTTTAACAAAGACACCATTTCTTATCAGTGTTCATATGTTACTGAAGTTAAATGGGTGTTAAGAAAAGTAAAGAGTTTTGAGAAGATAGCTAAAAACATCTGGGTGAGTTGTTCAGATTTCTTCATTCTCTTGGGATGTAACTATTTGACTAGTTTTACATTTACAATACAGTCCTCCAGAGTAGGCCAGACCTGTATTTTTAACATTAAACTACTGTAAAACTGACAAAAAACATCTCTTGATTTGTTAAGGCTGTTTAGCTCGGGACATTTTTCAAGGCTTCTGTACCTTTCAGTTGTACTCACACAGGCAAATAAATGCAAAGAAACAATGATGCAATCTGTCCTTCTGGCTAGGTGATTTTTACAGTTCTTTAGCTCTAAAAATCTATCCAGCCTTAAGTATGACCCATTCTGTATAGCTAAGAACAAAGAGAATTTCTGAGAGAAGAATTTGGCAAGTGTCTACATCAGCCTTTATACATTTACTAACTTACATAAGTTACATGAAAATCAACTAACTTGGATTAAAAATTGTAATACTAACAAATCTAGAAGAAATCTGGAAGAGAAAAATCAGTTGGAGCTGATTTTTGGAGCTGTAGTCATTGGTAGCCTGTCAAAGAAAAGAAGACATTTTCATAAGTGTTAGCAATAGCCGAGTCCAAGGTTCCAGCTTGCCCTCCTTATTCCTAGGAAAGATTCCTTTTGCATGATGTGCCTAAATAGGCATGATAAAGACGCAGAAGTGCTGGCATTGGTTGAGGGTGACCTCAAGGTCAGTGCTTAAGTGTGAGCACAGATGTACCCAATGGCACTGCTTCCTCGTTTTTGTGTACAGTTAGCATCAGACCATGGTACCTCAGTATATAACTGGACCTTGGCTTTTCATGGGCTGAACTGGAATGACTCTTGACCTCAGTTGTCAGGAAAAATACTGTTGGTAATAATTTATGACCTGATTTTGCAAAACTCCCACTCAAACAAATGAGGTATAATTGTATGAGTAAAGATTTACAGAACTGGTCCTCTATGATACAGCAATATAAAAATCTACTCATCTCTAGAGCTTAATTGTTTCCCAGAGGTCTGTTAAACTACACCTTGCAATTCATCTTGCTAATTCATTGTCGTGCTGTATTACAGAAGCAATAGCCTCAAGTGCCTGTCCTGGAGATGGTGGCTGGAATACAATGACAGAACAGAGTATCCTGCAGAGCGGAGCAGCTCTGGTGACCAGGGCAAGAGACCTACCGCAGAGAAATCATATTTTCTTAAATCTCTGCAAAAACATATGTGCCTCTCTATAGTGTAATCCTTGTGTAGTGTCTTATGCACTCCTATATGTTTCATTCTCCTTCTCTGTTTGCTTTTTTAAACAGGGCCTGCAATGTATGGGAAGACTGGAAGTGGGCTGTTTCTTTCACAGTTCCAGGTTTCATGCAATTGTTTCAGGGGATTAGAAAGGTGCCAGAGTATGTGGATAATGAATTCTCTAACAGCATATTGCATGACTGGTTTCATTTCCCAGTTTTAAGACAGCAGATTTTTCTCCGTTTCTTTCCTTGATGCTATTAGAGGTCTTCAAATGATGTATTGTTCCATTTAATTTTAACTAAAGTAATCCCCTCTGATGAAAGGAAAGCTACTTTTATTAGTAGGTGAGCAGAGTGACTGCATTAGCAGTCAAGTCCTATTCTCCTTTACACAGATAGAAATCAAGTCAGCTCTACTGGAAGCAAAGTGTAGCCTAATGTAGGCAAAGTAGAGCGTGATTTTGAAAAAATGTTTTTCCTTAAGACATAGCAAAAGTTTTATGGGACTCTTCCCCATCTTAGAAGAGTTTTACATATTGTACAAAATTCTACTTTTCCTTCATTATTTTGCTTTACTGGATAGAGCCAAAAGTAGCTGTATACTTCTGACTTTGAACGGATTCCTACTTTCAGGTTATTTAAGGGTGAGACTCTTCTCTCCCACCTGGAGGCACCGAGAGTCAGACTTCTAGCCCATGTTTGTGTTTTAGGATCACTGTAGCCCGGAAGGAGACTGATACTTCTCGCAGGGTAGGATAAGTCACACTGGGCTCATGTATGTCGACAGATTGGTCAATGTGGGGAATCCAGGAACCTATTTTGGACCAATTGTCTAGTTTAAAATGGTTGATGTTAGGAGAGGTAAACAGCTCCCTCCCATTCTTATATGACTCACAATCACTTTTAAACCAGTTTTTTAAACAAACATAACATTTCTATTTCTATTTCTTTTTGTTTCTCATTAAACTAGCAGCTTTCACCCTGGTGTTACGGTCAGCTGGTCTTTTATTCATTTCCTCCTTTCCCCCAAGCATACCAAGTTGGATGCATGTGCTGTGGAGAGGTTTAATAAATCACACAAGAGTAGTATTCCCTACTTCATATTTTTCAAATAAACTCTGCAAAAAATGAGTAAATAGGCTTTACTTACTTTCTACATTTTTTTTCTTGGAATAGGTCCTTGTTTGCAAGGAAAAGAATAGTTCCCCAAAATTATTGATGAATAAAAAATAGCATTCTTTGCTCAAGATGCATGAGCTTACGATATTCATTTCTGTTGACTACTTCTGTCTCATTTTACTTTGGTCTGTTATCTGGCTACAGGGAATCTCTTCTTGCATTTTAGATATTTTGAAAGAAAAGATGTTTGTATGCACACTTAATAAACATTTGCTGTCACTCTACCCAATATACAGTAAGATTTTACTGAGGCAAAATATGTTAGGATCTCTTTTCTTGAAGTGACAAATAATTTTTACATTAGTATGTTGTTTTTTTAACCTTCAGAATTTTCTTCACAAATAAAGTAAATCTTAAGTTTTGTCATACCTTATAATTGCTCTGACAAAAACATTCACAGTGACATGAGTGGTAGCTTTGGCTACCAAGACAGATTTTCATAATAATGAGTTTTTTCCTGTAGGGGGCTGTGAACTGCTAATTAGCATCTATGACCCAATATTCTCAGCAAATAAGAGTAATAGCAGTAATTTCTAGCTTTATGCAGGGTGCAAGTCTAATATTACCAGCACTTCTGTTTCATTTGTAATTAACTGCAAGCAATTATTACAGAGTCAAGGAAGTATATCCTAATGCTCGTAGGTAATAAAAAAAATTGAAATGATGTTTGTAAAGCTCATATGTTTCATGCTGGGTGCACTGATTTCTTTCAGAGAACTGCGATTATGTGCCTATCAATTAAAAAAAATCCTCTTTAATGTTTCTTTACATTGATATGTTTGTGAATGCTGATGTCTAAGTATCTAGTCTGCGCTTTAATTCTCTTCTTTCTTTTTTCAAACTCTGTGCTTAAAATTTCACTTAATATTTTGATCACAATGTTAGTGAATACTTAAACTGACCACTGGATCTCAGTGTAAGACTTAGTTGGTACTGAAAGCAGTTGTTTAGGCTTCATTTTAGGAGGACTGTAGCTTAGATCTATCGGAACTGTGACCCATAAAGGATGGTGACAGAAGGCTGGGTGTTCACGTAGCGTAACTTACTCTCCTAGACAAGAAACAGACTTGGTGTTTCCTTCAGTCAGCAAATACATACAGCTTTCTGCAAATTGATTTACTTTTCACTTGTTATATTCATTTCTGTGGCAGTAGGAACAGCTATGAAATAGTAGCTATTGCTGGCAATATTATAGTTACTGGAACAGTAATATGTTTTGTCTTTGCTTTGAACATCTTATCATAACAGGTCTGGATTATTTACTCAGAAATAAGATGTTACTTAAACATGCTAAGGTATGTTTCCATATATATATATATATATATATATGTATTTTTTCTTTTACTAAACTTCCAACGTTAGACCACCTTCTCCTTTGCAAGATACTTTTCACTTTTATAATCAATGCTATTTAAAATGGATAGAGCACATTCATAAACCATAAAAGCCATAATTAAGATTCTGATGGGCTTTGCATGAGTTCAGCTGTGATTTAATCCAAGGAATTTGCTCAGCATCTCTCAAGATTGTCACCCAGTTGATTTACAGGATAAGGAGTTGGTATCTTTGTGAAAGCTAAAGACTGAACAAAGTATCTGCTGATTTTCTCAGACCACCATAGTCTCAAAAGGCATATATGGAATTTAATAATGACTCTGATACATAGCTGGTTGAAAACTTCTTGACTCTGTCTCTCCCACTGACCACTGTCAGTATTGCACAGTGTTGTACACGTGAACACCTAGTTAATCCATCTTCAGATATTTATGTAGCTGAATACAAATATCAGTTGGTTCAAAGTCTGTCTAGCTAGCTACTAGGAACCCTAGCTGACTCCATACTTTTAATCACTGAGTTGGTTTAGGTCAAATTCATCAAGCAGATTAATTTATTTGATTAGCACAGCAGATAGATAGATAGAAAATATAATATCATGCACTGACTACTAAACAGCCCATGGAGACATCCATCTATCCAGCATCCTAGTGCCGAAGAGGTGAGACAGAGCTTCCCTCTTTGCAACATTTGCACAGTTCCTTGTACATTGTTTCATGCAATTTCCTATTGATTGTTGTTTCTTATTGATTGTTTTTACCTGTAATTTACTTTTAATTATTTAATTCATTTGGCCATACTCATAAAAAGATCCAAATCCTAATTATTAGTAATGTTTTATTTTCTGAAACCAGTGACATGTATCTGATGCTATAATTTGGATTTTCAATCTATGCATCCTCACCAAATAACAAGAGACATGTCTTATTGTAATCTTTTATATTTCTTTGACTGATCATTTTTTAGTATATTGTCCAGACCTATATCATTCATTTTCTCAATAACTTTTTCAGATCAATTGCACCAATTAAAGTTTCTTTTTTTCATAGCTGTCTAGCACGGTTTCACCCTCCATAATGAAGAAGCTTAGCATCTCCACACAGCTGGTGCTAGCTCCTTACATTGACAGTCCAAGAGGGAGCCATCATTCCTAGTGATACATCTTTGATACTTAGTCCTCTCGTTTCATTTTGATCTTCAGTGCATGACGATCACCAGCCAAGATAAGAGCTTAGATTTTCTTATGAAGAGTTTCTTAATTTTTCACTTCTAGGACCTAGTTGTAAGTGTAGGAGAGGACAGCCTTGATCTTGCTCTGTTCTGCAGCTCATTATTCAAACAGATAATTCTTGTACTAGATATGTAGTAGATAATGTACTAGATACGTACTAGATACGTACACGTACAGAAATTATATAGCTACTTAGCTGAGAAGAAGAGCAGGTTAGCTACTTATAGCAGCATGTTAATGCAGTTGAACATGTCCAGGCAGAGTGTGCCAGAATATGGGCAGAACTATTTTGATTGCTGCACATATTTTTGTAGATATACTGCTTCATCATCAGTTTGCATAGTTTTATTAATACATTTATCTTAGGAAACATCGCAAATGCTCACAAAATCCATTCAGGCGGGAGGTATCTTTCTGACAGAAAGCTCTTTGGTGAGAGATATCAGGAGAAATCAGATCTAGACCAGATTAATTGCCTACGAGGGAGTATGAGAGGTTCAGAATTGAATATAGTATCGTCATATATAAATGTAATTCTTGAAATACAAGATATTTTTAAACATCTTTAACTTGTCGCCATATATTTGAAAAAGCCATCATAATGTTCAATCGATGTTTGGCAAGTTTTGTGGGAATTGTTTCTTGGCTCCAGGAAACTTAACATTTTTATTTATGGCCTGGAAGCAAAAGTAAACTTTTTACTATGGAAACCTTTATGTTGCCAGAAGACTGTGAAAAGAAGTAGGGAGTCAAGACTAACTATGAAATAACATGATCTGGAACGTTTAGATAAAGTGTTTTAGAGCAATCATATGTAAGACCTAAGGAAAAAATGTAGATCTAGGAAAAAAGCAAGTGGTCAATATTTACATGATAGTGAACTCTGTCATGGCAACCTTTTTCTTTGAGAAAGAATTTTCTTTGAGAAAGAAAGGAAATAAAGAGATCAGAGTATGAAATTGAATGAAACTAATTCTGGCTGTCACTATGTGATGCTGTTGTGAGAGGAGGGATTTGTAGATGTGTATGAAAACTGTTAAGCTAGTTCAAAAGATATATATATTTATTTTGAAAACAAAGTTAATTAAAGGAAGCGCTATGGTCTGCACGTATCTATATATTCCCTGTGGTTCAAATGATTTCACAGTTTCTGAACTGGAAGTGACCAGGAGGTCATGAAAAAAAATTTAGCACTGCCTCTCTGCCCCCTGCAAATTTGAAGACTACACATACGAGAAATCATTCTGGAAACTTAGAAGAAATTTTTAGTTTTAACATACCTCCTGTGAACATTAAAAAATTACATGAAAATTTTACTGTGACATACTTTCTCTCAAAATGGAAAGAGAAACTTTAAAGTAATAAGTATTACACCTTGATTCCTCAAAATGTTCCCTAATAAGTATATCAGATGAAGTAACTTTAGTTTAGAACAATTGTGGACTATTAAGACATCTAATTCTGGATAGACATACAGATTGTGGGCCGTATTTATAGTTGGCCTTAGTGGTATTTTGGCAGACATGAAGGGATTTCTCTGAGTGAATAAGGACCTGTTTTTCTTCCAGATAGTTTGGACTATCTCCACTCATTTGATTTCCACTAGCATCAAAAAGCGATCCACATAGGAGTTCCATAATGCTCCAAATTATGGCTAAGTTCAAATCTTTAAGGGTATTTCAAGTGCACACTGTAACTGAGACTTGTCATAATCAAGTTGCAGAAAGACTCTTATAACAGCCTTCTCTCTCTCTCTCTGAATTGCTGCAGAACAGGCAGATGTGGAAATTATGAGTAATGTAATTGATGATGTTAAGGCTTTTAAATACGCAGGCTCTCAACAATCAAGATCTATTTGACTTCAGAATCTAATAAGTAGTAAATACAATAGGTTTCACTTGGATGTTTTATCAGGGTCTCTGCAGTGCTTACTGCTCCCCCTGCTCCTTGCTCTTTGGGCAGCATCTAGCCAGCTAATCAACAGACAAGTTGAAAACTTTTATTGTGACACATAATCACTTTTAATTCACCATATTTTTCATTCTTTCATATACAGTTACTGTGAGTTTGGTTATAAGGTTTTCAGAAGTTTTGTCCCTATTTTTTTAAATGAGTGAGAAAAAGAATACTGTTATCTCAGGCTGTTTATTGACAACTTATTTATTGTGTACCAAGACAAGTACTGTATATAATTCCCAAAATACTGATGAATAAACTATCGTTCTCAGATTTCCCAGACATCTTGATTTATAAAACCTTTTAGTAATGATCACAGAGTTTCAATTTTTTTCTGGGTATTCAGCACATATTCTGGAAGTACCATTGTAACCCAATGGAAAAGCTGTGTGTAGTGAGGAGTTCATTTAGATTCCTCATCTGTTTTTCCCTAATCTGCAGACCAGACTGAATGAATCTAAAATTCTACATTATGTTTCAGCTAAAAATAAGGAAACATTTGTCAATGAAGAATCCAGCTCACGCTATGACTATAGGTACAGAGCCTAACACCCTGGCTTATGTGTTAATTTATCCACAAAAAAAAAAAACTGTTAGTGTTGAGGTGAGTAAAAAATATTTGCACCACTGGAAAAAAACTGCTAAATCACATTTCTCCAGATCCTCTGAAAATCAAAATATGTTGCAGCTTTGCCTCTGATATTCCTAGTTTGGTGGAAGGAAAACAGAACGCTTTTTTACAAAGAGAAAGTAAGAAAGAAGGAAAGAAGGAAAGAAGGAAAGAAGGAAAGAAGGAAAGAAGGAAAGAAGGAAAGAAGGAAAGAAGGAA
>JAWLRI010000031.1:5767415-5784504 GCA_034781795.1 Crypturellus tataupa
AAGGAAGGAAGGAAGGAAGGAAGGAAGGAAGGAAGGAAGGAAGGAAGGAAGGAAGGAAGGAAGGAAGGGAGGAAGGATACTTTCACTGCAAAAAAATAAGAACTTTCCTTCAAAAAAAGAGAATGAAAACTGAGAAAATTTCCATAGGCAAAAAAATTTAAAAAGTCTAATTTGTTCAAAAGGGCTACTTATTTTTACTGCAGGATTAAAAATAACCCATTTTCTCTTGGGTAAAAATATTAGAATATTTGCCATTAGTTGAGATTTTTACAAGTCTCCTCTCTTCTTGAAATATGGAGCAATCTAATACTGTTGAACTGTTCTTTTGGGCTATGTCTTCACTGCAGAATAAGTGTTTCCTGCCAAGTGCTGAATGTAATTCAGAGAACACACACAAACCTGTGACCACGTGAAACGGTACTTGGGCCAGCAGGGACAAGAGTTATAATGTGACATTGTGGGTTTGCCCAGGTTGGTACTGCATTCAGTAATGAGGCACGAACTAATGAGCGCTCTTACACACTGATAGTCTGCCAGTGCCAGTACTTGGCTCAGCTTGCCTCAAAACAAAGAACTGTGGCATATGTTCCCGGGAAGTCCTAACAACATGAGCACTACCTGTTAGGACACAGCAACTTGTATACGAGCTTTGTAGTGTGCTCATAGCTGTCCTAACGCTGCAAAGAAGTCAATATCCTTGAAAGAAATCCTCATGGTCCTGCAGTCAACGACGCTTGTTGGAAGTGGTGACGTGCCACAATGCAGGCAGGAGAAGACACGTCCTCCCACCCAGCTCTGGCAGGTTGCAGGGGGACAGCTGAGCCTGCACAGCTTGTTCCGCAGCACCACGGTGGTCTGCTTCTATGCAGCCAGTCAGGTCTACCCTAAATACCCTAATTGTTTTACATTCTGTGACATAACAAAGATGAAAGCTGTTAATATTTCTCAGAAAAACCCGAGATTGAGAAATGAAGCCTGGGTGGCGGTGCTTGTCAGGATTTGTGTTCAGATTTCTTCTTCGTCTTCATGGAGGGCTGCTGCAAGCCAGACAAGCACAAGCACAAGCCACCAACCCACAGGACACCCGTGGGTTCTTCGGTGCCTGTCAGATGGGGTGACGTTAGCTCCCTCTGTGTGTGTTTGAATGGGTAGAGAGAGGGGGAATCTTTCTTTCCATCTCTACTGCCATCTCTACATCTTGCTCTGGACTAAAGAAAACTTTTTTAGTCAAAGCCATAACCTTTGCTTTTGGTGATTCAGTATCTTTTGCTGAAAAGCTGTTCTGTTACAACATTTCCAACCACTTCTTCTATCAGCTGCAAAATCATGGCTGTTGCTATAAATGGTTTATGCTGGAAACAATTAGGAGAACCAGGCCAAACTGAATATGCATTGCATCAGGGAAAGCAATCTGTATCCTTTTAGGTCTCTCAGAGTACATATACATCTCTAGGATCCCTGTTCTACATATTAGCCCTGCAATTTAGGCCCATACTTGAAACTTGGCAGTTTGGGAGTTATGATACTAATGCATGCATTGATTAGGAATGTCCAGGTTAAATGAACAATTATTAACTAGTGAATGAGATAGATAAAGAATGCCTTGCTCAGTTTACTGTTACTGTATTTCCCAGGGACAAGAATGAAAGCAAACTAAAGAATCTTTTGGATGCAGGATTGTTTCTCCATGGATGAGGGATTACAGATTGGCTTTTTAACTTCAGCTTTTCCAAATAGTTTTTCAGTTATTTAATTTACTCTACATGGAGTCTATTGATTATTCAAGTTGGCAGTCAATTTTATAGGGCACCCCGCTGTTTCTTTGCTTAATGTAGTCAATGATTGTAATTGCTTGATCAGTGCAGCCCATGAAATAGGTTTTGTGTCTTTTTTACAATGCATTGATGGCTTTATCTGATGCAGTCTTGGCAGGGTCTAGGTTTTACAGCACTATCCTGAACTCCCAGAGGTCTCTAGATTAATGGCTATGGCTTTCTGTTGGAGCTGCTGATACTGCTCTCCAGAATGTATTCACACATCTGGCATGCCACACTTGGCAGTTGTGCCAGCTTTTTGTTGCGCAGTTACAGAATATCTCACCAGTGCCTAGTTAACTGTTTTCACTAAGGGAATGAGATAAAAAGCCATCCACAGAGCTGTTGGCACACACTCTGTGTCATTGTAATCACAAATTTTTAATTTTTCTATTACACTTTTTATACGGCCAATTGATGTTTAGAAACAACAAAATACACATGATATTTGTTGTATGAACTCTGATTTGATTTTGTAAAAGATTCCAAGCTTATTGTGATTTCCTGTAAGCAGCTCATTTTTGCTTTCTTTCCAAAAAATAAAAAAAAGGAAAAGAAGAAAAAGCTTTTTGTTGTATTGTCTGTAAATAGATGGATTAAAATTGTATCACTGCAGCTCACATTTTTTTACAAGTAGAGAGGAAGGAAACGTCTGTGGAAGCGCAGCCTTTTTATGACCCTGTTGTGATTGACGTAATTCTTTTGTCTTCCATTGGTTCATGTTAAATTACTTAAGCTTCACTTAGCCCTGCTTTAAAGTCAGTGTTTCATATTTGGTAGAATTTGAATCGTATTATTAGACATGTAAAATGTAGTCCTAATAAGCGGGCCAAGAAAATGTAATGAAATATGCAACACAGGTGCATAAATCCATGGACAATATAATTATACAGCACACATACACCATTTACAATGCCTAAGGTGACATCCTGCCAAAAATGTAAACGTGTGATAGATTTTGGAGCAGCTGTGGTATGAACTGATTTCCGCAGCTGAGTTTGACATAGAAGCTGGACATGTGTAGCCCCTATACTAATTGTTTTCTCTCCAGGTAGTAAACTGTAAATGCATAATGCATCTTTGTGTAGTAAAGGTCTACTGAGAAGACATCTGGAATTCAGTGTTTAAAATTCTAAGTCTGCCTTTTGCACTGAAATCCCAGTTATGTTGGGCAATAACACAAGATTCACATATATCTATGTGCAATATTAATAACCCGCAGACCCATGTGTTAACAATAAATAGCCTTAATAAAATCTGTCACAATGAAAAATAACAAGAATAACATGGCAAACACTTTCAATGTTATAGTCATTGCCTTGACATCACTCTTGGAATATTTGATGCTTTCTAATGATTTTAATGTGGTGAAATCCACCCACATCCTATAGGTCCATCCCAAAAACTTTTAAACATGTCAGTAACTTTGCTCATGTGAACAGTTCCACTGAATTTGCTCACCTCACTGTTATCAGGATCAAAGCTTTAAACACACGGCCCCTCTCCTTCAGATATTACGACTGCTTTCTTGCATGTCCTTCTCCATTACGAAAAATTGTGTTGCTCTTGCTTCAAAAGTATCTTGAATCCTTGGCTTGAAGAATTAAGCATCTTTAATATGGAAAAATGCACGGAGCTCACAAGAGTGAAGAACCATGTCAAAAAAAGTTACTGGTATGCTGTCAAAAGTAGCTGACACCGAAAAAAGATACTATCAGTCTTTCACTTCCAGAATTTCTGTGTTTATGATGCCTTAAAATGTAAAACCTTCACACTGAACTTCAGCTTTTTTCTGTGAGCTATTAAGTTATGGGTACTATGGCAGAAAACAATGATTTTTCTTTGATGAAAGAATAAATGAAAGTAGCATAATTCATTTAAGAAAATACAAGACAGTCAAAGGAATTCAGAGAAGAAATTGAAAGGTGTGCTAACGTGTTTTGCCAGTTCAGGATCTTACTCAGCACAAGGATATCTGTAGATATGGATGCTGAGTTCAGGCCTGTACCATTATACACAGGGAGTTTTTAATAGAGGCAGAATTACATCTACATTTAATTAGTGCCTGCAATATTGTTGAATAATTTTGGAACATCAAACACTTTGGCAAACCCAATGCAAGTTATTAAAAACTATTCCTAGATAGTAGTAAATGCCCATTTTTTTTCATTAAGTTACTTTTATAGTTCCAGACCTTCTTGTCAATTCACTGTATGAAGGCGCTACATGGCTTAGCTAGGTCAGAGTTGGAGACATTAACTATCCTTATAGGTCTTGAAGGCAACAGTTAGGGGTTTTAATATCAGTTGACATTTAAGTGTTGTGGAAAGAAAACTGTGACTGGTTGCTAGTTAATTTCCCTGGTGAATATCAGATGTTTAGGACAGAGCAGTTATGACTGTGTATGTTTGCCTTAAGCATAAGAATTGTTTGTTGATTTATAGTGCTGGCTTAACCAAGAAAATAACTAAGAAATGAATGAATGGTTTTCTCTTTGCAAAATAATCTTCTAAAACAAAATAGTCATATCAATGTATTCTATATCTATAAATAATAGGAATACTAATCACTGGGTTCATAACTTATGGTGCCTATTAAATCTATGCTTAATCTGCAATCTTTAGACACAAAATTAGCACCATCAGTGTGATCAGTTTTTGATTTTCACCACAGCTTGTTTAAAACATATTTATGCCATCCACAAAGAATAAGGATTCTTGGGGATTTCTTGGGAGAGACCCCATTGTCAGTGAAATGAGAGGCAAGGAACTGTCATCACTGACCTAAATAAAACTACACAGTTGGATAGACAAAGAATTACTCAAATTATAAAAGAGTAAGCTGGTTTAGGTAAAGAACATGACCTTTGATGCTAGTGTAAATTCTGTTGAGCTTGTGTGCTTTGAGGTGGAATGCAGGTGGAAGGAAAAAGATCTGTCAGTCTCGCATATTTCAAAACACTTACCTCCGTACACTGAGTTTCTCTAATAATGGCAAAGAAATCAGTCTCCATTGCTGAGAAGCTTAGAAGGATAGCTCTTCGAATTCTTTTCCCAAGCATTACTTTTGTAAGTGTAAATATTATATTTCAGCACTCAAGAGCTCAAAAACAATCTTTATTCTTAAAATATTTATACATAAAGAGCATTACTGAAATAGGAGTACTTGATTACATGGATTGGATTGCATGATTGTGACATACTTATTTTTAGTCCTTGTACTGGATGGTAACAGGAGACAGAGATTTAAAAAATAAATAAATAAATAAATAAGGAGGATATCTTCATTGCTGCTGAATGTTAACTGTTAAGAAACTTGCAAGTGCCTGAGAGATGGTATCATTTCACTTTTAAATTTCTGGTGCATCTTGAATTTCCTTGTGTTTGTAACAGTTTATACTGCAGTTTATAAAGTATGAATTGTTGCAAATCAACACAGAATTCCTTTCACATCCAAAGGTGATGCAGATCTACTGACATGACACAGAATCAGTGATCTTGAAGGCTCAGCAGAAGGTACAAGGAAAAGGAACAAAGGAAGAGCCACCTCCTCCTCAGATGCTGGTGCACGGAGCTGCCATTCAGGATAGGGAACCAGAGAGTGCTTAGAATGCTGCATTATCTACCCTCATCCATATCTGACAACACAGCACAGCCACCCTCCCAGGTAATTACTTTACCAGCACACAGTGGAGTTATTCCATCTGAGCTCCTTCCTGCAGGTACATTGCCATCAATCAAGCTTGTCCTTGAAGGCTTAATGATATGGGATTGCTGGGCATTTATAGGATGTACACGCACCATTATCAGACAAGTTATCTAAACCATTGCTTTTAGTCAGATCATTCCTGATTGATTCATCTTTCTAACAATACTTCAGCTGTTAATTGAATATGGGTAGTAATGTTTTCTGTGTTTCTTGATTATTTTACTCTTCTCAATCAGGTTCCTTTAGTGAAACCTTTATTTATTCAACCACAATGATCCATACCCCTACTAGCTGCAGCCATATGAGCTCTAATAAAAGTGTCAATCTGTGAAAGCACAATCCTGCTTACTAGAAGCCTGCAAGAATTGCACAATGCAGGTCTTAAGTCTCTTGCACCATGATGATTCTCACATCACATGTGCATATCTTACAAACATGGACTGAATTTTCTAGCTGTGAATCTTTGTTTGCTTTTACATATCATGATCACTTGTAATACAGGCCTCTGGAGCTCAGTTATCGCATTCAAACATGCTCAATCCCTCTGCTTCCCGAAAAGGTCCTTACTGGCACTTGTGCAACGCCATAGACTTCACTGGACTCACACAATGGAGGCATCCGGCAGGTAACCCTTTAGATAACGCACAAGAAGATCAAGACTTCAACCCTTCTTTCCCTATCCAAGCTGGTTCTGCAGGGCTGGTAGTAATAGGAAACACAAGAAATGGCTTTTTTTTTTTCTGTCGCTTGTATGAGCAGATTGTTCCAAATTCACAGAAGGAATAAATCTGCTTTCCTTTCCTGGAGAAGAACATCATGTATTTTCAGGAAATCAGGATACTTCCCAAATACAATCATGCAGATTGAGGGAGTTATGTCAGTGATGGGGATATCAGTGGTCTGATGACACCAGGGCATTCCCTGGAGATTTTATTCTCAGCAAATAGGTGCAGGTTTGTCAAAGGCAAAAACAGCAGTCAAGCAAATCTTCCCTTTCATGTTTGTTTAGCTTTGAAAGACTTGCCTGAAGGTTCATTGGCGCTCCCACTGCAGACAGTTTGTGCCTGGGCTTCCTTGCAGAAAAGGGGGGATTTTCCAGGCATGTCAATATGTCTTTGGCTACAGAGATCTCTCTCTTATCAGAGACACAGCTACAGTTTCTCCCACTTTGCAAACAGTTGCTCTTTATGTATGCACACTGGCGCAGCTTCACCCTGCCTTGTTTAACTGGTGCTACTTATGATGGTTATATTCTTACCAATTTTTCTGATATACTCTCACCTTGTCAATATTGTTGAATAGTTCTCCAAAAAGAGGTTTATCTGGTTTTCTATATCCATGGGTGCTTTTCCTCACTGTCCCAGAACTGCATTTTCTCTGTCCACCTGTCTGTCATTCCTTGGGCAAGTTTAACCCAACATAGGAATGCCTGCCTCAAAGGCAGGAAGATCTGACGTATTTTCTGCAGCTCAGTAGCTGAATGGAGAGAGATACTTGGCCAGGAGCCCTGAGGAGAGGAAAGGCTGCAGTACCAGCTCAGCTTGTGCCTTTTCTGCCTGGCCCGTTGGCCCTGCAGGCATCAGGCACAAGCCTGAGTACTTAGTGCTTGCAGTCAGTGACAGCAAATGGCACCACTTGTTCAGTGAGGAACTACAGCCTAGGGAAATACCGGGAAGCCTGGGCTGAGCAGGGAGCTGTAGAGAGGATGTGGAGGAGTAGGGCAATGCAATGCAGGGATACAGCGTTTGAATTCTGGCCATCATATTTTACAGTATGCACTAAGCTCCTTCTTCCCCTAATACGCAGCCCTTTGCTTCACATAATAATTACAGGAAGGTTGCTGGAGAAATCTGCCCCAGTCCTTGGTCTTCTAAAACCCCAGTGACTCTCTCCCCCTGCGCATTAGGGGACGGGCAGAGAGCAGCTGCTCCTCGGCGTGGACGCGCTGGCACGAGACACAAGTCCCTGTGCTGTCCCCCAACAGACACCAGCTTGTCTCCCAGCGGCTGCTGGCCTCCTCCTCAAAGCCCGTGCACAAGGCTCACAGAAGCAGGGATGAGCATTGCACACTCATGAATAAGTGTAATTGAAATTCTGTTCAAAGCTATTTGGGGAAGAAAAAATTGCCAGGGTAATTAAAATGCACAGGGGAAAGAGAAGTAGCCTATGCAGACACATTATGTTACGCAGCACCCACCCAGACAAAGGTCTTTGTCTATAAAAAGCTCAAATATATCTGAGATAATTGCTGTTCATTGATTGTGCCTCTGAAGTGGAGTCATTCTGGCATATTCCACCTTGAGGCTGTCTTATACATTTCTTTGAAAGGGAAAAATTCAAAAGTTCAAGTAAAGACACAAGTTCAGTCAAATATGTGGCAGTAAAAGCTTGATTTACAGCATTAAGGTTACTTTCAGCTGACCTAGCCCTGAGTGGTGCTGGGCAGTTTTGTCTGATCTTGTGTTAATGGTGTTAGCCTGTGTTTACTAAATGATTTAGCACTGAAATGTTGGGAGTTGCCAAATATTTGTCTTCTGTCCTTTATGAATATTTGAACAGCTCTTTCCCCCGCTTACTCTGAATGCAGAAAAGGGCGTTAAAAGTGCTGTACTCAGGTAGCACTACTTTGTGGATGCTGCAGACCAGCAGCATTATTGTACTAGTGATGCCTTTGGGCCTGTATTGAATTAAACCAAAGTTTTGGACACAAAATGCTGTGCTTGAGTGTGGCTAAGAATAAAATAAAATAAAATGGAACTAAGAATAAGAAAGAGGTGTGAGGCTTTAAATCAACAGTGTATGTACAAGTGTACTATGATGTGAAAGAACATGTATCCCAGATGTGGCCAGAATTTCTGCACGCAGCCTACATTAATGCACAAACATATTCCCTTTGGTCACACAGTTTTTCACAGTCGCTTTGCGGGCTTGCAGACCCCAGAGAACACAGGCTCCTTGTTCAGCCAGGAGTACCAGACATTTGCACTTTTAAACATCCTGGCAGGGGCACACAGAGATGCTGCACCAGATCTCAGTGCGCTTCAAAGGTAGTTCGCGATTGTTTACACACAGGTACAAAGCTGAGATAAATTTCCCTGAAAAAGCTGACCCATAAAACAGATAATTTTAAATGTCAGACTTATTAGTAAAGCTGCAGCTTTTCACCATCTGTGGCTTAATCTCATTCATTGTGGATAGTTTTAGTGTGAAAAAAAACACATCTATTTTGATGGACTGCTGGATTTAGTGGATCGGGACTTGGTTAGAATACATCTAACTGTCTCTGATAGGTTGGGGTATGTAATTCTTCATTTTTCTTACATTCTAATGCAAGGATGAATTCTTTTCACCTGCACTTATCGGTAATCATTTAGAGTTAGTATATTTGGAAGAAGCTAACAGTAAAGAAAGCAGACACCTTCTCATTCATTATTTGTTTATAAATATTCTTCGTTTCTTTCCTCTTTTTTTTTTTTCTGTGCTGATATTGCATGCATGGCTTGCTCTCAGCTTGCTATGAAACAAGCTGGGGCAAGCCTTGTAATATGATTCAAATTGTAAATCTCATGTCTTGCATCCCCCAAACACCTCATCCTGTATGCAGTCTGGAACCTTCATTCCAGCACCAATTAGACTAATATATCCACCCAGCTCCGATTGGGGTGATGGATCGGCTGGTGAGGGAAATGGAGGCGATTTTCTCAGCTCCTCTGCATTCCCATAGGCATGCAGCATTTGACAGATTGGGCAGAACTGCCACGAAAGAGTCTGACACAGATGGTGTAATTAGAAAATGCGAAGTGCGAGTGTGAAATTTATCTTTGATCAGCACCTCCTTGCCAGATTGTCATCTATGTTAATATGATGATGGCTTCTTGGAGATGGGTAGAAGAAAACAGCAGCCTTGAGGAAGAAATGGAGACAGTTCACAACAGAGAGAAGATATTTTGTTTAACTCTGAAACTCAAATCAATTTCAACATGAGTAAAATGTGTTTTAATGTATTTAATTCATAGGAAAACAAATTGTATCTAAATCTGATACCTTGCTTTGTTAGGCCTATAATCAATATGGTAAAATCTTAGCTTTTGTTGGAAGAAGGCAGATTAATTTTTTATGAAGAGTTAAATAAAAAAATCAATCTATAAATATAGACACACTTGAAGCTACTGAATCAACCTTTACTGAGACTAGTGCGATCTAAATGTATACAGAAAATCATTGCAGGGTTGCCTGGACAGTTTTAAGGAGATGTCTACTGTCAAACTTTGTATTTTCCATATGATAATTCCTAGAAAAGCATGGAATCTACTTAGATTCTGTATAGAATATGTGAATCTTGAACTTCTTTGTCTTTCTCCTTTATTCCAAGTTCCAATTTCCAAGGCAGCATTTTAACTGTGCTGTTTTTTTTTTTTTTTTTTTAAGATTCACTTAAATTTTCGCTGCCTGAGCAAAACATTTGGCTCATTTATCTAATGTCTTCAGCTAGTCCAGTAACTGAAGCTTAATGTTCTGCAGGAGAAGTAGTCACAGTCCTGTAGGGTCTCAGGAATCAGATCTTGCTCTTCCAACACAAGCAAATTATTTCTATAGGCAAACATAATTTTTACAGACAAAGCCAGAGGCCAAGCACAGCTCAGTACAACTTGCCCAAGGTCACACGGGAGGTGGGATGTGCCCTGTGATGCCACAGCTCTTGGCCGTGCCCCTTCCCGACCAGACCCTTTGCAATCTTGCACCAGAATAGTTCAAAAGGTTTAAGTTTACAAACCTTTATGCCATAGCTCATTTTGCTAAAAACTGCTCAAATGCTCACATGAATGGTGCTAATTTTCAGGAAGGTAAATTAGCATAATTAATGACCAGCCAAATTTGGGGGTAATACAGTATGTAATTAACATTAGGGAGTTCTGTTGTACCACCTGCCCCCACATTTCATTGTTGCAGTGTACGAACTGTACAGGAGGCTATTTTCCCCTTTGCTGCACTGAGCAGAAAGCAGCTTTCTTCATCAGAATAAGCCATTAGCTGTAATGGCATGTAGGTGTAATGGAATGTGCTCGAAACATCTGTGCTGAGAGCAGGGGAGAAATTGCTGCATGCAGTCGTAGGCCTTTGGGGAGCTTGATTAAGGATTGCTTCAGAGAACTTGAGATCTGGCTTGGGATGCAAAAAAGAGAAGAAAGGAAAATAACACTAATAGATTTACGGATGTACTGCAGGGAGAACAAAGGATTTTTAATTTTTTTTACTTCCCTTTATTGCTCTTATATTGCATCTGTTCTCTGTTGGGCTTTCACTTATTGAATTGATCTGGAAAAAAAAATGTAGCTCAAAATGCAGTTTAGCAAAAGACATCCTTGCTGTATAAACATGAAAATAGCTTGATTTTTTCCTTTGTTTGCTAATGAAGATCTCATTGAAACCACAAATAATTTTAACAGTAAATATTTATTGCACATGACATTCTCTTAAATCTTTTTTCAAGTGATATTACCTCTATCTAGAAATCATGTAAATATATCTACTGAAGAAAAGCCAAATGTGCTCATAATACAATTCTCGCCTTGTGTTATTTGGATTTCTGGAACCTTCATCTGTTCTTTCCTATGTCATTTCTTTTCAAGATTTCTCTTTAAATGAATTTCTGATTTGTTTTTCTTGAACTCCATTTGTTTGCACACGTTTTTAATAACCAATGAAATATAAACTCTCACAGCACAATAAGAGTAATTGCAGAACCACTGGGCTATGTCAGCTCTGGCTATTGACCCATCAAACTGTAAAAAAATTGAAATGCAGTTTACAGGATCTCAGGCAAGGTGACAGGGAGGATAAAAGCAATGTTATAAAAGATGATTTTGATACTATGAAAATAAAAGGGTTAAATGTTTGAAAAAAATCCATATTACAGAAAAGGGAATTAGTGCACTGCATAGGACAGATGTGGATATATCACACAAAAAAATGAGAAAAAAAATGCAAATATTGAGTGGTTTAATGATTAAGTAAATCTTATGCTTTCTAATTATAAATGACAACAAAGCACTGTGTTCACTGGTATCCATCTTCCTTATGAAATAAGAAGCTTTTTGAGTTGGTGCCAAAAGTGCCTTGCAATGAAGTTTAAAATATGTAGGGACGCAAAAATGTAATAAAAATGCAAAAGCTAATAATATTATGGTGACTGGCATTGTTTACAATGTAGAGCACCTGCTGTTTTCAAAAAAAGAGAGAGAGAGAAAGAAAAAGTGAAATCATCAAACTGTTCTTAAATGGAAAATCTGGGCTCTCTGCCAATTACACAATGTGTTTCAGGTGCACTGTAAATAGGAACAATAAAAGGTGCAGAGGAGAGTCTGAAATGTTAAATTTCAGATACATGAAAATATTATTTGATGATGTTACTTTGAAAGAACATCTTGGGTACCTTCCAAATTTCTTCAATGTGAAAATAGGTTTAAATTTTTGCCTCTGCAAAAAGCTGTAAAAAATCTAATTATCCCTTTAAAAATCTTGATTCAATTAACCCCAAAAGGGAGAAGAGCCAAAGAATTCAGGAAACGCATCAGATAGATAGATGATAGATAATTCCCTTTTTTACCAGTCTACTCTACATGGGAGATAGTTGGATACTATGATAAAATATAGAACTACCATATTCTATAATTAAATAACTATTAGTTGAAACTACCCAGCAGGTAATAACTTTATATTTCAAGAGGCCTCTGGCCAGGTCCTGTTTACTGAAGTTAGAGCAGGATTTTGTTATCAATTGCAGAAAGAAACTTGTAATGTCCCAGCACTGTGTTCTGTGTCACCAGAGGGCCCAACTCCACTTAGCAGTGAAAGAGCAGTCGTGCAAACCAGCATCGAGTAGCTGGTGGCTGGATTTGCATGCGTTTAGTTGTGCCTGTAGGACTTTAGCTGTAGACAAGGCCATCTTAATAAGTGTAGAGAGCAGAGCTGAGATGGAAACTGGTCTCTCATCCATAAAATCAAAAAGATGCTGGAAGTTAAGTATGTGCTTTCATTCTTTGTGAAATTTGTTTATGTGTTCTACTGCATTGAAAGTAATACACAGTGCAGGGGTGGGCAGGTGGACTTACAGTAAGAAACCAGTAATCTAGGGTCCCTTTCAACCTATGCCTGTGCAAATAGATGAGATAGATAAATTGTAGCCCATCCTTTATCCTTGAGAGCATGCACAGCTCAGCACAGCTCAACTTCCCACCTAGATCAGGGATGTTTTGTCCCTACAGTCTTTCAGAAACAGCTGCTGACCTGTGCTAGCCCCCGGGCTGTACTCAGGCATTGACCAGGAGGCTTGTTTGGCAAGAGGCAAAATCCAGAAAAAGGGTTAAACAACATGGGTCTCATGGAGCGGTGCTTAAACATGTCCTAAGCCTGTTTAGTTTACTAGTATGGATGTAGCCTTGGAGACCAGCGACCAGATGCTCTGCATCTGCTGCTCTCCCTGTAAGAGCAGCCCTGATTATTTTCACAGCCCACATCTACAGGGAAGGCTTGTGATAAGGCAGTAATTATCTTTGCCCCTTCCTCACCTGAACCATGAACCAGCTCTTCATTTCAATCACTCCTGTATAAATCAATAATCTTCTGTGTGACTGAAACCACACATATGACCTTTATATTACTCTTTCTCTTGGATCCAGTCCTGTGGGGTTTTTTTCTGTCTTTAGGATGAAGAGGATCATACCTTTTATCAAAGGCATTTTGCTTTTAGTTGAGCCATGTGAGCAAATATCTAACCACCTGAACAGTGCTTGCAAGGGGCCACTTCTTTTAGCAGAAGAAGTGGGGGACACCTCTCTGCTACCAGCTTAGAGAATATCAGTCTGTCTTCCACATGACATCCCTCCCTATAACTGTTTTTATTTTTCACTTCTGTGACTAAACTGACAGTAGCTCATACCAAGAAAGAAAGCAGGAAATAGGGATAAGGTTTGCTCCATTTTTGTACCATATTTTGGAGCTCCTCTAGAGCATTGCAATGTCAGATGGACAAATGCCAGTGGGCAGCTCCAAGGCTGAGGCTCCAGCAGGGCTAGGCAGGGCCCTTGGCTGCTCTTGGCCCATACGGGAGTTCTGGTGCACTGATGCTGGGTCTGGAGTGCTGGAAATAGGGATAGTTTGTGGCTGAAGAGGAAAGAACAGCACCTGAAAAAAAACTTGAAAAGTTAGAACAAGGAAGGGGAAGGGGTAAAAATGAGGCACTAGATCAGCTCTACACATTACAGTCACTCAGGGCCCTACAGATCCCGCCTACTTCAGAGGTGGGTCTGCTCATACTCCTGGTGCTGTTACTGCTTTAATGCTGGTGTCTCCTATGGCACTCACATCATAAGGACATAGAATCAAAAGCACAGAGAATACTGATTTCACTAAATTCAGCAGCCAAACTCCTTGCAACTTCACCAGGACCAAAATTTTCATTCTCTTTTGAATCTTTTTTTTTTTTCTTTCTTGCATTTGGGACAGACACACACGGGCCTCAAGGAAACTCTTCCTGAAATCATTCCTAACCAGTTCTAACCAGAAGCACTGTAGAAATGTTTTGAAAACGGAATTCTTATGATGAACTCTGCAATCTCTTAGAGATGAATCTAGCAGCACGGACTAGAAATTATTCCTAAAGAGTATATAAATTAATAGAGATATATAATTCTTCCTGTGCTATCCTCTAAGTATCACATAGTTTTTACAGCCCAAATATAATTCTCAGTCAAGTTTTATGTAATCATTTGAGTAAAACTAGGCACAAGAAATGTGACAAATTTAGATTTTAAATAGTTTGTATCTGAAGACATATCCAACCAAAGATTAGCCTTTTTATAGGAACCATGAATATCCAAAGCTATAGCACAGTTAAAAATAAAACAAAACAAAAGTTTTAGAACCATCTTCCAGCTAATAATGGAGCTTAGAGAGAGGCTGATTGTGTGAGCAGCCTAGTTTAATCATCTCAGAGTCGTTTTACAGGCACTGTGACTCTTAGTTATTACATCAAAATCCTTCTTGCTGAGATAAAGAATGAGGAAATATGACAGTCAATTTGAGCTCCAGTTGGCAAATTTTTTTGTCTGAGTGTATTCAACTTTGAGACATATATAGTGGCTAACTCTAAAAAGTTAAAATACAGTGATATTTAACAAACGCTTATTTTTGCAAATATATTGCATTTTCCTACTGCTTTTCATGCTTCAGGTGTAAACTTGCCTCCTTGCTTTACTGACAGAAAATGGTTCCTCTTCTTTTTAACCAGTTCACAGCTCCTGAAATGGAGCTGGAGTATGTTGTCTTTCAGAAGAGCACAGGAGGAATTAAAAAAGTCCTCCAAGGGCTTAAAACGCCATCTTGTCCTTGAACAATCAGGCTACCAAGAGCAACTCGCGTTATATTCCTCTGAGTAACCGATCATCTGGCATGAAAGCTGTGCAAAAACTCTTTGATTGCTTGTGTCTGTGTCCAGGACAAGAAGACAGTCTGACTTTTTGCTGCTCCAAGCTGCTTCAAGGACTGTGAGTATATTCCCCCACTGCAACCACTTATTCTCTTCTTGTAGACGAGGGCTATCTGCAAGGAGAGAAAATAAGCAACAGAGAACGGTTACCACTCATGGTATGAAATGTGACTAAGCCAAAGAACGTTATAAAATGAAGTAGTCACAACACTAAGGCCACAAGACAAGACACAATTAAGTCTTCTCACATGGATCTTCGCTTTGGATTTACATCTCAGGTCAAATGCATGTGTAGTCCTTTGAGCTGAGCAAGCCAAAGTCCACCAGGTGCTGTGCCCTAGCTGGCAATAAGAGAAGTTGTGTCCCTCCTCCGCCAGCGCAGCCAAATTCTCAGGCTTCAGACAGGGTTTGCGGCATTTCTGTAAGTTACCAGACTGGTTTTATGTAGAGCATAACTCTTTGACACATTTCTACGGTTCTGCAGCAAGGTAGATTGAGATGTGCCGAACTCCATGATTTGACACACCAGTGGACTCTTTTAAGAGCATAACTGCAATAACTCTGATTGATAGTCATTATTAGGGATCTGCAGGAGATTGCACACTGCAGTGCTCTGGTCACTTTAACTTCTTCATCTGTCATCTTGTAAAGAGAAAGCTTAAGCAAAAGCTCTAAATATCCCATCATCTCCACTGGGGTAACATGTTGAAGCCATAGCAATTTAATGCCACAATATGGTGTATGTCTACAATCATATGGTTTATTCTTTTTGGAAAGGTTTTAAAAACTTATTCATAAGACACTACGAAAAAGATCTAATGTTGCACTTGGTATTCTGTAGAGCATTTTCAGTCTTGGAAGGAGTATATTCCTTGGAGATCTTCAACACCCCCCTGGATATGACCCTGTGCCACATGCTCTAGGTGTCCCTGCTGGAGCGGAGGGGTTGGGCTAGATCATCTCTAGAGGTGCCTTCCAACCTCAACCATTCTGTGATTCAGTGGTTGCTGGTTTGTATGTTCTATACAGAAGATACGAATAAAAATAATATTTTTAAGTTGTTTGATTTTTTCATGGCCAGTATTATTGGGGGAAGGCAGACATGGTCTAAAGGAACCTGTGCCTAGCTTTTATAATTTTTTTTGACTTTTTGCATTAACGTAGAACAAACAATTTCACCAGATGAAATTATATCAAATCCATACTTTTCAAAGGAGCTATGGAATCTGCTTCAAAAAGCTATCCAGTCTTAAAAATGTAAACCAGTAGAAATTTCTTGATGCCTTATTTCAATCATTAATTATTCTTACTGCAAAAATTAGATTGTCTCTTTTTTTGTTCTCTAAATATTTCTTCTATAATCTCCTGCCCAAAGACATATTTATATGCTCTAATCAAGTCACCTCTTACCCTTCTCTTTAGGAAGCTACTCAGGCTGAGCTTATCTGCCGCCAACATCTCCCTCCAGTAGACCCCACATTATCTTGCGGCTCTTTCTTTGTCTTTTAGACGTGACTTAGCAGAAGAAATAGTTCCTTGAACCCAGACTTTGTGATACCATATAGTATAACATCCAAGAACTTCATTTGTTTTTTTTCGCACTCTGAGCACATGTTCAGCCAGTTATCAACTGTGACTTTCCACTTCCCTTTTTAGCTCTGCTTGTATTATTCTGTTATGCTGCTGTATTTTAGCTATAAAAAGATGGCCTCTCCTCCCCTGGATCACTGATGGCCATATGATGGGTCTGAATGTCCAGAGACAGTCCTTTAACTCTGCAACTCACTTCTCCCCCTGGTCTGACAGATCTTGAGCTTAACCTTGGAGGACCTTGCTCTCTTCTTGAGCTTTTGCCTGAGGGTTGCTGTGGGCAGCAGCTGTACGTTAGTATATATATGAATCTATTAATATACAATCATAGAATCATAGAATGCCTAAAGTTGGAAGGGACCTCTAGAGGTCATCTAGTCCAACCCCCATGCACACGCAGGGTCACCTAGAGGACGTGGCACAGGGCTGCATCCAAGCGGGTCTTGAAGATCTCCAGAGAAGGAGACTCCACAACCTCTCTGGGCAGCCC
>JAWLRI010000031.1:5784604-5796677 GCA_034781795.1 Crypturellus tataupa
TCTCCAGGATCTTTCGAAGATGATGGAGAGCGGCTTGGCTATGACGTCCGCCAGCTCCCGCAGCACTCTTGGGTGCATCCCATCAGGACCCTGATGGTTACCTTAGGTAATATGGTTACCTTAGTGCTGTACCAATTCTGTAGCCATCTCCAGCTCCTCCATGCTGCTCGAGCTCTGGACCTGCAAGGCGAGACTTTCAGTTGTCACAGGCCAGAGTGGCAACTGCTTTCTGAAACTGGGGGATATTTAGAAGTAAAAAAAAAAAAGAAATAATCTCATCATGCGTGCTGGTGCATAGCATCTTATAGAAGAGCTTGTCACATATTTGTGCTTACACATGAACATTCTCACTACATCATATCAACAAAATAAGATATATTTACTTCCTTGTATCCTACATAAATAATCCTCTGGCTAAAATATGAATTCAGCCCCTAAAATACATTATGAAATACATCCGATTTCTCTTAGATATGCTTCTTTGAAAGTGTTATTTTTGACACAGCTTGCTTCTCTGTTGTAAACATGTTAATAGCGAGAACATCAAAATGCTTATTGATTTTAATTCTTTAAATGGAAAAAATATATATGAAAATTCATTTTTGTACTCCAGGTAAATAAATCAGCATTGTATTTCTACTTTTCAACCAGTGACCATGCTTTATGTTAAATTCTTTTCCAACTATAAGAACATGAACATTAGCAGTGGAGAGAATACACAAATTACCTCCAGTCCAGAGGCACAGCAGAGGATTCAACTGCTGGTAGATAAATCGCTACTTTATGCAGAAAACCCATTTTCAACAGAAATGAATCCAGGCTTCCTATTAAAAAGTATAAAACTAGATTATACTCCTAGAAGCATAACAGGAGGAGATGCTGCTTGTCCATGTCACTCCTGAAGGAAAACAAAAATATTTCATGCTTATATTCTAAGGCAGGGGCACATACATACGGGTCCTGTGTACGCACACACGTACGTGTGTGTGTGTATTTAGACAAATGCTTTTGCAAACAACAACAACAAAAAATACTGACTGTAGAGCCGCTATGTTCTCCCACTGTGAGTGGTCTTTTCGTTAGTCCACTGAATAACCATTTGTCATAGGCTTTACTGTACCATGAAGTTATGATTAATATTATGGCTCATGTACAGCGGGTTGAAAGACCACATTCATTTTCAAAGTCACGTTGCATTGATTAGAATTCACTGCAGGTTATTCAAATAACGATCCTCTCTTTTCCCAGGAGAATCTCTGTCTGATTTTTCTTTATCCTCATTAAAGATCCCAGGTGCAGACAAAGCTTTACATACTTCTAATTTGCATTATCCTTGGGAAGGAGGTAATTCACATGCCTTCAGTATATAGCACTTGTTTTTGTAGTTTGCTCTTTCCTATCTGCCTATTTAAATAAATCAAGAAATTTAGCCTTTATAAACCCTCTGACAATAGAAAATGCCAAATTTTATTATACTTAGTAATAAGAACATGTATTCTAAATTATCAGTTGTAATTCAGATTAAGTGAAACATTTTTTTATTTAGCTCCTCACCTCATTTTGTTTAAACTATTGTATCTGCCCACCTTCCAAGTGATGGGAGAAGATGATTTTTTAAAGTAAAGATATAGATGCAATATCAGTCTTTGACTGATATAAGAAAGTCCCTCAGTAAACAGTCTGTGAGATGCCAGAAATCATTGGCGTGGTTTAAATCCATCCCCCTCCTTCTTCTTTTTTTTTTTTTTTTTTGAGGTAGGGGGACATACATGAAAGTACATAGCATCCATACTTGCTTCATGGAACTTAACAGTCCGGTTAACCCTCAAAATACAGTACTGCATGAATTTCACATCTGGTTTCTGAGACATACATTATGTGGGCCTATATTTGTATTGGGCTATTTTTATCGCGAGCCTTTGTGTAATGAGTTTAGCCTGAAGCAGACTGACAGCATTGTTGACATTTCATTGAGTTTCCATTCTCAAGAGAGAGGAAATTTTAGCTAATTAAATAATGTTATAGTGTCTTAGAAACTACAAAGGCAACAGGAAACCACACAGCAGTCATACTGTATTTGTTAAGATCACTTGTGTATTCCTGAGGTTTTATTATGCAGAAGCCATTCTTCTAACAGTCTTTAAAGCAAGTCATACATTAGATAAGCTTTTCATAGCTCAGCCTTGATAATAATATTTGTAAACTGGTTTATGTGTATTGAAAATCAAGCCAAATGGGGGAAAAAGAGCTGTTAGAGAAATACTGAAACAATCATTAATTTTCATCATTTCATTGTCAGTGACCAGGCAGTGTTGCCCCTGAGTGCCCATGCAAAGACAGGAGCCAAGGGTTCTCCTCTCAAGTTCTGTGTCTACTCTGGAGCAGTGCTTGTCTGCCAGGGGAGGAGGGAAAGGGCAGGGATGAGATGGGGTCACACTGGCTCCTCTGGCGGTTGTAGGGCACAGAGCATCCCCAGACACTGGGACTAATCCTGGCTGAGAATAGGGGGCTCCCAGTGGGCTCCTCCTGCCTCCGCACTGGGGGCCTCTGGGGCTGCTGTGTGTCCCTGTGAGACCGACACAAGCCTTCGGCCCACACAGAATTCCTTATTAGCAAAGGCAGAAGAGCAGTGCTAGGTTTGATAAAGCCAGGCGTGCTTGAAGCACTGCATGAGAAACTACGGACAACTGGAATAGTTCAAACTAGCCAGGACACTGTATCAATCTCATTCGCTTCATCGCTGTCCTACATGTGGGGGACAGCAGGTGGCCAGCTGGTGGTCAGTTCAGCTTGCCTTTTCTGCAGTAAATTAAATAATTAATTATGCTATTCCCTATGTGACCCCTTCATTTTAAATAGATTTACTGAGGTACAGGGGCCCTGCACCTTGAGTCCCTGCTCTTACAGAACATTCAGAATCTGGGATTATCTTGGCGGGTGCTGAAGGAGTGTGTATTTGTGTGATAATGCTCTCAGACTGCCTGCCCTGTCAGGAAGAAAATAACTTATTTCTATATTAATTATTTGATTTCTTTATTAAGATGTCAGTGTTTCTCTGATAAGCTGCCATTTATATATCTTGTTTTACGGTATTGCGATTTAAAACAGAATAGTTAAGAACTACGGTCACTAAAGAAATGTATGTGCAGTGGGTTTTCTTCTGAGGCGTATGGAGGTATTTGCTAGTAATTTAAATTTGTGGCCACTACAATGTGCACTTCTAAGTTCGCAGTTTGTACTAAGGAGATTTTATATTTGCATAACACCTTTCATTCCAGAGCAGCAGAGTTCTTTAAGAAATTAATTTAGCATTATAATCCCCTGCAGTAGTGATGATGATTCACCCATTGTGCTTGCAGTGAAGAGCGGCTCTGAAATTGTCCCTATGAATCAGGGCCACCAGCCAGTGCTGAAGTGCTCCAGGACCCCCAGAGACAGCTGAGTCCCCTGGTGATGTGTGTGTGTGTGTGTGTGTGTGTGGTAAGGTGGGATCTCTGCGTTATCATCTCCTCCTGAAAGAGAAAGGACTTTAGGTCTTTTCCTGTACATGGCAGCAAGCTGCAGGTTCAACCGCACAGGGATGGAGAGGAGAGCTCTGCATCTCCTACAGCATACAGTGAGCCCCCCAAAATCTTTATTCTCCCTCTAAGCCTCAGGGAGTCTGAGAGATTTTATTGGCTTTAATTACGTTTTCCAGGGATCATGAGGTCAGTGGGCTTGGCGAGCTTTTGTTTTTAAAAACCTAACTTGCTTGCCAGGCGAGTTTTCCCAAGCTCTCATTTTATTGTGGTTTCCAGCAGGGGATCTTGTTTCAAGGGATATGATCAAAGTAAAGGACATTTCTTCTGGGACTTATTTTACATAGATTAGATCTCATTATGCAACTTGCTCTTTAGTCTATATTCTTTTTATAAGCTTCTGGCTATATGAATGAATTTTACATAGTAAAGTGTGAATTTATTATAATGAATACACTTTCTGAGTGAAAGGGAGGCAAAATACAGCATAGTGTAATATATTTAAGCTTCCTTATCAACAACAAATTTTGGCATTGCAGCAATTTAATCTTATCTCAAATAAGGTTGCTGCACACTGATTTCCATGCAAATTTTCGTCTGTCTTTTATTTCAGTTTTAAATTTGAAAAAAAAAAATTTGCTGAAAATAGTATCAAATCTTAGATTGGCTTCCTTTGTGTGCTTAAGCTTTCTTTCAAAGTCATGTGCAATTCTTTAAGGTTGTAGGATCTGCACTTGATTAAGTTGTTACAACTTGACACCTCCAGAGTTCTACTGAGGTGGGAATTTGTGATAATGACCAGCAGCTCCTTCTGAGCGCAAACTACTCTGTATTACTCTTGATGGACAATTTCTAGTATTTCCTCAAATTGAAGAACTTAAAGTTAACATAGAACAGATCTATGCATACACAGAAATTCATTCCCAATATTGTTAAGCTTTAGAGACTAGCAGAAGTGAAAATCCTTGTTAAAAGCCTTGTTCTCAGAGCATACAAATAGGAAAAAAATGTCGAATTTTATATTCCTGTGCTGCATATTTTTATATCTAAAGATCAATTTAATCTAAAGTTTGGATCAATGCATTAAAAGCATATATGTGGCCACCTTTCATGTTTGTGTAAATTACTTGATTTTATTTGACGTAGAAGTTTAAGTGTGTATGCATGTATGTTTTTATTGCACCATAATGTCACCTGTTTAAAAAATTAATTTCTGTAATGATTGAGAATTTAATTGGCAAGTGGAAGAGTTGTGTGGATTTGGTTGTGGGTCAAGCTTTATGGTCAAGCTGGTCAAGTTGATTGTTGGTCAAGTTTAAAGATGAAGGCAACCCACCTTTACCTTTCAAGTCATTTGCTTGACAAGATTTTCAATGTATGTGAAAGGATGATTTTAGAAATATATTGAGTCACTTGGACTCCTTTAAATTTATTAATATAAGTACACAAAAAGTAAAAATTATTCATTTTTTCCCATGGGTACTGTTTCCCTGAACTTAGTTCTATCAATCCACTGAAATTAATCACTTAGATAGAAAAGCTGTAAACTGTCTCAGGATTTGCTCTGGTAATTGTGTGTGAAATTTGCTAAAACTTAAAGATTTGCTTCATTTTCAGCTGAAGTGCTGAGCGCAAAGTAGAGCGAAATACCTTGAAGTTTTGCATTGCCATTAACAGAGCATTCAAGAAGCTTCACACAAGGACAACAGGATTTTTCACCTTCCTGTGGTCTCCCTGAAGGCAGTGAGTGATAAAGCCACATTAACATTTTTGAAAATCTCATGGTGAATTTTATATGGACTACTCTCCTGCAGCAAATACCCCGCACCTGAGACCCATTACTTAGTAGGTATCAGCTACTTCTTCTCCAAATCTGATTAATTCTGTCACAAACACAAACAAAAACTTATATATAAAGGGAATAAATTTGTATCAACATACTAAACTACAATCTTATTTACAGCCCATAAAATAGCTTCTGTTGCTATTATACATTTTTCCCAGGTTATGATTCACAGTTTACACATCTTTGGTTTTTCAAAGCATACGGCAGAATCTTTAGGAAAGGAATGTTTTTCAGTTAAATGGTTAATTAAGACTTGGAGATATTTTTTTTCTGATCAATGCAAGTCAAATTCTCAGTGCAAGTGGTTGAATCATCTTCAGAACTCTGATCATAATTAAACCACAAGGAGGCTGTTATGATTAAACGTGGGAAGCTGAAAATATGTGAACCATAACAAAGGATCTGAATTCACTTCAGGCTTTGCATAAAATGCAGTTTCATATTTTTTTATCCTAGCATAAAAACCTTTCATCTTGTACCATCACTTTTTTTCTTAAAAAAATTCTTCCAAATTCAGTTACATTTCTCATAAGAAATTATTATTAATATATCTATGTAAGTGCTTTTGGCTATCCTAATAGAGATGCACCTTACATCATTTGTGCAATTGTCTTCTCTTCATTTTTTATTACAAATATAGGATTTTGATGGATTCTCTTATAGTCTTCAGCAGCTACACTTAGTATATTATTAAGTAAATATTTTTCCAAATGGCTTCCACACAGCTGTATAATCCATGCACAGTGTTGGTAGTCTACAATAAATTTCTAAAATCTATATTCTTTATTGTGTTCTAATTCTTTATTGCTATAATAATTTCTGTTTCTGTCTTTCTAATTAGACTATACAGCTTTTACCAAATAGCTTTTACACAGGATATTTGTTTTTCTATTCACGTAATTTGATTCTGAATACTCGTACTCACAGCACATGCATATCTAGCAGGGAATGAATTCTGTTGTTTTATCTTGGCAAAATTCCCTTTTTAAAGCAATGAGTCAAAAATGTAGGATTGTATGAACAACCACCAGAAACATTTATTTCTAAAACATAAAAAACATCTAGAGACAATCACTACTAAATTCTTCCATTTATATGAACCTATCTAACTTTGGAAAAGTCAAAGTTGGCAACTTGATACAGATGAAATTTTTAAACTTTATTGCACAAATCTGAGCAGGGAATATAACAGCTGTAAAACATGAGTGAAATAACCTAGAGCGTAGTTTGCTGTCCATGGCACATTCTGTAAAGAGCACCACCAAAGGAAGCATGCTGGAAGGTGTCCATGCCACATGTTGCGTTAGAACGAGGAAGCTCCTCTTTGCTCCCAGTTTCAAATCTCAGCAGAAAGGATGTGTATTCATAATTCCTGCTGGTTTGTGCTAATCAGCAAAGCCCAGAATTAGGAACTCAGGTGCTGCCTCAAACAGTGGCTTCAAGTTGAGTACTAGATGCAGAAGAAGACAGAGAGAGGAACATCTCAGCCAAGAAAAATGCTGTGGAGAGGCTGCAACACTATCTGCAAGTGTTTCATTTCAGTCCTTTTTTATACACCTAAGACTCATATTCACGGCCCAGAATTCCCTCCAGGCAAACAGTGGCTTTACAGGCAGATGGTGGCACAAGCTTTCTTTGTAAAAATGACTGCCTAAAGAGAGGGAAAGGATCCTGATATAAATTGTTTAGTGCATTTTGGTGGTAAGTGCACCAGCCTGAAGACCAGATGACTGAAGCTTGAGGTCCTCTTTTGGCCATTTCTAGCTCCCTTTCAGGGGTTTCCTTCCTGCTGAAGCTGAGCCATTGAATATATAGCACTGATTTTTTTTCCTGGGACAAAATAAGGCCAAGAGAAGACAAATTATGACCTTGTAACTCATTAACAAGGGTATCTACCCACAGAAAGGCAAGTGCTTAAGCAACCTGGGAAATGGGATTTTTTTAATTGTTCATGTGTTACCTGAACTTCACCTTCACACTAATTTGGGTGCCTAAATCCTTCCTAAGAGCTGACTTTTAGTACTTTCATTAGTTGTGGTCAGATCACTCAATTGTGATTTGCTGAATCTAGCCTATCATCTTTGCTTAAGGAAAGCAACCAGTAATATTAATGGCATTTTGCTTGCATGTCACTACCTGTGGAGGGTGGTGGGTAAGGTAATATGGATGGGCAATTCTGATACAGTAGAGGGTCTTGGACCTTTTACTTCTTAAAACTGAAGTTTTAAGGGCTATACAAGGCATTGCAATCAGTTTTCCTCAGTTCTAGATCAGGAAGCCACTTTCACGAGGCAAAACTGTTGGATTTTGTTCATTGTATTTTCTAGCATTATGGACAACATAACAAAGGAGAAATAATTGCATTTATATTGAAAGAAAAGTCAACAACTATCCAGCTAGTAATAAAATGAGAATGAATTAATCGCAGGAATGTAGTGGCTGTGTGTCGGGGGGGTATTTTAATGAGTAAATGACATTCCCATCCACTAAAAGCAAAAAGTACATTGAGAGTATTTACCGACAGATAATAGTGTGGTGCAAAAATATTCCATTGTAAGAATCCTGACACAGTGCTCCCATTCTGCAGGAAAACTTAATTATGTTCAGGGCTGCTTACCTTTGGTAATGAAGCTAGATCCTTCTGCCACTTGAGCCAGTTGCAAAGCGTCTGTTTCCTTCTGCAGGCAGAGAAAATAAGTCTCTAACCCATATCACCAACATGTATCCTCATTTAGCTGGGTCTGGATGTAAAACTGGTTACTGTCACACTGAGTGCTCATGGTCAAGGTTCAAGTAATGGCTAATGCTCTAAGCGAGGCTACACATAAGTGCATTTTGGTTCCAAATGCATTGTCCTAGCTGGTGAACACAAAATAGCTCCCTAGCCATTTAATTATCTGCGATGATAATGATCTAACTTTGAATAGAATTTTCCTGCACACCTTCTGGTTTCTGAAAAGCAGCACCCTAAGGCAAAGACAAATCCATGCTGTTTGCTTTTTGTGTATTTGCAATATTTCTAACTTAACTCAAATTTTACCTGTTCATAAATCCATTTCATAACCTCTCTTTTTTTGCCATGCTGGTTTATATGTAGTTTCCCTTTTGGAGGCATTAAACATCTGAAAATAGGGTGCATACACATGACGGGATGCTTACTCATGCAAATAATCTGATTGAACTCGGTGAACTTCCTAACGTGAGCATTACTCATGCAAGTGATTACGGGCGGGTGTCACACTAGGAACAGAGTGGACCTGATTATCTTCTCACCTACACTGATTTTACATCATTACAATTCCACTGACTTCCACTGAAAATCAGTAATTACTCTTGATTTTCCCCAGTATAAGGGAACCGAAATCTGCACATCAGTTTAAAAAACCTTATCTTGAAAATTATAGCAGCATTCAGATGAGTCATTTAAGCACAAACTAATAAAATGCTCCAAAGTAAGTATTTCTGCGGAGATCTTGCTGTCATTTATATCCATAGTGGAGGCTGATTTCTGCCTCTCTTGGAACCTGGGGTTGCAGAGGGCTTCCAACTGGACATCCAACGCTCAGTTTCCTTTATTCTTCCTGATCCTGGAAATCAAACTTACTTGAACTCCCAGCGAAAGGTGAGGAAAATGTATGCACAGCATAGCATATGTGTAAATGGGTTTAAGTTAAAATATTTCCAGGTGCTCTAAGATAAGTGTTCTGGAAACAGTTACAGGTGAGAAAACCCAAGATCTTTGAGAACATTATGAGATGAATCGTGAAATATATGGAGGAATAGCTCACAGAACCATTTTTGGACAAGGGAAGTATCCTAAAGAACATCAGTTAAGTGTAATAGCCCACCGAGGTGCTTACTCACACCAGTTCTATCCAGTGGACATCTCCACTAAAACAGTTTCTCTCTTTTCTTCCAGTATCAGAAGAGAAGAGGCATTTCCTAAAAAAACACCCTGGTCTAATTCTGATATTTCTTCTCAGAACTCTCTTCTCAGAATTCATTTTAGCAATTTAAGAATTCAATCTCCTGTATTTACCTAATTAAAAATTCCCCAACTCAACAGCATGACTATTTGACAGATCAAACCTTTCTAGGTTATTTAACATGAAATAACAGATTTGTATTGATGGTGCAGTTCTTCATAGTGAGAGAACCTGTTTCTGAAAAATTAGCTACTCACCCTTAAGCAATCACTAACATTCCAGTTCTTGAATATCAAAAAGAAGAAAGAGCAGATGGAAACAAGCAAAAATGGAATTAATAATACATAACAAAGTGATGTCTAAAATAATATTTCAATAGGAAAAATAGGAAAAATACAGTTTTCACTGTGTCTTAATGTATGTATCTCCCTCTAATGATTCCATCTTCAAGCAGTTCTGTTTTATTGACACAACAACCCAAATTGCAGAAGTAAATTGAATCACAGGCTCAGAATGTAAAAATCAATGAGAAATAATTTTGTAGCACTAAAGTGAACAGAGTAATGCTAGGTATTCATTTAATTAACCATGAGCCTTTCCACATAATGCACAATCATTGCCAGCTTTTCAGCTCACGGTTATTCCAGGAATAATGGGTTTGGGATTCATCTTTAGAAAACCCGCATTAATATTTGAAAGCATTTAAATCCATTAGTGGGTCATCTGAACACTGCAGGTCACTTTTACATTGCTAATTGAAACAATAGTAATGGGTTATAATCTACTATCTAATAATGCCTGAAGTGTTTTACCGCTTTTATATCTGCAGATTCCAGGAAATATGTAAATTTGTTGCTGAACTGTTATAAAATATGGAAATTTAAACTGCAGACATGAAACTATTTTTTTTTAAATTAAAAAAAAAAAAAACAGCATTAATAAACTGAAGAGTTACATTATATTTTGATGTCAGGATGAATTCCTTTCTATAGACCTTCCAGTCTTTGTCGCTTCTGCGCTGTAGGCTCAACATCTGGCATTCACATTTTCAACATTGCCATTAGGAGAAAGTGAATATCATTAAACCAGTGAGTAAACAATCATGTCATTGTTTCCATATGCAAGCTATACATTGACTCAGTCTGCTGTGTTCTGACAGCATTTTTTTTTTTGCTCGCCATGAATTGATGCAATCATTTTGTTTTTCATGGGATTTTTTGTAACATACCAGCATTTCTCCTGCATGTGGAGATGAAAGTAACTATGCCATATGGAAATATGAATTTAGGGTGAGTATTTTCTTTTTTAATTGAAAGCTACTGGAAGGTAAGGTTGCTTTGCGAATCTTGCTGATAATTGAACAGAACACGAATTGATACTTAAACCGTCATTTTCATTTTTAATTAAACAGGCATCTTGCACATTTACCTGCATCTTCTTAGGCTTAATTACAGTCTGATTGGGCAATAAGATCCAAAGAAGAGCATCTCATTACATCTAGGTAGGATGCACTGGAAGGAATGTATGGCATGTGTATAAGAAGAGGCATGTGTGTAAGTGAACACGTTTAAATAATTCACTTGGTTAATAAAATATGGATAGCGTGTTTGAGGGAAAATTGTGGATCATTACATCACCTTTGCCCTCCCCTCTCCAGTAAAAAAAAAAAAAAAAAAAAAAAAAAAAAGTCTATAATTTGGTTGATGGGAGAGAAGAGAACAATGAATATTGTGGTAGCATTTTAGCATAAACCTATTAAATACAATTCTCTGCTCAGCAAGATAAACAAAATTCTTGCTTCCTAGCTTCCTACTGACATATGTGTTGCCTAAACATGTGCTATTCTGCTTGGAAAAGAATGTTTTCCGAAGTGACTAAACCCCTCAGGTTTCACTGCTAATCCTGTAGTGGCATGATATTTGGTTCTTTAAGAACACAAAGCATCCAAGCACTTTTTGCTTTTGTTTTCCAGGGGGGTTGGGCATGCAGAGAAGATCTTATTCTGAAGCTTCTGGTTTGAAGAGACAGTGTTGTTGCATGAAAGCTCTAATAATTTAATTAGTATTTTTTTAAACAACAGCTATTGATCTGGGTTGTCAGCTGCTGTCAGAGGCAGAGTTGTCCCTATTCACTGTGAGGAGGATATAGTGTTTCTTCCCAGCTGACTGATATGCCCCTGCCTGGTAACCGCTCTGCAAACCAGTCTGACAGGTAGGACTGCTAGGGACAGTAGGGTCTCAGGAGATGGAAAGAGCCCTCCAACCTCAGCAAGAACTAGGCATATCTGTGCTGTAGCATGAGGGTCCTTCTGTGGTCTGGGAGGTCTGGTCTGTCACAGTGACAGCTCTACAGTGAGAGAGAAACTGGTCCAGTAGGTTAAAAAGAGCAGGGTTGTGATAAATGCGGATGAGTCTAGCTGGAGGCCTGTGGTCAGTGGTGTCTCCTAGGGTCAGTACTGGGCCCAGTGCTGTTTATCAGTGACTTGGATGAGGGCACAGAGCGCACCCTCAGCAAGCTTGCAGGTGACACCAAACTGGGAGGAGTGGCCGACGCTCCAGAGGGCCCTCTGCCCTCTGCCATTCAGAGACCTAGACAGGATGGACAGTTGGGCAGAGAGGAACCTCCTGAGGTTCAACAAGGGCAAGTGCAGGGTCCTGCACCTGGAGAGGAATAACCCCAGGCACCAGTACAGACTAGGGGTTGACCTGCTGGGAAGCAGCTCCGTGGAGAGGGATTTGGGAGCCCTGGTTGACAACAAGTTAACCAGCAGTGTGCCCTCGTGG
>JAWLRI010000031.1:5805850-5818883 GCA_034781795.1 Crypturellus tataupa
GGGGTGTCAGCTACTCCCCCCAGCTTCGTATCATCTGCAAATTTGCTGAGGGAGCACTCTGTGCCTTCATCCAGGCATCATTTAGAAACTTTTTTTTTTCTTGGAAATAGTGGATCCAATCATTCTTGCTGACTGAAAAGCAGCTTCACTTTTTTCTTTAGGTAAGTTTGACATGCTATAAAATAATTTACATATATCTACAGTGTATTCACATATAAGACACATAAGATGTGGGTACCCTGTGAATGTGGGCATCCTCTTTGAGTAGTCCTTTATTTCCTTTAATACCACTGTCATTCGTGGAAACTTAAAACAGTTTAGCAGTTTAGTTCTGTAAAGTGCTGAGCTTTCTGGCTCTGGTCCAGCAAAGCATTTTGAGTACAGGCTTAACTTTGAGTACATGCATCTCATTGGAGTCGATGAGACCATTCATTAGATGCTTTCAGATCAGCTGGGCATGATGGGCTTTGCCCTAGGATACCTAAAAGCTTGGATGAAGGAACAAAAAGTCTGTTTATAGTTTTAGAAAGGGGGAACATTATCAAAATAGCTGTTAAAATTACAGATGGTGTCTATTGTTAGATGGTGTCTATTGTTAAGTGTAGACCACGATTTCAACTTCAATTCTTAGAAAATGCTGCAATAAGTGATCAAATAGAATGAGGACAAATCAGAAATACAAGTAAGGGGCGATATGGATTTGTTAGGAATGACTGACTTGCAGTAGTTCTGCAGGAAATGCTCTGGAATGACACTGACTTATAAGCCAAATGTGAGTCAACAGTGATAAGATACTGTAGAAAAGGCAAACGCATCTTCCTTGGTTTTAATAAATAGGAGTGTATGTACGTACGATGAGGTAGCTGGAGCTGCCTGCCAGCAAGGCCACCTTGCTATAGGAATAGTCTCAGCTGGAGCATTGCGGCTGCTTCTAGGTACCTCAGTTCAAGAGTGAAGTCCAACTAGAGAGGACACAGGAGGAAGTGATGAAATGATTTTAAAAAAATGAAAAGATGCAACTTGTAGGAAAAGCTGAAGAGTCTGGGGTTATTTTTGTAATGGGAAGGTTGAGGGTTATTTTCATAATTGTCAAACATAGTTCAATGTCAAAAAAAGGGGAAGAAAAATTAAAAAAAGAAACAGAGTATCTGAGGAGATTGTGGCACCCCCTCAGCAGAAGTCTTTAAGACACAGACTAGATAACCCCCTGCCAGAAATGCCACAAGACTGGCTGATCTTGCCAGGGGACAGAGTGATGCATGGGGGAAGCTCTGAAGTCCCTTCCAGCCATTGCAATCTTTGGTTTTGTATGCTTAAAGTCTGCACAACGAGGAGTGTCTGACCTTCTCTATGGGATTAAATATTTCAAATTTCCCCATTGCTATTTGTTCAGATAACATGACATCATTTTGTTATCTGTCTGTAGTTGGAAAGACTACAGGACATGTATGGTTGAGTGTTTATTTTAAATTCTTTTTTGTTCAAAACTTCTATAATTGCCCACTTTAAAGAGTAAGCATTTGTAATGAGACATCCAGGGGAAAAAAAGTAATTTGTGTACTGTTTCAGTCATGCATTAAGCAAAATATGACCAGACTAACAAGTAAAATATTTTCGTAAACACAGTGCGGAAGTAATGCTATAACAAGAACATCCCACGTGCTGATGTTTCTAGTGTCATGTGCATATTGTTTATACCATCCTCTTTAAAACACTGTGTGTGAAGTACATACATTCTCAAAGTAGATATCACCCTGGGCAGATTCAGCTTTGATTCTGAAACATATTGATAGAAAAGCATTCATCCTTTGATAAAGCAAGACCACTTCATTGGATAGTGGCACTCCTACTTGAGTAGATGGTGCTGGGTCCAGTTCAGAAAATGTACATCTGCTGCTAAGAGCCTTCCTCTGCCCAAAGGGAAACTCCCCATAATCTAATCACTGCTCTCGTGCTCATTGGAGGTTGAGACTAACTCAGTAAAGTGGAATGTGTCCACAGGACACAACTCGAATGCTCAGACATTAAGCCTTCTTTGAGTATTCAGATTTTGAGACTACAGATTCCCTGGAGAGGAGAACTGCAGGGCAGGTGAAACTTTAAGATGTCTGAATAGATGCAAAAAGGGTTTCATGAGTTAACATGAATTGAGTTGTAGAGAACTATGAATTTCCACCCATATCTCTTCCTGGGCTCATACAAAGTTGTTCCCACAGTAATTAATCAGACTAGATCAAACTGGTTTGCTCCAGTATGTGGAAACATGGACAAGAGGGTATGTTTTAATTAAACCATAGTCATTACTGCTGCATATTCTGAAACCACACAATGGTGGTAACCTGATGTTACCTTGATTGTGCTTATGCTGTCGAGAGCGTGGTCCCAAACTTCTTGTGAAGTCCAGTCTGCCTCCCCATGTGACCTCTTCTGCAGCTTCTCAGGATCATCAGAGGCTGCTTCTCTCAGAGCTTCCCCCTCTTCAGTTCATTGCCAACAGGAATTAAACATGAATCCAGAAAATACCTTGGGAAGGGACCCATGTAGGGTTTCTGCCTTTTTCCTGATATAGCCGAGTCCCAAACAAGCTATAGCAAAAGCAAAACTGCAAATTCCTTCCTGTTCTTTAAAGAAAACCTGATAAAGACTGCAATATCTCTATACATATTGGGCTGGACTGGTTGTTGAGCTAGGATTTTGTTTCTAGGGACAGAGCCTGCAGAATAAGCTTACCCACTGCATAAGACATGTTCTCATGCACACACATGAACTTCAGACCTACTTCCATTTAGATCCTAGCTCTCTTCAAGCATAGCTCTCTTCGAAAGTAAAAGGAAGCTCCTTAAACAGTTAGTTCCAGTTTTCTCTGACTGAAAAGAGGAAATTTGCTCATAGGCTGTTCTGGAGCCCAAAGAAGATACATGGAGCAGGCTGCTTTCTGTATTGGCGTAGATTGCAGCATATGTGCATCTATGTAGCATATCTCAGGCAGGTGTTTTGTTGTTTTTGCTGAAGTTAACAGAAACCTATATGTTTAAATAAGAAGAACAAAAAAAGCATCTATTATGTATTATTAGCATGCATGGAACAACATAGACTGACAGCAATGAAGTCTCCATTTATTGCTTACCTATTGAAGGTACAACTTAACAAACTGCTACAAACAAATGTAATTGGTGCTACCAAGCCACGAGCCATATACAAGTAACGTGATCTGGATTTGAAGGCCAGTTGCAACTGGCTGCTGAAATGTGGTGCTCAGGCTTCTCTTGACATTGCTGGCCCATTAACTCGGAGAGGATGATGTGATTTTGATTTTCTGATATGGTATTCTTTGCTACGTTTGGCATTAAAGGACTGATTTTAAACTACATGACATGAAATTTTCTATCACTATGAGTATGAAGGCATGAAGGAATTGAAGTGTTGCACTTGGTTAGGCAAATTAAAGTGCTTTCTTTCACATTGATTTCAGAAACGATATACCAATGATACACACATATAATTCAAACTGATGGAGATATTCAAATTATCTGGAGAAGATGTTGAAAGTGTAACATATTTTATTTCTTTATATTATGTGTCACGTAAAATTATTTTAATTGTTGTTTTTTCTCCAAATATTTCTAGGAATTATTTGTCTGTCTTTGAAATAGATTTATTCTTCTGACCCTATAGCATTTACTTTGTGCAAACACTCAGGAGCTTTACTAGCCATGGCATGAATCTGGGATAATGATGGCATTTAAAACACAGCTCTTAATTGCTTCAACATGAATTATTTTCAAGCTTGGGTCTTAACATTCAAAATTTGAAATTAATTCTATCAGTTCCACAATGAACAAATCAATAAATAGAAATTTAACTTGTGAAAATGACAAATTAACTCTACATATTTGATTTCAAGTATCATATGTTTTCATACTTTCTAACAGTTTATAAAGAGGAATAATTCATAAAGCAATCCATAAATAATGTGAATTATGAATCCGTTGAAGATTTTCTCAGTTGATAAATACACATTTAATGATTACAAGCAACAGTACTTCGGAAAATGCTTTGTATATCTATCTTTATACAGTTTGGTGGCCCTGCAAGTTGTTTGTTGTGCTGCTCATCACTGCTGGTTTCTGCAGTGCTGATTCCTGCCTTGCTGCATCACTCAGAACTGTGAACTTGGCCCCGTGACAGCAGGTGACAATTCAATCCCTAATATTTATAATCCTGGCAAAATACCTGCTCAATCTTGTGGAATAGAATTTGGGAGGATTTACCAACATAGGAATTGATCGAGAAAGCTGTTAATTCTATGCATGTAAAAATAGCACTTCTACATATAGCTCCTAAAAGTTAATGTTTCTGGCTGTTCATAAAACCAAGTTTACAGTCTGTGAAAACTTCAAAATTATAGAAAATGTGTAATTTTATATTATCTAGATCCAGTTATTGTTTAGGTTAACACAGAATCAGATTCAGCTAATATATCCAGCCCTTAACAATTTGTCCTAGATAAATTCTTAGCAAAGTAAAGTGAAAAGGAGCCTTGGACTTGAATCTTCTGGGGAAGAAGCACTCTGATAGCAAGCCAAATCTCTAAAAAGACTCCCAAACAGAAGCTGTAGAACTGCAGTTCCCAAGGAGCCCACGACTGTGGAAAATCAGTATTTTTACCATCAGGGAAGAACTGTTGTGAGCCTAACGCATGCAGAAACGTAACAGAAGGCAGCCTCCACCTAAGAGGGCACGTGGACAGAAATGGGTAAAGCTTTGGTTCTGGAGACTGCATTTTTTTAGGGCAAATTAATCATAACTAACATATAATTTATTTGAGATTTTTTTCGCCTAACTTTTCCCATCACCAATGCAAACAATGCCGAAGAGCAGAGTTATCCTATGAATACCAAAACGGCCCGTGTTTGCCAGCATCTCCTTGGGCAGCTCTGTGTCTTGCAGGCGTCTTGGGGGAGCAGCTGTGGATCCTGATGTGCTGCCATAGGTAGAGGTGCCCTGAGGTTTGCTGAGCACAGCTCCAAGTGTGCCCTTTGGCTCTGCACTCCACCTGAGACGGAGAACACAGAGCCCCTCGCTGAGCTGTCAATGAAAATAGTCTTTTTTTTGTCCCCAGAGTGATAAATACGCTTGTCTTATGTGGTTGTCATGTGGTGAGGTAGCGGTAAGTAACTGTGCTTTGGAGCCGATGACGGTCCAACCATTCATGATTTTCCATTTTTTGTCACATTAATTTTGGTGGGGGAGGGAGAAGGGAGGGCAGAGAAAAGGCTTTGAATCCAGGCAGACATGTGTGCTTTAAATTATGTTTTGTGAATTGAGGCAAGGCAGATGCTTCCAACGAGCACACATTTTGCTACTGTTTGCAAAGCAGACGTACACTGGCACATGCTTGTAGGACATGAATTATACTTCTGTGCTTCTGATTTGTAACCACACCTGTATACCCTTAGAAATGCTAATAGAAAAAATATGAATTTAGGCACAAAGGAGAATCTAATAAGAAGAACATTTGAATGGGTAAGAAAACGTCTATCCTCTTCCCCCCCTCCTCCGCCCCCCCAGTCATTAGGACTGGAGGAACATGCTTATAGTAATTAGGTAAGATTGATTTAGAGGCCGAACACCACCCACAATTTGTGTAGTCTGGGGTCAGGCAGGCAGCTGCAGAAACCGCTCAGCTAATTATGAGAATTCACTGTTCGTTAATAGAATCTCTCTCCACAAACAGCAGCTGTGTGTTTGCTCACGCAGATTATTAATTCTGGCCTTGCCTCAGCTGCAAGTTTCTGCTGCGTCGAAAGGAATCCTCTGATAGAAGTGTCAGTTATCACCCAAGCGATGCCAAGGGAGAAAGGAAAAACAGAAAGAAAGGAGGGTATCTTCTAATCACAGGTGTATACAGATATTTTGCAGATACTCTCTTTTTCTTCCTCTTACTCCCAAACAATTAAATGTCAATTTTGGAACTCATTAATCTGTAGGCAACCTAGGGAGATCTAATTTATACCTGTCAGGAGCAATGGGCAGCAGCTAATAGGAAAATAATTGCAATATAAGTCTGCTTTCCCACTTGATAGTATGCTTATTTTTAATGGCAAACCTTTGATTCAGTAGCATCAGAAATTATAAAAGAGCATTGTCTTCATCAGACCTACAGTTAGGCGCATCCTCTTCTCAGCAGCACTAAAAAAGGTCCATAATTGTATTTTCCATGAACAACAAACAGAAACAAATTTACTTGACAATGTGACATAAGATCATTTGAGGAATATAAACTATTTTTTTTTTCAAAAAGAGAAATTAGGGTCAGCTTTGTATGTAAAATCCTGTACCTATATAGATACATATAAAATATGCACATAAATAGTTTGCTGTAAAATCAAGTTTTGAGTAGAACTTGGCACAGATGACGTCAATGGTAAAGCTCATATGCATGTTAATAAGGCAAGAAATCCTTCCTAGGTTCTGAAATTTGATAACCATATTGAATATTTTTTATTATAGCTGAATTTCAGCTATGTCAGGATGACAGCATGAACTATCTGGTATTCAGGTAGGGTACCATCCTGCAAAACTCAGAAATTTTCTCAGGAATGTTGGCATATCTGTGAACAGAAGGTTCCTGTTGTGAAAGATAAAACATCCATATTGTGCATTTGGATGGAGATGTGTGGGAGGCATGTAAAATATACCCATCTGCACAACTAAGGGGGAGCAAGAGCCCCATCTTTACTTTACATTATGAAATAGATATGTGCCATGTTCACTTAGACCATATAAGTAGGCCAGTATATAAAGATTTTCTCTGCAGTTTTATTGGATTCAACTTGATGAGTGAGCATCTATGTGGGGAAACACATTTGGTACAAAGTTCTAAAAACTCTATTCTTTTGGAAAATTAGGTTGTTGTTAAAGAAGCCAAATCCAAGTAACCTTCAGCCTTTTGCTGCTTATTTCAACATTGCAGCAAAGGTTCATCCTCAAAAAAAAAAAAAAAAGAAAGTGCTTTGTCACTTTTGGTGTTGATACAACAGCATAGGGTAGGGGACTGTGCTAATGTGATATAAAGCCTTCTAACTAGTGCTTTGGAAAAATGGCTTTTCTTTACAAGAGTGAAATGGAAAAAAAAAATCTCTGTGTAAAAACTTCTGGGGATTTTCACTATTTTCTCTTTTAGATATTTAATTCAACTATTTTGAGAACCAGCAAAGTTTCTGTGAAAGCAAACAAAAATGTTTGTACTCACTCACCTTTTTTTTTTTTTTTTTTCACCAGGGGAGACATCATTTGGTGGCCAGTTCTTTCTTCCTAAGTGTACTCTGTTGGTAATCTTTAAAATGCAGTCTAAATTGGTAGCTGACTTATTCCGACTTCCTCTCAAATCCCTAATGAGACTATTTCATGATAAGACCTGCAGCTACATGCAGGGTATTGCACAAGAAAATGCCAAATCTTTCCAGTCATCTTGAGCATCTGGAAAAAAAAATGTTTTTTATTAGCAAATACCTATTAACTGAAGGGCATATGATAACTTTTTTTTGTTAGAAATGACCTTGCCCTATTATTCAGAAAACTTGTACCAACTGGCACACTTAAACCATTCTTTCTCAGCAATGGAAATCAAAGCTTTCTAAAGAGAAGAAAGAAGTCGTGATACCCTATTAACAAGAAGACAACAATCCTATAAAAGGCAAAGAAAAATTCATTTTCTGCAGCACTTATGCACATCAGTGTGGTTATTGCTGATAAATATTCAGGGATGAATAGTGACTACTGTGAAGTTGTGAAAGTAATTTGTGTGAGTGAAGGAATAGCTGCAATAATTTGGAACACTTTTTTCTATTACTGAATATATGATTCATGTTATACTATTAAAGTTTTCATAGGAGATTTGCAGGTGTATAAAATGTCTAGGTTAGGTCTGACTGTGAATTTAAAGTATATCAGAACATCTGCCCTATGGAAAAACATGGGTTATATGAGTTATTTTATTGGGGTAACAAACCCATTTACTTATGTTAAGGCAAGATAGAATTTTACAGCAAAAGGGAAAGTGGGATTTGAATTAGTGTAAGTCAACAGAAAAACAACAATTTTCTTGATTTTTTCCTTATATTCAGATAAATTACTAAGTAAATCAGACCTGATTTTTGTTGTGAATTGCAAGGTTTTTTTTAGTCGGTATTTAGAAGGTTTATGTGATGGTTTATTTTATATATTTAAAGGAGAGAAACCTTGCCTAGTTTAGCTCCTCATTCTTCACTTGACAACTTCAGAGCTGTATGGGTGAAGTACAGAATCACTGTAAAGTGCATCAACTATTTTAGAATCCCCACCTGGAGTTAGAACATTAACAGAAACAAAAATAGAAGCTTCAGACAGAAGCCCAGGACTAACACACAGTTACAGAGCTGTAAAATCATCTAATTCTTATAGCGAGGTTTCATTTCAGATATCAAAAAAAAGCTGATGTTTCTGTTCTGGCATCCATCCACAATGTCAACACCTTATGCCTTATGCATACATTTTCTGATTTTTGTTTTGCACCTACAGTTTTACTCCTGTACTGAAAATTCAGAGCTAACAAGGCCATGGTATTTCTGGCTAATTCATATACAACAAAAAGATCACAGAGAGAAACCTCAGAGGGATTATCAGCAAAGCTGCCTACATATTAGAACACAATCATTCAGTAGTCTTTTGCTTTGAGTTTTTTAAAAAAATGCCTTCCAGTTACAAACTGTTACTCCAGGCACAAACAGCTGAATTTGCTTCTGTTGTTACACACCTTAGGATGGATAAAACTCAGATTTTCTGAATGGAAAGACATGATTGTCAATCCAACAGGAACGGGACTCCCGGGCCAAGACCAGCACTGAGCACACTTGGTGTCACGCGTGTGTCCAGCGCTAGGGCGCTGCAGGGAGCTTCATCCGGCCCAGACACCCTGCTCCCACTACATGCACTACCTACTTGCAAAACACTTTCTCCCATATCTTTTTAATTTCAGCTTTCCTCTCCACATTTCTGTACTGTAGTCCATCTTACTAATAAATCAAACACCTTTCTTTCCCAGTCATGGTGAAACAACTCTGTATCTAGCCCTATGTAGTAATTTAAGGTGTTTCTAAGCAAGTGCTTGCAGACCCAGAGAGGAGTGGGAACAATCTAGAATTCTTGGGAGGAAGCAGTAGATGGGGGAGAGCGCCTCTTTCAAGAGGAGGTTCCTTTTTCACCTCTCTATGACTTTGAAGTAGAAAACTTAATGGCTTCTTTTTCCAAGGCTTTGAAATGTAGTATCACTGGGGTTTATCATCACCACCACCCATGTCAGGGGTTTGAAATGGCTGCTGTTACATGATCTGCACTTTACACACCAGCTTCTAAACATGGAAATATCTGCGCAGTAGTTGCTATATATTAGTAATGCATGGTTTAAAACATATATGTGAGCTATTTTATGTAAACAAGTCTACCCCACATCACACTATAAACTTTAGAAAAAGGAGATAAATATTGCTGAATTATGATGTTCTGTTTTTCCTATTAAATCAATATTTTTTATTAATTTCTTATAACTAAAAAGTTCTCAGAAAACCTAAGCCTATCATTAACATTTTATTTAATTTTAAGGTAATTCACTCATATGGGAAAAACATTGTGAAACAGAACCACCTAATCCTTTTCTAATTCCGTTGCAGTGCTGTTGCAACTCTGTCAAAGTTACTCCTTCAGGAGTTTAATTTACACTTAGAAGCATTTTTATTTAGTGTGGGTTTCCTAATACCAACATTTGTTGTTTGTGCATCTAGTTGCCAAGCTTTTTATACAATGGAAATAATTTCAAGATTATAATGATATCCACTGAAATAAATTATTTAATATATTTTTTGAAAAAGGAAGTAAAGGAACTCTTCTGCGTAATTGATGTGCAGTAAGCCACAGCACCAGTTGTATATTCATTTTTCTCCTATGTATGCAATTATCCACTCAGCCTGGATCCATTAATATTATTTTTCTTCCTAAGCTGGAAGTATATAAAGTCATTAGAAAATAATCCAAAGAATTCTATTTGCTGAATAAATTTTAATTTGCATGGCACCAGGAATTTTTTATTAATGGGAAATAAATTATTGCAATCTTATGGAAGGCGACAAGTTAATAGCTTTGTGAAAAGTAATGGAGAGAAAATGATCTTGAAAAGGTCAGGTCTCCTGTCACAATGTCTTTATGCACAATTAAAACAAGTCAAGAAAGTGGCTATATAATCAGGACCATGAATATGCATTATATCCTAATGAGAGTGTGAAGACAGAGATGGGTTAGTGCTAAAGTCATGGTGAGGTGGTGACATAAAAATGGTAATTTGTGATGTAGTATTTAACTACGTGCTTCTGTTTCCTATGGGAGAATTAACTCGTTGCTACCTGGCTATTCATTATTTTACTCTACCAGTATGCTAAGTTTGAGACAAAAGACTTCTTCACAGGAGCACATAGGCTATGTTTTATCAATATATAACATCTTACCTTGTAGTTATGACTGAATCTCATAAAATATCTCTTTGGTCTCACTATGAGGAGAACTCCAGAACATTTGCTGTCATTGCATCTGTAACGACTAGTGTTAAAAGGCATTTTCATATTGTTATCGGATTTAGCTCAACCTTTCTAAAAATATATAAAATTTGTTTGCTAAGCTGGTCCTGTGCCAGGGAGAATATTCCCATTCCAGACCTCAGATTGGGAGCTTTTGTACTTCCCCATGGACAAAGATATGGAAAAGACTGTAGCAGCATCCCTGCATAGAGAAACAAGTCAATAGTTCTGCCTCTTCATGCACGTTTTTATGGTGTTCTGCTTCCTCTAAAAAAAAGAGATGGGACTTTAAAAAAAGTAGATGAAGATGCTCGTGCCTTTGTTGGGAATAAATCTGAAAAAATAAGTAAAATATGAAAGGTATTTTGAAATGTGCATGGATAGAAATAAGCATCTATGAGAAAAAATTAACTTATCTGCTTAAGCATGGAATTTCCTCCTGCTAATGGCTGTTTCAGTGGTCCTAGTGCTACTAATAGGCACTATCGAGTAATTCTGACTATTCTACATTTTAATTGAAAAGCAGTATGAACATTCTGATTCAGTGGCCATTTAATAAAAGATAATGGTCATTGAACAATGATTCTGATTAGCTAATGGCAATTTAAAGGCTTATAACACCTCTCACAGCACTGCTTATTTGGGTATGCTATTAGAAGTTACTCCCTAAGAGCTTGGCTTTGTACTTTGTTCAGAAATAGGAATAACTAGGAGGGGGAAGCAGATGCAGCTGGCATCCTATAATGTTGTGTTTGGGTGGCAGAGTTGTATTCAGTCCTGGCTGATTAGATTACCATAGATGGGCATTCAGGCGGTAGCTCTTTCCATATATTGGCTCACTTAGCATACATTTTTCTTGTTTACTGCTTGCTTCATTGCCCATCATACTATTATGGGGGTTTTTAACTATATATTCATTGGATATTATATATGAGAATAGAATCATATGCTGAATCGCTTTTGTGCTGAAATGCTAGTCATAATACATTTTGTACTTCGGCTAAACTGAGAATAAGCTATAGAATTTATACAGTGAGAAGGATATAGGCCAGATATGCAATTTTAAATAGGGCTTTTCATGTTCTACTTGGTCACTGGGGGTCAATGAATTAAAGAACTGGACCTGTCACTGGCACCCTCGATCCTTGAGCAGGCTTTGTCATCTCAGTGTTCTTCAGCTCCGCCTTCTGTAAGAACCAAGTTAGAGTGTAAGAACCAAGTTATCTGTCATTGACACCTTTCCACCTAAAGGTGGGCAGAAAGTCTGTGATACAGCCCCCACATTTACATCTCGCCGTAAGTGTGAGAGTGTCTCCCTGGAATCAAGCCTTGAGGCTGTTCCTAAGGCTGAGATAGCAAGTGAACAAAGTGCATCCTTCACTGGGTGCCTCTGTGACTATCGGGGTTCAGCAGAAGCACTGGTGTCCCTGTAGGTGGTACATCCCTTCCTTTGAAGTTGTCTCATGAAAACTGGGGTGTTGTTACTCATAGAGATTTAGACCTCAGCCCATGTGGTCAGACTTGGTGGTACAATCAAGGCTTTGAAGTTTTCAGGGACGCAGAGCAGTAGCTGTCATTTCCTTTTGTGTTTTGAAGTCGGAGGCCAATGATTCTACTGAAAGAAAAACACCGACTCGAGGAAGCTGATAAAACTGAAGTGTATGAACTTCTCGAGTGTTTACCCAACTCTCTGAGAGTTTAGTGACTTTATCTAAGACTGATCTCTATCCTCAAAAGGGCTTTCCCTAAACTATGCAACTTATCGTTTAAGGTTCCTGATCAAGTAAACCTCCAATTTAGTAATATTTAACCATTTCACTCAGCTCTGGAAGCAAGACAGTCACAGTCAGAGAAGAAGGTTTTATTAACCTGGAGTAGGAGAGAGGCAAAGGTGTCTAACCAGTTCCTGACCCAAGCTGGTAGGTGTGTAGGTACCAGGCACATCTGAGCACCCTGTGTCCTTCAGTGTCCTATCCGGAGGCTGGCATGGGCAGCCCAGCAGAAGCACTCCTGTCCTTTCTGCCTGGATAGGACCTGAGTTATAGTGCTTCTTGCCTTTGACTTGGTTTACTGATGTGCTTCAACAGATGGATGGAAAGAAATGACTGCTTATGCACTGGCAGAATGTCCCAGACTGAAAATGCAAACTGATCTTTGTTTTCCATCTTGTGCGCTGACAGTTACAACAATCACTTCTTTGCCTTCAGCAGGAAAATTGCAAAATTCTAACTAAGTGTCTAAATTCTAACTCTGTCTGGATTAACACAGGTTTCTGTGTCATTTCTTCATAGAAACAGATTAGTTTTCGGTTCAGACCAACAGATCGACAGACAAAGAGAGAAAGAGAGAGAGAAAGAATGAGAGAAAGAATGAAAAAGGAAGCAGGGAAGGAAAAGGAGGAAGGAAGGAAGGAAGGAAGGAAGGAA